>JANRFK010003894.1:4935592-4956443 GCA_030068395.1 Apalone spinifera | reverse complement strand
TTCTTTCTTTCTTTCTTTCTTAAGGTTGTCTGTCATTATGGTAGCTGAACACCTCATGTGAGACATAAACACAGTGCCAACTTGCATGCTCCACTGTGTAGTTTTGAAATCCTGAAAGATGTTGGGTACAATTCCTTATCAAATAGCAACTTCACATGGGAGGTGCCTTGTGGATTCTGATGGGAATAGTCCCCAAATGTGCATTTGGACTGCAAGCAGGAGTCCCAAGGTCATGCCCAGCAGGGCTGAGCTGTAGAAATTCCCATTGGAAACCGGAATGGTAATAGCCAATGACCTCAAACCCAGTCCGGCTCTGAAAGTCGTGTTGCTGGAAGATAACGAGGGACCCACATTCCCTTTCATTCCTGAGAGTCAACCCATTTTGATCAGCCGTGCACACGGACATTGCACGGAGAGAAATATGGAAGCAATTACTTTAAGAGCCGTGTTTTGGGCAATTCCCAAAGAGACATCAGACCCTGTATTTATGAAGCCTATTGCATCGGGCCCTAATGAAGCAATTAAGCAAAGGGCCCTCTGCCTTTGATCTAAATGTGGTAATTTTTACAAAAACATTGCCGAGTGATAGATACCCATAACTCAGGGTCCTTAATTGTACTTAATTTGTTTGGAATACGAATGTGCATTTAATTAAGCCAGGGCCTTGCCCACATGTTTCAAGAAGGGCTGTCAAGGAAAATTAAGGCCCAGTTTGCTTTTAAAGTTACTGGTTTTTATCAGGCCAGGACAGCGATCTTCGAACAGAAGGTTACAGATAATTAGGCAGAGACCTCAAGCCAAAAAAAAAAAAAAAAAGTGGAGACACTGTACAGCTGAGAGAGAAGAAGGAAAAAAAATATCCTTGATGAAGAAACGTAAGAATTGGCTGCTCCTATTGCTGGGTCACGCATGGCTGGGATTTGGTCAGTGTAACCTGTTGGTTACAATGTGTTTTGCATTCCTATCCTTGGGGGGTGTGGTTGGCAGCCGGGTGCTGGGTTTAATGGTGTGAGCGATGGAAGGCCAGGGTCATGATTCATGCTGCTCCAAGGAGGCTGTGAGCAGGCAAAGCAGGGTATAGGGGGGGCGAGAAGCAGATCTGGTCCTCTGCATTTTGTGTGCTTGTTCAGGTATGTACAAACCCAAAAGGGGTAGGGGTGTGTGTGTGTGTGTGTGTATGTGTGTGTATGTGTGCCCGTGCAAGTAAAAGAGAATGTTGTGTGTGTGTGTTGTGTGAGCAAGTAAAAGAGAATGTTATTCTGTCTCCTCCACACTGTGAACATCTTGGCTGCAGTTTAGGCTGTGTGTGTATGCAAGTAAAAGAGACTGTTGTGTGTGTGTGTGTGTGTTTGTGTGTGCAAGTAAAAGAGAATGTTGTGAGTGTGTGTGCGCGCAAGTAAAAAAGAATGTTATTCTGTCTCCTCCACACTGTGAACATCTTGGCTGCAGTTTAGGGCCCAGTGCGACCCCCCCTTACTAGACAGCAACTTCCTACGAGCACTGTCCTGTTGATGCTGACGGGAGAATCACCCAGGGCAATAACTCCCCAGCCTGCCATATGCCCTAGGAGTACGGTTGCCAGATGGTTTAACCAAAAATACCGAACACCCCCCCGCCCTCAAAAAAACCCCAAACACCTGGGAAAAAATTCTGTTGGGGGGGGGGGGGAGAAAAAAGACTCCGAGAGTTATTAAGCGAAAAAAAAATAAAAAATAAAACAGCATTAAAACAGCATTAAAACAGCATGGTCCCTTTCAGTGCGTGCAGAGTCAGAATAGGGATAGGAACAAGGGAGCAGTTGAGCACTAAGACCCAGGGAAGGCATTGCTTCATCTTGGTCTTTAGGCTTTTTGCTGGTGGCCATTTTGTTTTCTTGATCAAGCCAGAACACAGCTTCCCTGCAGAACCAGGTAAGCTGGGGGTCTGGGGGCAAGGGGCTGGGGGTGTCGGAGGATCTGGGGGTGGGAGGCAGAGGCTGGGGGCTGGGCTTAGTTGCCGAGTGTGTCGTAAGGTTCCCATGTGTCCAGTATTTTTAGCCTCCTGGCAGGGAAAAAAATCAGAAAGTACTGGACATTTTAGGTGTCTGGTATTTTCTGAATTTTTTACCAGACAGGAGGCGAAAATACCGGACTGTCCGGGTCAATACCGGACACCTGGCAACCCTACCTAGGAGCGGCTTGGACAACAAACTGCGACTCAGACCCACAAATCGCCTCCTTGTTCTGGCTGGGGAGAGAGTGACTTCACCCCTTTGTGTGGAGCAGCAAGTCTCCACTGGGCCACCCCGCCAGTGGTTCGGGGCCAAAAGCAGGGTATGCCAGAGCCTGTTCCACTTCTTTCCCCATGGACTTGCAGGGGTCAGGTGAGGGGCTCTGCTTTGCTGTTGTCCTGCATGACACTCGTGCACTTGGCAGCTCTGTCATTCCTGGTGCATCCCCAGGAGAAACATCACACACTAGAGAGAGAGCAAAGGAAAGACTGTGCAAGACCCTCCCATCTCAGGGACTGAGGGAGGAGCTCTGAGCCAGGCAACTGGGCCTTCTTGTCCCACCTCTCCGACTGGGTTCTAACATTGCTGTGCATTCCTCACTGTTCCCTGCATTCCAAGGCCTGTTCAGGATGCAATCAACATTTCAGGGACACGGTGGAGTCCACCGGGGGCAGCAAGGCAAGCACCACCTTCTGTTTCCAGTTCTGACACTGGCTCACTGTGCACCCTTGCACTAGCCACTAAATTGCGCCCTGTCTGCCTCCCTATAGGTAAACTGAGGCTGGCAACACTTTCCCCTCCTCCTGAAATTGTTCCAAGAGACTCACGTTGGAGGCACTTTATGTAAGTGAACGAGTTACTGTTAATTATTCTTATCTCCATCACCAACGCACATCCATCAAGGTCTTGTTGATTTCGGAAACACTGATAACCAAAAGAACTACTGGATGCATGTGTGCACGCATGCACACACACACACACACACACACACAGAACTAGGCAACTTCATGGAGGATAGGTCCATCAATAGTGATTAGCTAAGATGGTCAGGGATGCAAATCCACGCTTGGGATGACCCTCAACCTCTGAATGTGAGAAGCCAGGCGAGACAGACAGCAATGGTTATTTCCAAGAATGCTCTGTTCTGTGGTCACTACCAGAGATGGGACATGGGGCTAGATTAGTTTTGGACTGTCTCGTTTGGGCTGTTCTGATGATTGTCCCTTCCCAGGCACATATTCACCATCAGGTCTTTAGTATGCACTTCTATATCTCTCCACCTAACTACAGCAGGGACGTGTGTCTTACCCGTGAAGAATAGTAATAAAGATGTAGCCGTGTTAGTCTGGTCTTGCTGAAACAAAAGACAGGACTATGCAGCACTTGAAAGACTAACAATGGTTTATTAGGTGATGAACTTTCATGGGCCAGACCCACTTCCTCAGATTGAATTGTGGAAGAAAATTGGCATGACCATATATACCAAAGGGATACAATAAAAAAAAATGTGAACACATATAAAACCAGACTGGGCATTGTCTCAATGACCTCACTACATGTATCTTACTACAAAACGACTTTAAAACCAGACTACAAAGAGAAACCTCAGAACTGTCATCCATGCTTAAATTTGACACTTTAGGAATGGGCCTTAACAAAGATGCTAACTACCTTACACATTACAAAGATAGCTTCCCCAATTATCACCCCTAATATCATTATCTCATAAACACTAACCTCTCCCCCACAGCCTCCCCCGCTCTAAAATCTGATTTGTCAATTTTATATGTGTTCACATTTTTTTTATTGTATCCCTTTGGTATATATGGCCAATTTTCTTCCACAATTTGATCTGAGGAAGTGGGTCTGGCCCACAAAGCTCATCACCTAATAAACCATCTTGTTAGTCTTTAAAGTGCTGCATAGTCCTGTCTTTTGTTACCCATGAAGCTAAGCCTGTTTATGTCTATCTTTTTGAATTGCTACCTGTGCCCCTCTGCAGAGCTAAGCCTCTTATTTCCATAACAACACAAGACTGGCTATACTGGGTCAGACCAAAAGTCCATCTAGCCCAGCCAATGCCAGGTGCCCCAGAGAGAATGAACAGAACAGGGAATCATCAAGTGTTGCCCATTCCCAGCTTCTGATAAAAAGAAGACAAAGGACAGCATTCCTACCCATCCTGGCTAATAGCCATTGATTGACCTATCCTTCATGAATTTATTTAGCTTTTTTTTGAACCCTGTTAAAGTTCTTCCCAATATCCTCTGGCAAGGAGTTCCACAGGTTGACTGTGTTGCCACAAAGTCACTGCAAGTGGGATTTTGGAGGACCCTCCCCCCCACAGTCATGACAATATTTAGTTGTGTATTTAGATTCTCTCTTCCCCTTTCCTCCTCTCCCACCTGGAGGAAAACAAACAGCTGGGGTCTTGTATGCCCAGTCTAAAAGAAAATATATTTTAATAAAGAATGTCTTGACGGGAACAAAACAGCGGAGGACAGACCTTTTTGGACTCTGAAAAAATGGTCTTTTCAGCACAATGAAAACAACAGAAGCAGATATCTTCCTCTAAGCATTCATACATACAGCTTATTTATAGACCTCTCCTAGTTATTATTAATACCATGGTAACTCAGTTGTGATTGAGGCCCTACAGGGCTTGACACTGTGGCTGTGTCTACACTAGGAAACTATTTCAAAATTATTACATTTGATTTAAGAACTCCTGATTTAACAAATTTGAACTTGTCAATCCTCGCTATGGGAAATCATCGAAATTAGTCCAAGGCAGGCTCCGTTAATGTGGACGCGCTACCTCAGAGTCAGAGTCCCAGGAAGCACTGGGGAGCAGTGGAAGGCCTCCTGGAGGCCAATTAGTTCAAATTAGCTGCACTGGAGCATCCACATTTATGTTATTTCAAATTTACAAGTTCGGAATTAGCGTTATTCCCGATTAAAAGCAGGATCACAGAGTTTGAATTCCATGGCCCATTATTCCAAAATAATGGGCTTAGTAGTATGAACGCAGCGCTTACTAATTTGAACTTGGGGGATTTATTTTGGAGTAAGGTCCTAGTGTAGTCCAGGGCTGTGTGAACAGATATTAAGAGACCGTCCAAGCCCTGAATCATTTGAATAGACAACAGAGCAGACAAAGGAAGAATTAGGATCCCTGTTTTACAGATGAGTATTTGAGGCATAGAGAGATGAAATAATTCATCCAAGGTCACGGGGGGAATCCCTAACAGAGCAAGGTTTTTTGATTCCCTGCAGCCTTTTAAAACTCTCCATTGACTAACCATAGTGCTTTACACTGTGACAGACTGCAGAGTACGTCTACACAGCAGTGTTCTTTCAGAATCGCATCTGTGTTTCCGAAATAATTATGCGAGCATCTACACAGCTAGCCCGTTGTTTTGAAATAATTTCGAAATAATGGGTGGCTTATTTCGGTGTTTGCAAACCTCATTCCACGAGGAATAACGCCTCTTCCCAAATAGCTATTTTGGAATAGCAGGCGTGGGGACGCTCCACTGCTGCTATTTCGAAATAGCTCCTCCCCCAGGCCATTCAGAGTAATTACTCCCCAGTGTTTCCTGGGGCTCTAAATCGAGGTAGCGAGTCCACATTAGGGGAGCCTGCCTCGGACTCATTTCCAGGCTTCCCTGTAGTGTAGAATCGCGATTTCGAAATAAGCTATTTCGGAGTATTTCTTCCAGAATAGCTTATTCCAAAATAATCGTGCAGTGTAGACGTAGCCCAGATGACGGGAGCTGACTTTTCACTGTGAGGTGGTACTTGGCCTTTTTTTCCTTGGGTAGCTCAGCCTAAACATTGGCACAATACCCCGAACGGCATCAATTCTAATTTAGTATCAAATTAGCTGACTTACTATAAAAATAATAAAATAAATCCTATGGTATAAAAGTCCCCTTGGCTCGGCTGCTGTATACCTCACACGGTTTTATGACATGCTCTCACTAGAATGTTAGAAGGAACATGTGTACAGGCAACCGTGCCCTGTCATGGGACCTTGAGGATGCGTCTACACTGCAGGGCTTAACTCGAAATAAGCAACGCAAATTGACCTACATCAGTTGTGTAGCTTATTTCGAAACAGGGAGCGTCCACACAGCACTAATTTTGAAACAGAGCACTTCCCTTACTCCTCATACAATGAGAGTTGCAGGAGTCGGAGTAAGAAGTCCTCCAGCTTGACAGTATTTTGACTCTACTTCAAAATAACTGCCTTCTATGTAGACACAGACTAAGTTATTTTGGAATAGTAATAGTTATTTCGAAATAGTGTTGCAATGTAGATGTACCCTTTGTCTCTCAGAGGGTATGTCTAAACTACGGGGGTTTTTTGAAAGAGGACATGCAAATTCAGTGGAAATTTGCATACTTTCTTCCAATCTCACTTTCGAAAGAGGATCGTTCAAAAGTGAAAGTAGTCTGGATGCAGTTTTTTAGGAAAAAAACTCTTTTTTGAAAAAACCGCGTAAACCTAATTTTTTAAGGAAGAGCGTTTTTTTCGAAAAAGATCCTCTTTTGAAAGTGAGAATTTGCATATCCTCTTTCGAAAATAGAATGTAGTCTAGACATAGCCTCTGTGTGAAGTGTGTCTGGATTTATTGGGCCCCCTGAAATAATATTCTGGAGGGGAAAGAATGAGGGGAAAGAGCAAAGGGGTAATAAGTGAGTAAAGGTGGAAGACAACAAAGACAGCGGAGCTTTAACTTGTCTGGGTGGCACTATGTATTTCAAAGCAACTCCAAGGAGGTCTCTGTGAATTTTATGGATCTTCGAAGCACATTGAGTGGGTTTCCATACACCGCCCCAGAATACAATCCTTTTCATGGTAAATGAGTATGTCAGCTGTTTCACCCTCTTACCAGTGTTTAAAATTTTTACAGCAATAACACCGAATTTGAAAGGACACGAGAGGTGGATTTACGGGTCTCCTGGGAAATCAATTGTTTCCTGTTTCAACAGCTTCTTCATCACGACTTGCTTTCTCGGCCACTGAGAGATGTTCTATTAATCTCGGTGTGCAGGGATTGCAGTTAAAACCAGAGCTGAGTTGAGCCTCAATTTATGAAAGCACCGCCTTTGCCTCTTGAATTGGTCCACGGTGGTGCCCTTTGGGCTGAATTCTATTCATCAAGCATAGGGCAGAATTAATTCCCAGCTTGTGAAGAATGCATAGAAAGGAACCTTTCATGAGCCATTCAGTGTGTGCCGACACATTTCAAATCTGTCTGTCTGTCCAGCACAACTCTCAACTGCTCTGTCATGCTGGTACCAAAGCAACAAAGCCACACCGCTAGTTCAAGTTTTGATCTGTTGTGCACGCTGATATTTACCAATAGACATTTGTATGCCACGCTACAAAATCAGGATTTGATTTGACAGGGAAGTGTGTCACATCTTATTTGAGGACAGGGGATGTGCCCATGACTAAAATTAAAATCACTTCTCCCATTGCAGGAAATAACACCTGGGAGACGGGTATCAGTAAGGGAAGGGGGAACTGGTTTGGGAAGGAAATTGGCTCCTTTCCCCCCACCGGGAATGCTTTCTGCAGCCAAAAGCAAAGAGGTACTGAAGCTGCTTTAATGTTCAGGTACATATGGTTTTGGCAGCGAGGGAGGCAGTGCATCGATTAGATATAGTAGAAAGTGCAGTGGGATATACTGGCCTTTTAAGATTGGATGGGGTCCAGAAGACCCTGTTCCAGGAACACCAGAACAATGTTCTCTCTAGTTTTTTCCATCCGTTTGTGGACTTTTTCCATCCAGGTGTGTAATACATTTTATTATGTACACCAAGGCATGCACAAATGGGCACCACCAGTAGAAACAACCAACCTCGCCATGGATGCTCTGGTGATCAGGTGGGTGGTATTTTGGTGTTTCAATCTCTCTTTAGTGGATGCACAAGTGCACAGCTTAGAGGGAACAATGCACTAGAATAAACAAAGTCCCTGGGAATGGTACTGTAGCAGGAGAGGAAGGAGTCCTGAGGAAAATTAGGACAATCCAGGATATTGTCCCTTTAAGGACCCAGAACTAGGAGCCCAATAGCATTGGGTAGGACAGGGCTTCCTTTTCTTCCAACCAATCAGAGCACAACTCTCGTGGAGGGTGGTATATAGGCTGCATTCTCCTGCAGAACAGGTTGCATGCTCACAGGGAGCAGGAAGCCAGCGCCAGGAGGCGGAGATATGGCTAGGAAGGCCAGGCTTGGTGGCTGTGTGAAGAACTGGGGGCAGAATAAGAGCTCTGTGAGTGGCAAAAGAGGGGAGTTGGGGATGAACTTTTGTGTTACTGTGATGTGACTTTATTTTTGGGGCCGTGAAGATTATGTTGAACTGCTTTTGCCTATTAATCCCTCCCCAGGGGGTGGATAGTGGTAGTCTTGGAGAAAAACTGTGGGGAGTTCCTAAAGGGCCAGGAAGAGGGTTTTGCAGGGGCACTTCTGGCCAGGTGGGTAACCCTGCTACAGAAAAAGAATAGAAGGGCCAGATATCATAGAATTATAGAACTGGAAGGAGCCTTGAGAGGTCATCAAGTCCAGTCCCCTGCCCTCACAGCAGAGCCAAGCACCATCTCGATCATCCCTGACAGGTGTGTGACTAATCTACTCTTAAATATCTGCAGTGATGGAGATTCCACAACCTCCCTTGACAAATTATTCCAGTGTTTAACCACCCTGACAGGAAATTTTTCCTAATGTCCAAGCTAAACCTCCCTTGCTGCAATTTAAGCCCATTGCTTGTTGTCCTATCCTCAGAGCTTAAAGAAAATATCCCCGATAGAGGCTGTTTTGCCAGCAGAAGTTCCACCAAGCATATGAACTTTGCATGCATATCCAAACTGCACCCGGTCTCTGATCCTTTGGTAGTTTGTATTTCCCATTTAAATAGTAGCTCATTACTGGCTCTTTTTTTTTTTTTTTTTTAAACGTGATGCCTGGCCTGTGGCTGCTCAGACCCAGGTACCATGACAACCCCCTGGACTAGCCAATGGTAATTTTGGCCGAAATCACTTTGCTGATCTTTCTCCTTCTGGAGAGAACTAGCAAGTTGTGAGGATGTAGCTGCTAATCAGGGTTGACAGGTCAGATGGTTCATCTTTGACTCTGGTTGCGAGGTGCAGCTCTCAGAGACAGGCAGACACTCGTTTTTGTCTCCTTGTTGTAGCCTCGTTAGTTTCCAGTCCATTAAAACTGACACATCCAATACACTGCCTGTCTGTCACTGCTGCCCTTCGCCTGGAGCATCTTTCTTCTGGCTGTACCCTGGACACGTCTTCACTGAGGCTCCACTAGCATATTTCCAAAGACCCCACCTGTCTGGGGGTATACGGCCGTTTTTCCGAAAAAACTTCACTTACATCCACACTGCAATCACGTTCTTTTGAAAAAAAATCCAAAGAACAGAGGAGTTTTCCCGATGTTGGTAAACCTCTTTCCATGAGGAAGAGCTCTTTTGGAAAAAGGTGTGTGTGTACGGGGAAGAGGGAGTTCTTTCGAAAGAAGAGGAAAAAGGAAAAAGCACAGGTGCCCTGGTGGCCATTCCGTCAGTAGTAATCACAGCTTACATGCGAGACAGTGTCCATTCAGTGTGGACGCTATCTGTTGAAAAAGCAGATCACTTTTCTGATGTGCTTTTGCAGTGTGGATACTCTCTTTCGGAAGAAGTTTTTTCAGAAGATCTCTTCCGGAAAAGCTTCTTCCAAAAGATGCCTGCAGTCTAGACGTAGCCTGGGAAAGCTGGACCATCTCCCACTAAAGCCATCCAGTGCTTTCCCATGGGGAACTTGAACAGAATCCACCCTCTCCAGCAGTCATGATGGTTTGAGGTCCCAGGGAACAAGCCCTTTCCAGGGGTGTGTGGGTGAACATCTTCATGCGTGTTTCCAAGTTGATTAAAAAGGGTGGATGGGAAGCCTAATTGGAGGAGGGCAAGACCCAGACTAAGGCTACGTCTAGACTGCAGGCTTCTTTTAGAAGAAGCTTTTCCGGAAGAGATTTTCCAGAAAAACTTCTTTCGAAAGAGAGCGTCTACACAGCAAAAGTGCAACGAAAAAGTGATCTGCTTTTTGGAAAGAAAACATCCACACTGATTGGACTCTATCTTGCATTTCAGTTGTGATTACTGTGGACAGAGTGGCCACTAGGGCACCTGTGCTTTTTTCTGGAGGCCTCTTCTTTTGAAAAAACACTCTCTTCCACGTCCACACACGCCTTTTTCCAAAAAAGCTTTTTCCAAAAAAGGCTTCTTCCTCGTAGAATGAGATTTACCGCCGTTGGAAAACCCTCTCCTTTTTTCGACTTTCTGTCAAAAGAACGCAATAGCAGTGTGGACATAAGTATTGTTTTTCCGGAAAAACGGACGTTTTTCTGGAAAAACTCTGCAGGGTAAATGCACCCTAAATGTGTGTGAAGTCAATGGGACCATGTGCAGATGAACCATTGTGCATATGAGCAGCAGCATTGCCCTTAAATGGCTCGCCCAAGGTTATACAACAAGTCAGTAGCAAAGCAGGGACTAGACCCCAGGAAAGCAGATTTCTAGCCCGTTGCTTTCATCATTGAACAGCACTAACTAAAATAATGTATCTATTTCACAGCTCGAATTTAGGCAATGACTTTTTAATCTTTTGGTTTTTTTAGTGTTTTTTAGTCTTGTCAGTCTTTTTATTCATTTGTCGCCCTTCTTTTGTGCCTCAGGCCAGATCTATGTTAAAAGGGATGGTTGACTCAAGATACACAACTCCAGCTACATTAATTACATACCTGGAGTCAACATACCTTGTTTTGAGTTTCCCTGCCATCCCCACAGCAGGAGGCTGACTGGAGCAAATACTTCTATTGGCTTCTCTTACTCCTCTCAGGAGCAGGAGTACTCACTGCCAATGGGGGCACCCTCTGAATTGGATTAAGTGAGTCTTAACTAGACTTACTAAATTGAACTCTGGAAGATAGATCAGAGCAGTGTTGAACTTATGTTTAATGAAGCGATGGCCTTAGTCAACAACTCTAATGTTCTTTCCTCCCTCTTCCAGCTTTCCAAAGGAAAAAGAAAAACCATGAGGGGGAAATACAAAGATAGAGTAAGAAAAGTCCTTGGTGACGCTGCTGTGTTATCCCAAATACAGTACTTACAGTGCCTAACCCTAGAATCTAAACCGCAGAGCAAAGTCAAACTGTTGTGTGACTCCTAGCATAATATTTATATATTTTTAAAAAGTGTTTGCACATAGTAGTGTGATATTGGAATGAGCTTCCTTTTTCCTAGACCCATAATCCTCTGGTTTTCTTTATTATATCAATTTTAATACATTTTATTACAATTTTGTGTCTGATATTCCAATAATTATCTTCCTAGGGTTAATCCCTATCCCACAGCAATACCATTAGGAACGCTACATGGGAGTCTTAAAATAGTTATTATTTATAGTATGCACTCTTTTCAATTCAGAGAAATCATTATTTATAACTCACTGATTGGAGAAACCGGGCAGTGATTTCCAAAGTAGAGTACATTACTCTGCTACGGTTTTGTCTGACAGACCTGCACTAATTACTCTGGGTGGTTTTGACGCATAGCCAAGAGCGGATTGTAGAAAAATGTGTCTCACTAAAGCGTGAGTCCCCTAAGCCAAAAGTAAAACAAACAGTAAGAGATCCTTATCAAAGTCAGACCCTTATGAGCTGTGCACAAAAATTTCACTTTTTTAATAAAAAGTCCAGCCAGAACTTCTGTTTGTACTTGGAAACACTCATGTTCATGTAGTAAGGGCTGATGGTGCATGAGTCCCAAATCTACCTTTTCTCTCTCCCTATGAAGAATACATCCAAAGAGACCATCCAGGTTGCAGCCTTTGTTTGTGGCAAGAGAGCAGGACACCTGGATGTTTGTTTCCTCCTCTGCCCCTGATCTTGGGCAGGTGTTAACATATGTATGCTTCAGTTTACTCCTTTGTAAAATGGGTATTGTGGGGATATATATAGCTAATGTTGGTGTAGCAAATTATAAGACTTAGGCCAGGTTTACCTGGGGGGAGAAAGTCAACTAAGATACGCAACTCCAGCTATGAGAATATTGTAACTGGAGTTGATGTATCTTAAGTCGAATTTCTGAGGCATCTCCATTGCAGGAGGTCAATGGGAGAAACTCTCCTGTCGACTTTCCTCATGACCCTGTGGAGTACCAGGATTGACATGGGCACCATCAGCAGTTGATTTAGCGGGTTCTTCCTAGACCCTCTAAATCAAACCCCAGAAGATCAATCTCTGGAGCCTCGATTTCTGAGTAAGTATAGAAAAGCCCTTAGTGAAAAGGCACTAAAGAAGAGCAATTTATTATTATTCCGATTCACTCTGGATCTTTACAAAACCTATTTAAATCTAACCCTGCTGTTTAATCCTTCAGTGTACTCCTTCACAAATTCAGGAGTCAGTGCTGCAAATGGGAAGATTATCCTTATGCCTATGGTCCAGTCGAGCCAAACATTTTAGTTGGTGCTTAACTTTAAGCACTTGAGGAATCCCATTCATTTCGTTTGGGGCTACCCATATGTGTCAATGGTCTGCCGAGTTGGGGCACTGAGAAAAGAGAAGGGAGGTGTGTGTGCGTGTGTGCACGCACGCAAATGTGAATTTATGATCCCAACAAGAGCATCAGCACAACAAGAATACAATAAATAAGTCACAACAAAAGGGTGGAAAATTCATCCAAGATTCAAATCAATAAACGTAACAGGAGAGAAACTACAAGCTGTGCATTTCCACAGAGGCTGAGCTTTTGTGGGATGGATAGAAGCTGCCGAGCATGACCTAATGCCGGGGGGAAAAAAACCCAGCCACAGACCTCAGCATCTAAACAGTATGAATATTGAACCAGAGGTCCTTGAGTAATTGTCCTTTCTTCACTCGGGGGGTGAAAAGGGTACATTAGACATTCGCTAGCAGCAAATGGCACCTGACATCTCTTTAAGTGAAAGTCAGTTTGGAATTTTTTTTAATGGCCAAGCATAAATCTTTTAAATTATAAATCAATAAATAGTTAATTCAATAATAGAAATCTTTTAAATATTTAATGAGTCATATGCAGAATGGCTCTATAACGGGATGTTGATGGAACGGTGTCAAAGGAATTTGAATCAAACTTTTCCAAACTCCCTGTATTAAAATAGTTATTGATTCAAATGTAAAGTACTAAAGGAGCGTAGTAAAAATGAGATGGCAGCTGGGGGTATATGCAGCCTATATTTGCTCACCTGAATCTCAATAAAAATACCAAATTCCTGGGGTTTTCAGGTTTTATGACCATTGCTACAAAGAAAACGACAAAATATTTATACCAAGTTGAGAGTTGGAGGTTTTTTTCAGTGTGTGCATAATAATTGAAATGCTCCTTTTAATGATGGTTCACTTTCTGACTCAAAGTCACAGCTGTTCTACCTCATGTAAAAGAGGGTCTCTTTGAACTAATAATTAGGAGTCCTGTGGCACCTTAAAGCCAAACAGATTTATTTGGGTACAAGCTTTCTGGGGCAAAACCACTTGGTTCAGAATTTAGTAGAACTAAATTCAAACCCCTAAATTCAGCCAGGGTGTCTGTATACATATCTCCCACTGAAGTCACTAAACTTTTTAGAAAGCATGTAGCAGAGTTTTAAAATTCAAGCCAATGTCCAGTTACACCAGGGCTGACTTCATCTAAGATAAAAGGACAAAGAAGGCTCTCAGTCTACGTAGGTATGTTTTCACTGTTGTTTCACTATGCGTTCACTGTTTCACTCTTGTTTCATTATATTTTCACTGTTTTCACTATTGTTAAGTGAGCATTACAGAGACATTTTAAAGTTACTTACCTTAAATCAGAAGTCCCTAACACATCTAGTGTATGTTGGTGGCTATCTAGCATATTCGGATTCTAACAGTTTCTAGATCGCATGGTTGTGATGTTTCCTTTCCAAACATGACCTGAATGAAACCATGATAGTGTGCTCTCTTCCTATCAGCCATGCCAATGACAGGTCTGAGATGTGTGAACTCCCTCACTCTGTAGCCTCAACTGGGCGTTGATTCTTGAGACTACTGATGACATTTTATATGCCATTGTTTAATGCTGATTTTTCAGATTGGAAGATGAGGCAGGAATGGCACCCAGAGTGGGAACTGGGATTTGCTGAAGTGGAGGTAACCTAGGAGGAGAGATATAAAGGCAGGGGTGGGGTAGAGAAAGGCTGATGGAGAAAGGAGTGAAGTTCAGGGCAAGAGCAGCCCTGGTGCTTAGTCTGAGTGGTTTTCCCACTGAGCAATGCTGAATGTGTCATAATCATATTGGTGACAAGCAGGGGAGTTGACAGCCTCTGCGGGCTCCTGTACAAGGAGGGGGGCCACGGCTCTGTGCTCCTGGAAAAGCCAGTGCCTTAAATGGAAGGGGTGGATCCAGGGGCAGCCAACCCTCCGTACCAACCAGAGCATGCCACTACACTCCGTGCCAGCCCGAGGCGCCACTCAGAGCGTGGTGCGCCTCCAGCCCTTCGAGCTGCGCAGAGTGCGTGGCGTGGCGTGGTTTGGTGTGGCGTGGCGTGGTATGGTTCTCTGACAATGATTTAAAGTAGCAGCGATGGCAGCCCCTTTGAATCACTAGGCTCCAGGGCAACTGCTCCCGTTGCCCCCCACTGTCAGCAGGCCTAGTGATAATGAAAAGCTTAGTCACTGCAGACAGACCGTATTTCGTATGTTACCTGACTCCTGATTCAGTGCACTCTCCCGTTTGACACGGGCATCCCGTTGTTGACTGAGAGGAGTGTGGAGTCCTGAACGTATCCCTTGGCCCAGACCCCACGACTGGAAAGGGAATTTGGCCTCTCACAGCGTAAGTTTGGCACCCCAGTTTGACATCCGAACGCCCTCTGGATGTCTCCCTGGGGAACCGCGTGGCCTTGGCAGGAGGCAGCAGGCGATGGAGTAGAGGAGCTCATCGTTTCCTCCCTTTGTTATTCCCGTTTCCTTGAAGTTTGAGCCAATCAGAGATTAAGGCGAATGTAGTCGACAAAAGGCTGCCAGCCCAACCTCCTGCCCTTTCACTTTCCCTCTGGAATAGTTCCTGAGAAAAATGGCCTGAGTTAAGTCCCATTTGGAGCTGCGTCCACCAGGAAGTCTCAGTAGACCCGGCCCGCAGAAAGAGAAATACGGGCCATTTCAGCGCTTCACTGCACCCTGAAGAATTCACTGGAGCCGAGGTTCTCTTACCCCTCTTCCCTCACCGTGAGCGCCACTTCACTCCTTTTAATCGAATAATTATAGCTCATGTTTGTCTTCCATGAACGTAACAATTCCTAATTCATTACTGCTGCAAAAGGAGCATTGACCCCCATTTTACAGAAGGGGAAACTGAGGCATGGGGTGGTGACTAGACTTGCCCAAAGGCAGTCCAGACCAGACTGGGCTTAGAACACACATATCCCTGTCGCCTAGGCCATTGCTCAAGCCATGGGACCAATGTTTCTCTCTCCTGATAAGCTTTACAACCATCTCCAGCTGGGGGATCTTGTCCAATTTCTGCTCCAAACCATACACGAGCCAATACTTCCCCTGCGGGAGGGCGGCCCCAGTGTTCCTGTCAAACACCCCAAGAGAAGGTCCTGCCCTTTGGCTCAGGAATGGGCAAGAATTTTTGCAGGGGGCCACACCAAGAATTTTGGTAAGTGGCCCGGGGCTGCACTTTTCTATTGTATTAATGAAGGGGGTGGTGGTCTGAGAGGGAGTTTGGGAGCAGGAGAGGCTTCTAATTTGGGGCAGCGGGTGGGGAAGGGGGGATGCGAGGTCTGGAAGGGAGTCTGGGTGCAGGAAGTGGATCTGATTTGGGCCGGGGGTTGGGGCGGGGATGGAGGTGAGGGGTGCAGGGTTTGGCCCTGGCTGGCGAGGCATGTACCGTAGGTGGCTTCCGGCTGGTGACACCTTGATGCACTCAGAAAGGCAGGCTGCATGTTGTGGTGGCTCCATACTACTCAAGCTGCCAGCTGCTACTGCCAAACGTGTCCACATCCCTTGGAGCACTAGGTTGCCGGGCCCTGCCCCCGCAGCTCCCATTGGCCGGTTTCCAATTTTTATGCCAATGACCTAAAACCCACCTGCCACTGGAATTGCCAAAGATGCCCGGTTTTATGAAGGATTTCCATCTTGTCGGCCAGCGCAATAAACGAAGTAGCAATATTTGCCAGGCATGTTTACAGAGCCTCGCCCAGTGAGGCCCTGACCCAGAAATGTTAGAATCAAACCACTTTTCACAGAGCCCGTTCGTTCCTAAGCCACCAGCTAAATTAAAAGATGTCCTTCGGGGGGGGGGGGGGGGGGGGGGGGGGGGGGAAGGGAGTCCTCAGTATTGCTCATCCACATTAACAATAACTGATTCTAAAGTGCTTTAGAAAGATTATTTTTGTTAAGCTTCTATGCCCTGGGAAGTAGCCGAGGGTTACTGCACCCATTTTACAGATGGGTAAAGGTAGTTATATCCTGAAAAGGGCAAAGCATACATCTAAAGGAATACATTGGACTCCCTAACAGCTGTAGTCAATACCAACCAAAATGGTTCATTACCTGAAGTGGGTCCTATTGTTTGCTTCATAAGTGAAAATCTAATCAATTCTAGCTGGTTCAATATTTTGAAGGGATCCGAGTTTCGTTAATATTCCACACACCTCTCCTTTCCCTGTGTATGTATCTGGAGGAGCTGTCTGCATATCCCTGTTTTTCTTCCCCCAGGATGACAGATATTGTAACAATGACAGTAGATTAATATCTCTTTAATCAGCCAAAATGAACATGACACACAAGGGTGACAGTTCAATTTTCTGGTAACAGATTGTGGCTATCAAAGCCCTCCTGTTCCAGCTGATTTTTATTCCTGGCAGAGATAATATGGCTTTGGGAGGACCCCAGCTCCCCGTCAGCTCATCAGATGCCCATTAAATAAATCTCGTAACACATAGGCGTTACTCACACGCCTGACAGGGCTCTGGCGGCTCCGGGAATTAAATGAGCTCTGACACATGGAATGTAGTGAGACTGTCATTTGGCAGGGGGAAGGCGCAGAACATATTTCAGAATAAACAGTGAAGTGGCTCCCTCTCCTTCTTCCTTGTTTGTTTGTTGTGGGTGTCTGGGGGTGGAAACATGGGTCAGGCACTGAGACTGTCTCCTGGGCAGAAAATGTCCAGGGAACAAAAGGTGAATGGGGAGGAAGGTACAGTTGACGCTAGCCACCGAATTAGCTCTGAGGAGCATTTGTTTGCAGGCGGGATTGCAGCTGGATCTTGTTTCTGAATCGGAAGTTTAATCTTCAGGATCTAATTCCAATCTTTTTTCTTTTTCCTGTGGCATTTCTCAAACGAGATCACTCCAGAAAGTGCACCAAAATAAAATAAAAAGGCAAATGCTCCCTTTTCTATAGCAGGTCCTGCACCCCAGCCTCTTTCAGCTCTCATTCTTTATTGCTTAGACTTGTAATACAAAACTAGGCTTCACTTTATGCCAAGGTTGGAATTTGTCAGTATGAATTTCTGTGAATACAATATTGGCACTTGCCACGAACCGCCTAGACATCCAGCAGCTGATAAGTAAACTCCTGCATTTGGGAAAGGAGAGAACTACTGGTATTCTGAAATCTGATCTTCTCATTGTTTTCTAAATTCATCTTCACCAATTATGGTGATTGTGGGTCAGTGACCCCCGACTTAAAAAGAGTTTGCCACCCCTGCTGTAGCCCATATGAATATAGGCTACAGAACGGCAAAGTGTAGGATTCGTCATCCGTCTGCATGTGAAATTCAGCTGTGTTTTGTCCTGCAGATTCACACACACCATCTTTCTGGTTGTCCTTCAAGCAAAACAAACACCAACACGTAAAATGTGTTTGAAACGGCTTAGTTTTGTGTGGTTTCCACTCCTGCTCTAAAATGTTAATCGCTTTTGCAAACCTGGCCTGCATCCCCAGTGTGTCTCAAGACCTGATAGTGGACAAATGTAATCGATTCACTTAATGTTGATTGCCTGACAAAACTTTTTGCACGACTCCTTGCTGCTTGTCTGGCAGAAGACATGCAACATGTTTATTTTCTAAGATAGAATAATGCAAGTATTTTGGATTAAAAATGTTTCCAAGAGAAAATTAACAATACATTACCCAAACAGTGAGATTAAAACATATCCATATGATTGTAATTAGGAAGTCAAATACGTCCGAAGGAGCATTCTGTCATTCCCCACTCCTGTTACAATCTCTGTGATACAAATGGGTTCGTATTTATGCCATTTTCTCTTTGTTCTTATTACAGCTTTTTTTCATCAGAATAAGTCATCACGGTTTTAAATGACTAATACATTATCTAAATTACAGTCAAAGGATGCATTGCTTTATTTTTTCCCCTCCACCTTCTGTATCTTAATTGCCTAGCTATTTCCCATCCTCCTCTCTGTAACGACTCATTAGCCTAAAGGGAAAAGAATAGAATGCAGCCCATCTAGAATATTGCATCAAGTAGTCGAGACCCCACTACCTGAAAGAAGATGATAAATTGGAGGGAGAAACTGTCATCACTTATGAGCCTTCTGAAAAATAGCACTTAAAAATTCACCCATCAAATATCTGTAAAACAAAAGAAAAAACACTCACAAGTGAGCTGCAGAGTCGGAATTATTGGCATGGATTATTTTGGTAATCATTTCAAATAATAAAATCAAGATGCACAGGTTCATTTTAAAGGGTATCCAGAAGGCCCTGTTTAGCAAAATATTTAAGCACGTGCATAACTTTGTGCACAGGAATAGTTGCATTGGGGTCACTCTGAATAATTGCATGCTTGCGTACCTTGACCAAGCAGGGCCAAATAGAAAAAGATGACATCACTGGATACAGATGATTTACTTAGCTGTACTTATTGCCATCTGGTCACTGTAGCAACTTACATGAAACTACAGGGTGGTCTCAGTCATAGAATAATCGAATTGGAAGGGACCTCAGACTTCCTCTTATAACTGAAAGCAATGTAAGGATTTGGCTGTCCCAGGACAATGGGATGTGCCTGGAATGGGATTGCTTCTCATAAAACCGAACAGAAAAGAGACAGAATCACCAAAGCGAGTACACTCCTCAAAACTGACATAACTGGGCGAATGTTGAAACTGAACCAAGAAGAGCCAGAAAAATAGGATGAACCTGGAATAGGATTGCTTCTCAATATGTCTTAGAAAAGAGATAAAATGGAGACATTTGGAGTAGGGCTCTCTTTTGGCACAGCTAAGTCAATGCTTATGGTTTGAAAACTATAAGACAGTGTTATTGGAATCCAAATTGACTATACCCCTTTTTTGTTAAAACATAGCGAATGATAAGAGGCTATAGGGATGAAGAAAAAATACACTTGATGGAATTTCCATTTTAAAAAATTACTAAAAAAATTAAACAGAAACATTTTAACAATCTCTCTTTTTAAGAAATTCGAACTAAAAATTACCTTCATAAAATAACACTGTATTTTTGAAAAATACAATTGTTTAAATAAAGCAGGTACACATTCCTTTTATTTTCCAAAATAAACCTTAATTGAGTTATGGATTTGAGCAATGCCAGGTAAATCTGATTGTGTATGTGTGTGTGTGTGTGTGTGTGTGTGTGTGTGTGTGTGTGTGTGGTTTCAGCTGATATTTTGGCAGGATGTGTGTGTGTGTGTGTGGTTTCAGCTGATATTTTGGGTGTGTGTGTGTGTGTAGTTTCAGCGGATATTTTGGCAGGCTGTTGACCTTCTAAAACTCACTCAAGTTTTTCTTCTTTAGTTTGACATTGACAAAGCTATTAAGTTGGTCATGGATTTTATGGGCCGGCACCAGCCTATGATTTTTTTAAGCAATTAGGTTGTGACACTTAAAGCCATTAAGCAGCCGGTCTGAGACAGAGAGCAAACTTTCTGTGCACTTCACTACCCTCTTGCTCATGCTTACTGAATTGGCACCGCGGACTCTCGGAGTGAGAAAGGGGCTTAGGGAATTGAGGCAAGCCTCCGTCCAAATTGCCTCATCATCTCCTTCCAAATGTTTATTGCGAGGTCTTTTCGAAGCCTTAGCACAGCCTGCTGAACGTTTCCTGTTATTGTTTGTCTTGGATGATTCAAAGGGGAGACATCCGACTTCAGATTTTCCCAGTGTAACAGTGCTGTCGGGGGCTCTGTTGTTTCATAGCTTTTTACCACTGCGGGAGGGGCGTTGAATGAACCTGCTGCTACCGCATGGTTCAGGTCAAGGATGTTGGCCCACACCTACGCAAGTAAAAGAACAGCTTTGAAGGTATAAGGCCCTGCCTGGCTGTTCCTGGCACATAATACTCTACTACACCAAAGCTGCAAGCATTTTAGCATTGGAGACAGACACATGGTGAGTTAAGACAAGCGATCCTTGTAGCTTTATTTCTCCTGCATACTGTTTGTTTTTCTGCTCTCAGCAGTTGGGGCATGCGCCTTGATTTCTGTATCAGCCGGCACCAGAAATAGCAGCAGAGAATAGCAGCCTTGCAGTCAACAAGCAAACACACAAAATAGTGTGCTGTTTGCCATCCCTAGCCATGCTGCCCAAAGCACTGGGGCTGGCAGCACTAGTATCAGGGCTGGTGGTGTGGCAATTGTGCAAACCAGGCACTGGAGTAGCTGAGGCTGTGGGGTAGGGAGAGAAATGGGAGGGGCCAGGGGCTAGCCACCCCGGCTCACTGCATTGGCCGGGATTTGGGCTGGCTCCTCCGGGCAAGGCTGTCTTGTCCTGCTCCCTGGTGGAGATCGGGGGGGGGGG
>JANRFK010003894.1:4892084-4903209 GCA_030068395.1 Apalone spinifera | reverse complement strand
AAGAACTGCATCTAGATTGTGGTTTCACTTTTGAAATACCCTTTTTCAAAACAGCAATTGGACGCGAATATGCAAATGAAGCATGGGATATTTAAATCCACACTTCATTTGCACTTTCGATCGGGCTCATTTACATCCCTCTTTTGACACAGGGATGTAGTCTAGATGTGCCCTTAAAGTAGGTTAGAAAGTGCTCCTACAGGTTTTTGTGTATTACCATTTCTGATATCTGATTTGTGCTCATTTATCCTTTATCGCAGAGACTGTCCAGTGTGGCCAATATCCATGGCAGAGGGACATTGCTGGCACTTGATGGCATAGATCACATTAGACGATGTGCAGTGGTATGAGCCTCTGATGTTGTGGCTTATGTGGTTAGGTCCTGTGATGGTGTCGCTTATATAGATGTGTGGGCAGAGTTGGCAATGGGGTTTATTGCAGGGGTAGGTTCCTCGGTGAGTGTGTCTGAGGTGTGATGTGTGGTTGCTGGAAAGAATTTGCTCCAGGTTGTCTGTGGGAGAAGAATTGGCCTGCTTCCCAAGGCCTGTGAGAGTGAGGGATCATTTTCCAGGATAGGTTGTAGATTGTCAATGATGGGCTGGAGGGCTTTCAGTTGGCGGCTGTAGGTGATGACGAGTGTTGTTCTGTTATTTTCCTGTTGGGCCTGTCTTGAAGAATCTTTTCAGAATTTCATTTTAATTTTCAATTTTTGTTTTACATTCCATTGCACAATTCTGACATTGCAGAATTCCCTGCAAAATGAAAAATCTAGCACACTCCAGCTCTGCGTTCCATCTACTTTAAGAAAAGTCCGATCTGGCTGTATGGCACAAGTTGGGACAAATGTCATAAAGTGTTCAGCACTTCGGTGCATGTTGGATGCTGAGCTCTTTTGAAATAAAAATTGTTCCTGTTTGTGGGTCCTGAGCAACTGGAAGTCTGACCCTAAGCTCCTTTGAAAATCAAGGGTTCCATATTGTTGACTGTTATCATTGTTATTGTGTTTGTAGACTCTGGTTTCTCATCAGGTGTACAGTGCTTTGTACGAGTGACAATGCTACCTTAAAAAAAGTACTGTACTACTACCGTAAATCTACTATATATTTGAGAGAATTTGTTTAGATATCTGTCCATGTGTCTGTTTGGTCAAGAACTACTCCTAAACAGTGAAAATCTAGGACCACCGAATTTGGTAGGCAGCTTCCTCTTATCCTAACTTAAAGCAAGATCCAGGTTTGGTTGCACCAGGACAATGGAATGTGCCTGGAATGGGAATGTTTCTCAGAAACCATACAGGAAAGAGACAGAATCACCAGACAGGCGAAAGAGGCTGGGGGTGACCCCCTGGCTTGACTGCCTAAACCCCAAGCCTCCCACCCTCCAGCACCTTTGCGGGGGCCTGAAGCTCACCCCCAATTCATACAGGGACAATGCTGGCTGTTCCCCATCATTGGGGAGCAAGGAGAAAGTGCCCCATTTGCTGCATTCCTCACTCTGGCAGGGGAACGCAGGGGGCAGACAAATCTGGACCTGCCCCCACCAAGAGACATGAACCCCTTTCCCAACTGTGCCTGATGGAGCTGCAGCAACCATGGAGAGGTGCTTCTCACCTGGCCCCAAGCATCTGAAGTGAGGGAGGGCCGGGGTTGCCCTCTCTTCCCAGGGCAGCCTGCATGCTGAACCCCTCATCCCCAGCTCCACCCCAGAGCAATGATTGAAATGAAGCCTAGACATTTTCATTTTATTTTCCATAAATTAATTCAGTGAAGGACCTGAGCAATGCCGGGTAAATCTTCTAGTATTTCCTCAATATAAAATAGGTCAGCTGTAGACCATGGTAGAGGCTGGGCATATACACCTTTATGGTAGAATTGCTCTAGAATAAAAGTAGATGTATGAATGGTAGAAGTATTTCTTTCAACTTAAAAACATGTGATGTATTAGTTTTGTCCCAGAAGCCGCACGGCTTCTGTTATTTAAGTTGCTTTGATCTAAAAAACTGTTTATTTATGTTTTATTGAACTATAAAACCTCCAGTAAACATGCCTCATGCTTTTATGATGTCCTACATGAATTCTATCATGAAAACATCAAGGAAAAATAATGAAGATCTTTATCGTGTGTTACTGGTGTCTTCCTTTGGAAGTTCTTATGCTTTAAATTTCTGTTCAAATGACTGTAAAATTCATAAGGCCTGCAGATGTCTTGCCTGCAAAACATCTGGGGACTGGAAGGGCATTTCTCCATACAACATGCCATTGACAAAGTGTTGCATTATACACAGCAATATCAGCAAATAGTGGTTTTGGAAGCTCACTCTGTAAATGCCACTTGTTACGACATCTATAATAAATGTGTGGTAGTATCAATGGTGGTAATGATATGGTTTCAACAGAAGGAAAAAGTTGAATGATCAAGAGACCAGTGACAAGATGAGTTTCTTATTGGACATATTTCTCATTTGGAAGTTTCCAAAGAGTAAAAATTGATAGACAAATTATACGTTAGGGATCAATTAAACTGCCACAGCAATGCAACTACCTCTGAAAATAAATGTTGAAGTAAAAAATGAGATGTTTACATGCAGTTCTGCAGTTCAGCCACTAGATGGCTCTTGTACTGCTTAGAGTTTCAGGCAAGTTAGACTCACTGGTAAATAAGAAAGACAATGCTGGAACACAAACTGGGTGGAAGCCTGTTTGTTTGTAGTGGTTTTCTTTAATAAAGCACTTATGGTTTAAGGGGAATTAGAATATTATAGATGATGACTGAAACCATTAAAGAGTAAACAACATTGCTCAAAATGGGTCAGGGAATGAAAAATGAAGAGGTGCCCAATTAAAGAGGGGATGTAGGTAGACAGAATATAATTAAAATAAATAATCAGTGAATTGCAAGTTGGCCAGGCCCATATTATCCCAACCCTTGTGACATCACAGGATCTTTGACTGATCTCTTCCAAATGTTCCAAGATCAGTTTCCACAGGGCCATAATGGAGCATTGGGTCAGTGAAGGTGTCTTGTCCTATTGTTATCTAGAGCGTACTTAACTTGTGAGATCTGACTGGATAATAGACTATGGCTGCAAAATATTCGTAATAATCTGTAGTAAGTGAAGTGTGTGAATCATTCTGTAATCTCTTCCTAAATGCTATTAATGTTTGTAGACTCAGGGAAAACATTCTGGCAATGTAGGCTGAACACTTGCCTATTTCAATCCAGCAGCCAAAGAGTTAATTTTTGAGGGGGTGGGGGGGAGGTTCTCAGAATAGATGCACGTGAACTAAAGTGGAGACCAGTGGGCTGCTGTTTTCCTATTGGCTAGAAGGGCCAAATAACAATACACTTTTTTGCAAAGTGAGCTGTGCACCTGCTAATTCTAATGAAAATTCATTAAGACTTGCCCTGGCTTGCACAATGATTAGATCATTGTCCTTTCTGCTGCTTCTTGCACTCTCTTCTTTCCTCACCTATTAGTTCCTGAGCTCCTAGTGGGTTCTTTTTGCTTTTCTTCTACGTGGCGCTGGGAAAATGGATGAGTCTGGGTACATAAGATCAGCTGGTTGGCGTGCCTCACCACACTGGGAGTGGGCAGACTGTTACAGTACTGAAAGATGTGCTGTGAACAGAGCCAATGAGTTTGTGGGATGTGGAGGAAGCCGTGTCTGTTGCTGCCAGCTCTTACAAACAATGCTGTTTTGGTGTCTAGTGCAGTTAGTATTGTAGTGACAGGAAAAGCTACACCCGTCACTTCATTTTTGGAAGAGGGGAGGGGAGTTCACATGTGCATGCTGCCCTGAAGCCTATGGAAAAATGTATTAAACCAAAAGCCAATGGCTTCAGGCCATAATACTGCCTCCTCTTTCACTAACTGAGGTTCATGTTTCTGTGCCTTTCACAACCATTATGGCACAGTATAGTTAACCCCAACTGTTCTGAAATCATGAGTCAGCCTCCCCCAAATTATGAGATTTAAAACAATGGGGTTCGGGTTTTTTTCCCCTTTCTGGTGTCTAAGCCTTTAGGGGCACTCAGGTCATGGTTCTAGGCCTCTTCCTCCACAACCACAAGGGCTAAAGAGTTCCTTTTTCTCGTTATTGTAATGAAGGCTGTAATTCTCACATAATCACTGGACTCCAGGAGCTGGGACTTTCAGAAAATCACCATGTGACTGACAATAAAATCATATGAATTGCCAATACAAATCAAAACAACTAAAAGAACCTCCAGAGTTCACATGCTGAAACAGAGAGAAAGAGAAACAGACAGACAGATCATAAAGTTGACTGAGAAATCTCTGAAGAAGACTGGAGCTTCCAGAATGAGTCCTAGCTAGGCATCATCCTCTCCATTTCTTTCTGAGTGGTTTCCTTTACCCCCCTTATGCCCTAATAAAATCTCACCCCCTCTCCCAAAAGTGAGTAGTGACAATGTAAATGAAGCCTTATGTCTCTCTCCACCTACCAGTAATTCCATTAAGAGTGATTGTACACCAATGTTACCTTAAATTTTTCCCCAGTCATGTGCAGAATACATTTTATTGTATCACCAAGGCAGGTGTAGATGTGCACCACACCGAGAAACACATGCTGGCTGCTGTGGTCAATGGTGGGTGTTCTGCTAATCAGCTGGACAACAGCTGAATCCGTTATTCATCTTTAATAGGTTTGGAACCATGGGGATTTCAAACCTAAGTCACCTTTACGCTGAGAGTAACATCAGGTCATTATTGTTATTTATTATTTGCACTTTGGTACCATCTGGTAGCCACAATGCAGATTGGTGCCCATGTTGATTGCGGCAGTACACAGGGAAAGAGAAAGTCCCTGTTCTTCTGAACTCTCAGTTAGTGAGAGAAAGGAAAGAGCAGCCCATTTTCAGGTCTTGAATTACAAGGGAGTAAGAAATGCAAAAGTTGGCTTCCTCTCTGATAGGCGAGAGAGCGAAAGGCTAATTCCATTTTACAGTCGTCTTTGTACCAATATAGTTTGTATGTTGCATTTGACCTCCTGAAACAAGGTTAAACCACAAGGATCCCCGAGAGAAGTTGCTATTCATCTTTTATATGTGAAGATTTTCAGGTACTGAAGGGGGGATAAACCTAATACGGTGTTTAATGGGAAAAAAATTATGACACCAACAACACATCTGTGTCTGTAATTTCACAGGTTTTCCTTTATATTTCTATGTCCGTGTATATATATATAATTTAATATCAGCCTCGGGGTTGTGGTCTCACATGTCATCAGCTTGCAGGAAACTAGATCCTTGGAATAAGTATCAGATGAGTTGCTAATGTTTGAAAAAAAGCAAAAAACATGCTTTGGGTCTCCATTTTATTGCTGTTATTGAAGTCAGAATTTGTGATTGTAACCTGATGCTTGCCTCCCCAACATGTTTTCATTATTGTCTGGATAATTGAAAGTCCAGGCAAATTTGGATATGAGGAGGCATTACACATGAAGTTTTTCATGCTCAGGGCAGCTGAATGCCTAGGTGGTTCACATGAAAGATGAACATGTTGTACCATTTTTATATAGGTTTAAATTGCTTTATTCCCCAACATCACTGGTCCAGATACAGGCTGATTAACGTGTCCTTCGTTTATTCCTGTGTCTGGTTATCCAGCAGATGCCGGTTGGAACGGCTGTTACAGCATGCAGTCAGCCAAGCTGTGCTGCCTTGTGAATAGGATGAATGGCTTTTAAAACTTTTTATTTCTCACTTTCGAGCAGCTTTGCAGTTCAGCGAGAAAAACTCAAGGGGAGGGCAGGGCTGGCTCTTTGGTTCTGCAAGGAAACGTATACGGTGAAAATCGGTGGGAAGGGGCAGCGCCAGCCCCTGACGCACCCACTGGATGGTCTACGGGGTGTGGAGGAGATGCACCTATGTTGGGTTTTAAAAAGTAGAGACATCAGCATGTTATCACCATAGAAGAGTCTATTTTAGGACAAGCAGTACCTTCTGGCATCACTTCCAAAGGCTCCGGGAGGGATCCTTGTGTGTTCTGTATGGAATCAGAACAAGATGCAGAGGGAAGGTGAAACTGGCACATGAATCAATTTTCCTTATAAATTGGCTTGGAGAGGGAATGCGCTCAGGATGAGTCTTATGTGGCATTGGAGGTACAAAGAGGAGCAGGCTAGAGTTCTCCTGTCACCTGCAAAGAATTTACTGCAGGTTGCACCTCCCAAAACTGGCACTCGCGGGCCTGGTAACATCTGTGTTCCTGGACCAGAGAGGCCTGGGAGCCCAGTGGCAGGAGGGCTAGTATCTGGCAGCAGGGCCAGGCTGAGCCCGTGGCCCAGCAGCCTGGTGGGGGCCAGGAGCCGCCAACAGTGGAACCAGCAGCCCAGCCAAGGTGGTGATAGTGGAACTGGAGGCAAGGGAGTTGGCGGGGGTGGAAATGGAGCCAGCAGGAATGAGGGGTGGCAGGTTTGGGGGCTGGTGGCAGGGGAACTCCTCTGGTCCGGCGAATTCCCACATTCAGGACCGGTCAGTCCTGAGAGTGCCGGACCAGAGAGGTCCAACCGGTACCCACCTCTCCAGAGGCCACCAATGCTCCAAAAGCCGGTCCAGTTTCTTTTTGGTAGTGGTGATTGTGAAATGGGTGGTCTCAGTCCAATCGTCAGGAGCTGGAATAACAAAAAACTCCCTCCCCCAGTTGGCAGTCAGCAGAGAGGCCAAAGCCTGAATGGAAGGATGATGGAAACTTTCCCCAGGAGGTAGTCCTTCCATGTCACCGGGGCAACACAACCACAGGCTTGCCCTGCCATGACCTCAGTTACTCCTGTCCTGTGCATAAAAAGACGATTTGAGTCCTGAGGGGTACAAATGCAGTGGCTGCCCCACAAAATATACTAATGCACTGACATGCATGGAGGAAGGGGCATGAATTTTGCAAGTTAGTTTTCATTAACTGGGGTTAGCTGGGAAATTAAAGCAAACAGAAACTTTGGTCAGCTGAGCTTCAAGAATATGTATGTGGCACAAGGCTTGGAAGCCAGGGTGCTGAATCCATTAATTAGAAACTCTTGTCTCATCCACTAAACACCTGTGTTTTATCATTAATTAATCTTTGCACACCAGGATCAGTTAGGGCAAGCCCCCGGAATGAGCAGCTATCGGAAATGCAAAAATACACAAGCTGATTGCTTAATCCATGTTGTGATTTGGGGTGCCTCTGTTGTTGCAAACACAGATCTGCATTATTTGACAAGGTTCAGATTGGTGCATCCCGTTTCAGCGATCTCATGCGCACTGCATTTTAAAATGATACAATATCTTGAAACCCAGATGTCACTTACCAATGCTTTCTGATTTTTTTTTTTTAAATCTTAACGGAGCTAAACTCTCACATGTGGGTACGTCTACACTGCAACACTGTTTCAAAATAACTAGCACTATTCCGAAATAACTTAGTCCATGTCTACACAGTAGGCAGTTATTAGTGTCCTGATGTTACTCTCAGTGTAAAGATGAGTTAGGTTGAAAATAGTGTCAAAACACTGTCAAGCTGGAGGACTTCTTACGCTGACTCCTGGGCTGTAAGAGTAAGGGAAGTCGGAGGAAGAGTGCTCTATTTCAAAATAAGTGCTGTGTAGACGCTCCCTATTTAGAAATAAGCTATTTCAAAATAAGATACACAATTGACATAGCTCAATTTGCGGAGCTTATTTCGAGTTAAGCCCTGCAGTGTAGATTCACTCCCAATGGCGTGCATCTTATTCACAATAGCCTGCAACACTAATATGGCCTGGGTTTTCATTTAATTTTTTGCATCCTCTTCGAAGCTTCAAAGTGAAATTTGCTTCCATAATGAATTCCAGCTCTTTTTCCCAATGACAACGCACATACTTGCTAGCAAATGCAGGTCATTTGCAAGGGCTGTTTCTCATTGTCTGTGCTGGACATTGGTATTGTGTGGTTGTGCCTGAGTGACGCACTGTTGAGATGGATTCATTTTCTTCACGTATTCTTAGCAAAAAGCCAACAAGTAGAATATATTTTGCAATCTATAAGTATATTTAGACACAATTCTAGATTCCTGTCTATACACCCTGTGACGGTTCCTCGGGGCAGGTAGGCTGGCCCTCCCCCGAGTCCGGCACTTCCCTCTCTGTCTCCTGTCAGGCGCGTCCGCCCCGACTGGTGCTGAGCGATGTAACTCGGGAATTCTCGGGAGTTTGTCTCGCCTGAGATGAGGAAGAGAGGGGGGCCCGGGCCCGCCCTCACTCGCAGGCCCCAGCCCAGGTCCCTAAGGACTTGGACCACGACGCAGTCCTAGTCCAGCTAACGGGGTCGGGACCCTAAACGTGTTAGCCCACGGGCCGGATTCGCCGCCCTGCCCTGGGCTACTTCCTCTCTCTCTCCTCCCCGTTAGTACCTCTGTCTCCGGTCCTCTGTCCGCTGGTTCCTCCGGCCCTCTACCGGCGTCCTTCGCCCTCCCCTCCATACTCCGTCTGGGCAGCTTTTGAACCTTCCGCTGCCCGGACGTCGGCCTTGACACCGCTGTGATGTCACCGGCGTAACCCCGCCCCCCATGCCATCTTGCCGCAGGCCCAGCGTGCCCCTCCGTCGGCAGCAACGCCGCGGCTCTCCCAGCTGAGCCGTGGCGTGGGAACAGCCGAGACACGGCTGGTAAGTGGGCCCCCGGTGCGCCAAAAGGGCACTTACCCCTCTTGGCCCAGTGAGGGACCTTGGGGCCCCGTCTCACACACACACACACACACGGCTTGTCTACATGGTGTGTTACTTGACACCAGTGGGGTGGGTGTAACTTCTGGTTTCCATATTTGAGTCCTGCAAGTAACTAATTATTTGCCTGGACTCTACCCACATACCAGCTGCTGCCTCCATAAATCCACTGGGCAGCAGACATCCACAAAAGTCTTCAACATCGCTTTTTTGAATCAGGTTCTTTATGTACATCTCAACTTTTTGGTGGAAGATTCATGGCCCAAGCCATCATAAGCATTTTTGTTATGAATAGAGGCTTTTAAATATTTCCTTCTCATTTAATTTATTGTTTTTGTGGGCTTTCAACACTGGGTATCGGTTGGAAATAATGGAAGGCAAAATTTGTCAATGAGAACATGGCCTTGGAATAATAAAAGGGACAAGGGGAGGAGAGAAAAGAAAACAAACAAGCCATTGCTTTTAGGAAAGCTCTCTATTATTATTGTTTTATTAGTGTGTTGCCCTCGTGATAAGATCTTGGTGATTTTTGTTATAATTCAACATTCCAGGCACACAGTTAGGGGTGGAAGGAGTTAGGAAAATTGAAAGAACCACAATTACAAGAGTGACAAAAATGTGCCTCAAGATTAGTATAGGGAGGGTGTGACGTGAGGTCATTTGTCACTGTCCAAACAGTGTGCTGTGCTGGCTATGACAACTGGCGTGCTAGATCTACAGCTCAGCAGTTCCACTTCTCAGGGGCTGGTCTGAATTATTAAGTGCTGACTGCTCATTTGAACGTGAATATTTTCTGTCTACGTGAGTAGGAACCACTGGAGTTGTGCTTTGAATCTGGGGTTCATAAGAACAGCCACACTGGGTCAGGCCAAAGGTCCATCTAGCCCAGTGGCCTGTCTGCCGACAGTGGCCAATGTCAGGTAACCCAGAGGGAGGGAACACAACAGGGAATAATCAAGCCTCTCCTGTCACCCATTTCATTTTTGGTAAATGTATAATCACTGAATTTTTCAGCAATTACACATTTATATGTGTGGGGGGTGGGGAAGGCGACTTAAAAGCCAGCTCCCCGTGAGCACTGGTTTCCACCTGCTCCTCCCTCCCATGCTGCTGCCTCTGATACAGAGGCAGCAGCACAGAGTGGGGGAGGTGTCCTTGCGTGTAACCGTGAAGGTTAACCAATGAGCTCAGGCTCATCGGTCAATAGTTTAAACGTGTATGCTATCACATCCCTCGTTCAAACAAACCTGGCACCACGCAAAATGAAGCTGAGTCTGAAACCAGGGACTTTCACCCAGTGCACCCCTGAAAACAAGAAGTCTGTTCAGGTTCCCTTGGAAACGGGCCCAGCGTTTGCTCCATGGATCACAAACCTGAGTGAATCTTGTGTCCTGAGCTGAGCTTCAAGAACCTAAGAACAACCACTCTGGATCAGACCAGTGATTCATCCAGCTCAGTTTCCTGTCTTCCAACAGTGGCCAATGCCAAGAGCTTCAGATGCCCCCTTTGTGCCCCCCTTCCCACGTTGGTGGCCCTGTTGATTCTGAATGTTAACAACCAAGCCCACTGCAGGAATTATAGAATTCATTTAAGCTATGGAGGAATTTTTGCACAATAAGATGATTATTGCCTTGTGACATCCTTCAGGTTATTAATTTAAATTGGAAACACCTTCAGACTGGGTGTCAAGCATGGGTTTTAAAGTTGAAATAAGCCCAAGAAAAAATAACTAGCGTGAAAATTATGGAGAAATGTATTACTATTCTCACCAACTTGAATCACAATTTCCAACTAGTGTAATAACTGACTATATACAATTGTCAAAGGTCGAACTGAAATAAGATTTGGACCATGCACTCTGCATTGGACCTACGTGCCTTTTTTGGTGAATATTCATTGGAAATATGCATTTTTTTCAGAGCACCAAAAATGTTCAGAAATTTGGGTCAAATTTGGTGAATAGTTTCAGCCAGATAAAAACTGAGAATATCAAATGTTTTGTTCCATCCAGCCCATGTATTTTTTTCAGCCTTTCCTTTCAGCAAGAAGAAAAAAAAATCCATTTTGGCTGCAATGAACCAGCTTTTTTGGAGGGAGATTTTTTTGGGCTGGGGACCTCCAATGAAGCAAAAAATCAGCTATTTGCTCAGTTCTGCTTCTGACCATTCTGCTTATTATTTTTCTTTTCCCGAGCACGGAATCTCTTATTCTGCTATGACAGGATCAAATGATTTTAAATGTTCTACTGCCGTTTTGGATCTAAGCAGCAGGATTTTCGTTGCTAATAGGCCAGATTCTGATCTCAGAACGCTGTAAACCCAGAGTCATTCTGCTGTCATTAATTGTTACTATTGGATACTTTCATAAGAATTTGTTGGGTTAAAAAGTGTTTGAAACACATGGGCTACGTCTAGACTGGCATGATTTT
>JANRFK010003894.1:4857886-4874395 GCA_030068395.1 Apalone spinifera | reverse complement strand
AAATTAGCCCCCATCATACTGTACGTGTCTGCAGCTGAGATAAATCCAGCACTGGGCAGTCTAATGCCATAAGAAGCATAAAATGTTACCTATTTTTATTAAGCATGTACTTATCTTCTCTATACTGTAAGAGGTCTGTGATATCACTGGGTATGGGATATACCTGCCATACAGGGGAGTAAAAGCACTAACTTGGTCTCTGTCCCAAACTCCTTGCACCACTAGAGTTTGGGCTCTGTCTACATTACCAGGTTATTTCAAAATAATAACTCCCAAAATAATATTTCAGAATAACACATCCACACTACAGGGAAGCCTCGAAATTAGTCCAAGGCAAGCGCCCTTAATGTGGATGCGCAACCTCGACTTAGAGCCCCAGGAAGCACTGGGGAGTAATTACAGGCCCTCGGAGATCATGACACCGTGGGAACGAGGAACAATTCCTTTGAGTCCCCTCCTCCCAACTGATTGAGTCAGGAATGGGTCACTATGGTAAGTGAGCTATTTGAGGAGGGACTTGGATTTGTAAGGGAAAGAATGGGAGTATTTCAGAGAATCTCCTGGGAAAATACCACGTGTGGAAGATGAGTGTTTGTTCTAAATATATTCTACCAAATTGTCTTTGCTGCAAATCCAGCCATGTAAGTAGATTTACTCCCAAGATTAATTTGGCCCAGGATCGCTTTCCCCTGCACCTGGACGCTCCGTGCTTTCTTGAAACGCAGCTTTAAATATTTGCTGCTTTTAATGAAAAAGCTGTGGTCGCTAGAGTGCCTCTTATAAAAGCCATGTAAACTGCTGCTTTAATGGACACACTACTTTTTTTTTAAGCCAAACTTTTCCTATATTTTTTTTTTAATGAGCCTAATTATCTTGAGGCCTGCCACATGGCCTGTGCCGCTTCTTTTCCTTTCTAGCACTAGGCAGGCCAATCTCCTCCTGGGTGGATTCTGAGAAATGAATGTATCCCAAAGCCGCAGGCGGCTGTTTCTCTCGCCATCTTTGCTCGTTTGCTGGCTCCTATTTTCACTGTAGCTGAGCACATCCCAGTCTTCAGTGTCTTTAACCACTCCACACTCCTGTGAGGTAAGCAGTTTTGATAGGTGGGGAACTTAGGGTTGACGTATGGAAAGTCACGCAAGAAGGTCGTGGTTAAGCAAGGACTTACAGAGCCCTGGGAAGATATAAAATGGGTATCCGCTTCTGCAGCTGCAAAAATATCTGCGGATATCCACACCCACATTTGCAAATGCAGATACCCACGGTTATAAAGCGGCTATCCATGGATTTGCAGGCCTCGAAGGACTTGCATCCTGGTCTTTAGAATGGCAGTCCAGTACCCTAACGCCTGGAATCCATGTCCTTCCTACTTGTCTGTTGAGTGCTGTACATTACGAGTAATCTCTTCTGTTGTCTGAGGTCTCTTAGCACTGGTCTACATTAGGGCTTTATTTCAAAATAATCCCCCTTCGGCCGAACAAATAAGCGGAGCGTCCACACTATCAAACCCATTATTTCAAAATAATGGGCTGCTTATTTCGAAATTGTACTCCTTCTTTTCTCGGGGAATAACGCTCATTTCAGAATAGCGGCAGTGCGGACGCTCCGGTGTTGCTATTTCAAAATAACTGCTCCCCAGAGTAATCTGAACTAATTACTCCCCAGTGCTTCCTGGGGCTCTAAGTCGAGGTTGCAACTCCACATTAACGGAGCCTGCCTCAGACTAATTTTGAGGCTACCCCATGGTGTGGACATGCTATTTCGATTTTGTTATTTAGAGAGCTATTAAGTCGATTTGAGTTATTTCAAAATAGTTTCCTAGTGTTGACATGGCCTTGCTGACCTCTGGGTTGACCTTTGGGCCAAATTCAACCTGGGAACAAAAGGAAGCCAAATTCCTGTTGCAGCTAGCTAGACTCAGTGCAGACTATGCCCCATGCTCGTTGGCTCCTTTTGGTGGAGAAAACTCCATATAAATTCAGCGTGGAAATACATATATGATCGCAGACATCCTTTTATGGCCATAAAGGCCTTTCCCCCCATGCTTATGTTTGAACTCGACTTGTCACCGTGATCCTGCTGAAATGTCCTTTAAGCTGGTCTGGGTGTACATCCCCCACTTTTTCTATTGGCATCCAGTACGCAGCATGACCGCCACTGTCTTCTCCATTACACCAGATTTACCAGGGTGAGAATTTCGCTATTTTGATTTACACCAGTAAGCTAGGGGCCAGTGTGTCCTGTCTTGTGAGTACAATCTCCACTGCAAATCACCCAGGGCACACATATGTAATTTCTTCTGCATCAGGCCCCTTATGTAGGAAATTATCATTTGTTTGCATAAGGGATAATCCCCTGGTGAGCATCTGTTTAATAGTGGCTGTCACTTAGCAATAGAGGATATGCAATTCAGACAGCCTCCCAATATATCTAACAGGGACCAAGTCAAAAGGAAACCATTGTCATCAATTACATGAGTCAATGCTTCAGAGAAAAGCATCCTTCACCACTATGTTTCTACCATTTAGCTGTGTGTGGTTAGTTAATTTGCAGGCATTAAGAGACTCAGGCAAATATCAACCTTATTAACCTTATGGCCCATATATACCAGCAAAACTAAATTAGGTTATCTTTAGGGAACACTCTGTACTGGGAATTCTCTCTCACACACTCATTCACAAAACACAGAGATGGACAATGTTTAAGACATTTTTTCTATACTGTCAAGCAAGTTTTTGTATATTAACGATGCAGCTACCATCCTGTTCATCAGAGATCCAAGTCCTGGCTAACAAGACCCGCAAGACTTGCTTAGAAAAAACTTGCCTATTCACTGGTAAAGGGCTGCTTCTTATTTTATCCATGGTAGTTCACCCATCCCTAATATAGAGCCATCTTGAAATCTTCCCAGATCTATTTTGGGCAATAAGTCTGAGCAGGAAAATATTTCTGCGATGACACAAAGTGTCTTGTTGGTCTATTTAAGAGAGTCTTCAAAGGCTAAACTGGGATTGGACAGGATCCAAGACTCTGACGAAGAGGCAACATTTAGAATGTGTAGGGGGAGGGTTTTATGGAGTCAGTAGAAGGGATATATATACCCACGGTATAACAAGTGGGTGTATAGAGTTAAAACAGTATTTTTGTCTATGGACAATGCTGGGGCCAGCTCTGAACTCCTTTATTCTCATGCAAATCAGAAGTAACTCCCTCGAAGCCAATGGGGTATGACCAAAGTGAAACCAGAACAATAGAGGTAAAAATCATGCAGAAAGGGTCCAAAATAGCAACAAGTGACATTGAAAATGATTTTTGTGCAACAATAGGTTTGTTGGTCATCTGAGTAACAGCGACCCAAAATTTCAGGGCAAGAAATGAGGACCTAAAGACAATATGTAAACATGGCAGAGCAAAGTTTAGAAGTGGGCCGCCACAAGGGACTCCGTAACCCTGCAAATAAGTGTTGGAGAACGAATTATTTGCAGTCATAAATTGTAGGCTTGGATTCAGTAATGAATGAAACCCAGAAAGAACAGCCCCTGAGACGCTAACAAAAGAAAAAAAAATTCCCCGACCATTCCAAAGGAGTCTCATGGTCAAGGGTGTCAAGCGCAGCTGACAAATCGAGGGGAGTTAAAGCAGAGATCATGGCCTTGTCAAATGACATATGGAGTTCATTACTGACCCTTGGGAAAGTGGTCTCTCCACAGGGACTGGGCTTGGGTAGAATACACTGTAATCTTGGAAAAGGGGGTTTGAAAGTGGACTGTAAACCCCATCTCTCTTTTTGCCCCACATGATAAGATGGTAAACTGATTCGGCCACAGACCACAAGGGGAAAAGAGCAGAATGTTCCTCGATTAATGGCTGGACTTTGTCAATTGTGAACAGAGAATCGATGTTAATTGATAGTATTAGTTGTCAGTGTGAACTGGTTTTTTGGTTGCCGAAGTTAAGGACTATGAATAAGGAAGTCTGACTGATGTGTACCATGAAATGATTACATGATAAACAGTAAAAAATGGAGTTGTAACCTGCATGGTGCACACTCGCTGTCTGTGTATTTTTGTGGTTAGATATTCTACACGGAGGCCTGAGTCAGCCAACGTGCATCCCTCTTTGGTTCACGGTTCTGACAGTGTCCGTTTCCCCCCTCCCCGAATGCTAAGCTTGGAGATGTCACTGCAATGACTCCATGTGGGAAATAGGTATTAGCAAGTAGCGGAATAAAAATGCAATCCAATGTAGGCCGTGACTAGGCAACTAAATACCACCGACTACCATCACTTTTGGACTGTACGTGACTGAAGGGCTGGATTAAAAAATTCCAAATTTCAAAATCCTGTCTGTGGTTTTAAGGGAAAAGAAAACATGGGCAAACATTCAGTTGAATCTTGGGGAAGACTCCCCTCTCTGAGCCAATGTTCAGTTCTCGTATTGACCTCGTTCTTTTGGTAAAGAGGTTGAAGCCTTCCAGCTTCTAGTAAAATATCCAGGGGTGGCAATTGCCGCAGAATGAGTAACAGGACTAATTGTTTCTATTGATCTTCTCCCCAAGTGAAAGAGAGGATGCCAGTAAAACATGGACATTTGGAGGCGTCTCCACAGCAGGGCTTAACTCAAAATAAGCTCCACAAATAGAACTATATCAATTGCGTAGATTATTTCGAAATAGCTTATTTCGAATTTTGGTGCTGTCTACGCAGCACTTATTCCGAAATAGAGTGCTCTTCCTCTGACTTCCCTTACTCCGCGTACAGTGAGGGTTACAGGAGTCAGAGTAAGAAGTCCTCCAGCTTGACAGTATTTTGACATCATGTTGAAGTAACTGCCGGCTATGTAGACGTGGACTATGTTTTTCAAAATAATGTAGTGGTGTAGACATAGCCTTGTTGTATTTCTCTGGATTAGTCTTGTCTTTGCCATGTACCTTATAGGGGAAATTCTACACATATCCTGGCAACATAATGACTATGGGAAGTAAATTCTCAGTTTTTCATTGTGTCTGCTGACTTCTCAGCACCAAGGTAGTTCCCTTTTCCTCTCCAGTCCCCTCTATCTATCCATTTGTCTACTCCATTTCATGCTTTCTCTCTGTACTTCAAGCATCTCATTTTCTGCCCTAAGACCAAGGTGACACCTCTCTCTATTCTTCACACCCTGGACTCTGAGGGTCTAATTTTGAAGACCTTGGGTGAAAGAGCTGAATTTATCCAGCTCAAATCTAGGCCTTTGTCAGATTTGAAAGCCACGTCCTTTATGTTCTGGGGCTCTGTTCTCCCCTGGGGCCTCTCTCTGTGCTCCAGGGTGTTCCCCCTATCCTCCCAAGCCAACAGTCTCAGCACTCTCACTGACTGCTGCAGGCTAGCTGAAGAATGAATAGATGTCCATTCTCCGCCCAACAGCTCCTCAAGCCCCCTGGATACTCTTAAATAGGAACTCAGGGTGGAATCCTCTCAACCAGAGCAGGTAGCATAATAATCATGTATAATAGGGGTATTGAATCATTGGAGCCACTTACCATGGAACAGGGTGGATTTGTCATCGTTTAACATCTTTAAGTCAAGACTGGATGTGTTCCTAACCTGTGCTGAAGCTCATCCGGAAGTTATGGGCTGGATGCAGGAATCACTGGATGAAATTCTCTTGACTTGTGCTCTGTAGGAGGTCAGACTTAGATGTTCCTAATGGTCCATTCTGGCCTAACAGCTACAAATCTAAGTGAAATTGGGTTCCAATAAATTCTCCCCCCTCTCCATGCCGCCCCATGCATTCCTGTTACCCATACTACAGAAGCCTTCATGTCTTATGAGGACAAGAGAATTCTGTGTTAAGAGCAAAGCCAGCCCCAGTGGCTCCTTTGTTTCACATAACTCCTCATAACTTTTATAATAAGATAATACACCATTAAGTAATATGCTGGCCTATTGCGCGCTGATTGCTTGCTGTGCTTTCTGATATCTATCAGCCCTAAATAGCCACTCGTATTTACCCTCCTGCACCTTATCACTAGGTGCACTTAGCGTAACCCGGATTCATTCGCCATCATGTAGATTTCTCTTTTCTGTTGGATGACAGACGCATTCTTTAAAGACAACATCCCGAATGAGTCTATAATAGCCGTGAGCTTGTCAATGATCCCCGCTAAGCAGATTGAAATCAGGTTGTTTGCACTTTGAATTTGCTCAATTGGTCCTTTTCCATTATTCAACCAGGGTTGTGGCCGTTCACCAACCCTGTCCAGTGCATTAAATGTCTATTACTCTGTTTACCATAGTCATGTTAAACGCCGGCTTATGAATGTCAATTTGTTCTCCAATTAGCTATGCCTTATTGACTTGCCCTTAAACTTACAAACACCAGCTTTCTGAAGTGCCTGTTACTATAAAAACTCCTGTTTGCTTTATTTTTTAAAAGGGATAAAACCTTAATGTATCTTTCTAATTGACAACAACCTTGGTAATCCACCGTTAGAGCCTGTTATTTGGAGAGGGCCGGCGTTCATTCTAATAGCTTCATATCAGTGTTAATATTTTGAGACAGTTTTGTGTATGTTTAACTTGAATAGATGATGCATTAAGTGTGTTCCACTCTGTATATGGCATATTAGCAGCAATCCGTTTATGATGCAAAGCTTTTAACTCCCTTTCCACGCAGCACTGGAAAGTAAATGCATATGGGTTTGCTGGAATTACATTAAGAGATCACATGTACGTGAGCCGCAGAGGTTCCCAAAGATTTTCGGTGGTGTGCACTGTAGTGGAATCAAATAGCTGGTGGGCCTGGGAGAGTCTGGAAATGCGGGACCAGAGACAGGCAAAGAGCAAGATCACAAGTAACCTTCCCTCCCCAAACCCTCTCCAGGTTCTCTTTGTCCGAGTGGCTTTAGGACTAATTTAACACAGCTAGGACACTGTGAAACAAAAGATACGGGAAGAACTCAAATGAGCATGCACACCTGTGTTCCTCCTCTCCTCTCTCTCTCTCCAAAGATGGCTCTGATCCTGCAGGATGCTGAGCATGCTCACAACAAAGGGAATTAAAGGTGCCCAGCACCTCAGCAGTCCTGGCCCAAGATTTTGTTTTAAAGACAACAGGGATTAAACATTTCCTATAATTGATCCCTTTGCCCTAGTTAGACTGCCAATCGGAGCGTAGGCTAGTCTTAAGACGTAAGGTGGAGGTGGGCTAATACTGGACCACACAGGCCGTATCTGGTTCCCCAGAGTTAGCCACCACTATAGTTACTTGCACCTCCACAGGTAAGAGAGATTGCAGCACCCATTGGCCACAGATCACTGTTCCCAGCCAATGGGGTTGCGGGAAGTGATGTCCTGGTCCATGCCACAGCTCCCATTGGCTGATAACAGCTTCCCACAGCTCCCATTGGCTGATAACAGCAATCTTCAGCCAATGGGAGCTGCATTTGCTGGTACCTGCAGAGGTGCAGGTAACTATAGTGGTGATGACCCTGGTGAACTGCTGCTGTTTTATTGCCCACTCCTGCCCTAAGCATTGGTCTATGCTGGCTTTGGACTTGTGTGCAGAACGACCCTCCACGTGGGCCATGAGCAGACATTGAGCCAGGGACTTTCAGCACCACAAATCAGACTTCCAGCACATCAGCAACAGGAACAGCTCCATCTGATGACAACAGCAGTAGGCCATTATCCTCTGTGTGGACCAGCCACTAGAGGATGATGCACACGCACAAAGCAGTAACCTCTGCAGATAGCAGCAAATGCAGCTCCCATTGGCTGAAGATGGCTGTTATCAGCCAATGGGAGCTGTGGGAAGTGGCATGGACCGGGACATCACTTCCCGCAACCCCCATTGGCTGGGAACAGTGATCTGTGGCCAATGGGTGCTGCGATCTCTCTTACTTGTGGAGGTGCAGGTAACTATAGTGGTGTGGGCCCACCAGGGGCTAACTCTGGGGAACCAGATATGGCCTGTGTGGTCCAGTATTTGCCCACCCATCTAACTTTCTCTCAGATTTCCTGAAAGTACCAGACTTTGTGTCATCTCCACCTCCAAGGCTGATCAGCGCTGACCCCATGCCTATTGCCCAGAGCTAGAAGTGAGCCTTGCTTCACACTGGTGAGAGATGGGGAGAGTTCGGAGTGGGAATTCCTTGTGGTGGTGCAGAAAGAGACTAACCTGCGATGGGCATATTTGCAACGCAGCTTGAGGTGTCGTTTCCTGCTAGGGCAGACACGATTCCTGCTAGCTTTGGTTGAGCCAATGCTGCATGGGTGGCAGGCAGCTCCAGCTGGCTACACTAGCATGTGTCCCTTAGATGGGCTCATACTCCTAGTCTGAGCCACCAGCCATACTATCTTCCATGCATTAGCTCAACCAGTGCTAGCAGATGTATCTCCACCCACGCTGGACATTCCCCCTCCAGCTGCTGTGCAGACAACGGCAATGCCAAAATGTCGTTAGTTTTCCATGTCAAGTTCACAGCTTAACAACAAACCTCTGAGCCTCTCTCAGCCTCCCCTCGCCGCTGAGGGGTTCTACTTGCCCTACGGAGTCACTCCACAAAGAGAAAGCATCAGGAGCACTCAGCTGGCTCCCTCGTTGCCGTGCCGATGCCATTGAAGGTGTTGTTTTTCAGTCGTGCTGCCCAGAAAATTTGGAGCTGAAACAATTTGCAGGGAAACATTTTCTCCAGAGAGGAACCCAGGGGAAAAAACCAAACATTTCTTTTGTCTCTTCTAAGCTAGGAGGTTCCAAATGGGTCAGGCCCTATTTATTTCCACTGTTAGCCTCTTTGTTCAAGTGGGTCTAGAGTTTGGCTGAAGGACTTGTGCGGAGGCCTTGCTCAGGGGTGGCTGGAAGTGCAGGGGCTTCTGCTGAGCACTCCTTGACTGGAATTTGCTGTGTCTGTTGTTTAAAGCCTACATTTCTCACCTTCAAGTTAGGCTACAAGGCCTTTATTTTCTTCTCGGGCTTTTCTCCCAGGTTAGGATAGATCTTATACTTGGCTGCTGGGTCTTAATTGTTATTAAAATATTGATGGGTGTTTTCCATTAGCCCAGAGACATGGGGGAGTGTATTTTTAAGACAAAACATAAATAAAATGAGCCCTTTAATGGCACCTTTTCCTTTAGTTGCCTCCTTCCTGTACCCAACTTGTGTTTAGTTCTTAGCGAAGCATTCACGTATTTTACACTCCGTGCCTCTAAATAACTTGCCTCGTTCAGTGCGTTTCAATTACGTCTTTTTTTTTTTGCTCCCCCAATGTACCGGAGTTTCATTTTTGAATGTTGGCAAGCCTATTCCAGACTCCAGGGTCAGCTCTACACAACAGTCCCAGTGTTCTCTGCTAGGACAGTGCAGGTGAGATCTTGCCTCTGTTTAAGTGAACACCACAGTACCTACTGACGTTAGTGGAGCGAGGAGCTCCCCCTGTATTCTCTCTAAACGAGGATGGAAATTGTTTGACAAGAGCAGATCTCTCAAGGGGACGTTCCCTTAACACGGTGATCCCGGCAGACCGTTAATTCACAAATATGACCCCAATTCCCTTTCTGTGTAGGCCAGCACAGCAGCGAGTTTGAGCTCTTGTCAACTGACCTGGGTTCCCACTACGGGGCCAAAAAAAGTATGAACGACGTTCAGACTCGGGTCCTTCCTGCTTGCAGGTCGCAGAGCCCAGGTATCAGCCTGACTCCAAATGTCTACTCTGCTGGTTTCAGCCCTGCTGCGGGATCTCCAGGAGCCCAAATCATTTGAGTTGGGCTTGGAAACTCACCGGCTTATTTTTTTTCTTTTCAGTGTAGACATTGACACTCTCTCTACCCAGTCACATTACTCCTCCTCCGCATGCCCCTGTTCTCCTTTCAGCCCCGTCTTCCTGTAAGCCCATGTCCCCCAAAGCAACATCCATGGAGACGGGTCCACTGAAGTGGATGGCTTCCTACGAAGGTTGGAATTTGGTGGTTTGTCTCTTCTGCTGGGCAATGCTTTTTGTGGCAGCTTCCTTCTGGCTGGAGAGGGCTCGACAACACAATGGTGGTTGTGACATTGCAGCGTCGTGTCCATAAGAAGCTTCTCTAAATGCTTTTGCTGGGCCCAAGCCATCTCTCATAAAAGCTCATTATTGCCTCCTTACTCCTCCACTAGGTGCGTTATTCTGTCGGTATACGCATGACACAATTAGAGACTTACCAAAGTAAAGCTGACTTAAGGTCAAGCATAAAACTTCAGATGCCACTCTCCTTAATTAAGAAAGCTGAGGCCCCTAGCATAAAGCTCAGCATCAGAACGGACACGAAGCAGCATGGAATCAAATGGAGCAGGCACAATGACGGGGTTAAATACTTTGTGGGCACATTTGGTTCCTAGGTAACCAATTGAAATTGCAAAAAGTGTTCATAAAAGTCCATTTTTACTATTAGCGATCATCTCCAAACAGATCATTAACTTCAATATGCTATCAATTGTACACTGCCGTTACAGGTGGCCTCCTAAATAACAGGCAATCAAACCTCATTAACACTCTAGTTTATAATTACAGTTTACTGTAATTTGGGAGGTATTTAGCATTTTGCAAGGGTGTTATTTCTACAGTTAGGGGGCTAATGAGTAGGAGGTGGATCTCTACCATAAGTTCAGCCTTTTATTTGTTTTATTTGTTCCGAAAACAAGTAGAATACCGTGATGCAAAAGAAGGGACTACAGCCATTGGAAACTGCAAATCATCTATTAAAAATTATTATTTCAGTAAGGAAATATTATAAATTACCCATTTTGTGCTATGGAAAAGAAAAGACTAAAACTTTCTGGTAAATGGAAGGTCACACATTCCCTGGAGTTAGTAGGAATCTGGGGTAAATCAATACACAGAAGATAGGACACCAATTCAGATCTTTGCCCATTTCTATAACCAAACTCGATGATTTGACCAAAAGGCCCATAAAGCTTTGGAAACTTTTTATTTTCACTTCTGGTATCTAGACAGAACCAAAACTGGGAGTGATGAAGTATCAAGAACGATCCTATTTTGTAACCCCTCTCCTCTACTGTTATAAACTCAGAAGGTTCAGGAAGTATGAGAAATTGTCCCAGAAGTATTCAGACTTATGAATGTTAATCTTACCCATATAAGGTTTGCTTCGAACTTACTTGTTTTTAAGTAGTGTCAGGTGGCACATTCTTACTGTGAATTGGAAAAAGGGCCCTTACCCACAAAAGTTAGAACTGAATTTCTCTACATTTCATGGATGAGCATATACAGTAAACGGTTTGGGACTTGGCTGACCTGTGCTATAAAGGTTGAACTGTAGCTCCATTCCAAGAAACTAAAGAGGTATGCTAGTATCAGGCAACATGGTCTAGTAGATTAGGCTGGGACTGGAGATTTGGGTTCTAGGACAGGCTTTGCCACTGATCACCTGTGTGGTTTTGGTCTAGTCACTTTGCAGCCACATTTTTACAAGTGGTCTCTGATTTTTGGGGAGCCTGCAATATAGAATGACTGGTGAGTTCCTGATTTTCAGACGTGCTGAGGATCTGCAGTTCTCATGGACTTCAGCTAGTGTCATGGATGTCTCTGAAGAATAAATAGAATCTCAAAGTGAAAGACCACCCAAAACTGCCATCTGGGGCCTGTCTTAAACAAAAAGGGTAATGGACCACTGGCACAACTTAGGCTTCTAATGGATTCTCCATCATTTAAAGCCTTTAAAACATGGCTGGGTGTCTTTCTAAAATACTGTATTGATATAACATTCTCTAATAGTTCAAACAGAAGTTTTAAGCTTGGTGCAGATATTGCTGGGCAAAATTCTCAGGCCTATGTTGTGCAGTAGGGCTGTCTAGCACAAGGTTTTCAAAATTGGGTTGTGGGCCCCCCCCAAGTAAGCCGCTGGTGGGTCACAAGACGCTTTGTTTATCTAAGACAGAGGTGGCCAACCCGCAGCTCTTGAGCCGCATGTGGCTCTTTGCTCAAAGAAATGTGGCTCTTGCTAGTTCTGAGCTGCGCGTCTGGACTGCTCAGGGCCAGCTTCTCTGCACACGCTCCCCAGCACCTGGAGGTAGAAGTGCATGGTGGTGGCTCCACTGAGACCCAGGCATTAGGTTAGAGGCGGGGAGGGAGGGGGGAGAGGAGAAGGCTGGAAGTATCTGGCTCTGTGGAAGGGGAGGGGAATTGGGTTAGAGCAGGAGGAAGCAGGGGGTGCCTGGCTTGGGGCGGCGGGGGAGAGAACTGACGCACCTTTAACTCAAAGTCTTCATGGATGCAGAGTAAGGCAGCTATTGGGGGGAGAGATAGCTCAGTGGTCTGAGCAATTAGCCTACTAAACCCAGGGTTGTGAGCTCAATCGCTGAGGGAGCCATCTAAAGATCTTGGGCAAATCCATCAGGGGTAGTACTTGGTCCTGCTATGAGGGCCAGGAAATGGATTCAATGACCTCTCAAAGTCCCTTCTTCCAGTTCTATGAGATAGGTATATCTCAATACATTTTTTTTTTATAACACAGATGTCATATTTAAATTCCAGGCCAAAAAAAGAAAGAAAAAAGAATCAGCATGTACCTGGTTTACACTGTGTTTCTTTAAAGAAAATTCAAAGCCTATTGTTTGCCAGGCTAAAGCAATTATTCTGAGATATGAGTCTCTCCCTTACTGGTTTTGAATCTCTCACATTTGCAGTCTGGGACACATCTGAATTTTTAGAACTATAAAAAAGCCATAATCTTCATAAGTAAAAAAAAAAATTAGGAAACCACACCAGAGATCAACAAGCTGGAGTGAAACCGGCACTTCATATTATGCTAATTGACTTCTCAGTTCAGTTTAATTTACAAAAACTCACAGGACATAATAGGGCAGTAGTGTTAAATTCAAAATTCATGGTGGGGATGCTTTTTTAGGGTGAGAATATTACTGTATTTTTAAAAGTTTTTTTTTTTAATTTGCTGTTTGGTCCTTGTCAAGTTCTCTGAAGATCTATGGACCGGCCATGAATTTTTTAAGTGACCAGAGACTTTTTTATTGGGTTTTGTCCAAAATGTCCTGTAATGTTATTTTTATCACTACATTTTGTGTACTATATCTACCTATCTGTCTGTCTGTCTATATAGTTATATAAAAATAAATAAATAATGCATGGCTCTTTGCACTCTGTCCACAGCTATTCTGGCTCTTTGTCTCTAGCTGCTTGGCCACCCCTGATCTAAGCGACCATAGGCAAGGTGCCTTGCAGCTCCCATTGGCTGCAGTTCCCTGTTTCCAGCCAATGGGAGCTGTAAAGCAGTTTATCCTGGCAGACCGGCGCCCCAACTTTGAAATCCCCTGATCTAGATGATCACAATTGTCCCTTCTGGCATTAAGATCTATGAAGCTATGTAACATATGGCTGAAATTCATCTTCTGTAGTGTAAAAGGGGAATAATACCTACCTAGTTTATAGAGATGTCCTGTGAAAAGTGCTTTGTATACTGATGTCCTACATTAAAGCTAAGGCTTATTATTGCTGCAGGATTATCCATGGATGGGTTTGTAGTCCTTAAATACTGGCTTTTTCAGCCACATGTATTTCTGCCGCATTTTCTTTTTTTTTTTTTTTCAATTGAAAGGCTATTCAGGGAAATCATTCTTGTTTGGTATTTATGTTGCCATATTTTTAAAAAAGAATGATAATAAATGAATAAAAGTGAGGAATAATCAGTGAAACAAGTAATACATACGTCAGAGGCTGAATTTCACTCTCAAACACGTGCATCACTCTAGCAGTAGTCAGTGAGAATGGTGCATGTGTAACCAAAAACAGAATTTTGTCCCTCGCAGTTGAATAACTCAATTCAGAAATCTCACTAGAAAGAAAAATCAACAAGGAAAATATCTGCATGTTCCCATTTTATTGATGCTGGTGAAGAAATATTGAAATCAGAAAGATTTCCAGGTACCTCATATCATCTTTGGGACAAGTGTGCATTTAGGGTTGGTGAACTGAACTTTGAAATACATGTTAAGAAATGCACACATACTGCATCTGATAGAATAGACCTTTCCACTGGATGAAGGGTCTAGGTTGATGTCTGGGTTTTCATTAGTGCCAAACAAAAAATTTTGTATTTCATCCATGTGTTTATAATCACTAAAATGATTACATGTATAATTACATGTACTAAAATATGATCCAAATGCACCTGGTTTTTTCTGCTGGAGCTGAGAATGTTTTCATAGATTTCATACTTTCTTCCACACTAAGAGCCAGTTGCATAGCTCTTGCTTATTTGATTTTATGTGCAGGGGTTTGCTGTCTGCTTAATTTCTACGAAGTCTCTGTGTTCTGTGGCCTCTGGGAATCCCTGGCTTGTAAGATTCTCAAGCCTTATATCGGGTGCAAGAAACAAAGAAGTATTTTTTCAGAATAATGCTGAATGTTGTCTGAGCTACTGCGGCAAATCAAGGGTGAACAATTAAGGTTTGCAAGTATGAGTCATCTCCGAAAATAAAGCCCCTTGTTGGAATGGCAGAGAAAAAGAAATACATTATAACCAGACAAAGATCAAAATGTTCGGAGGAGCAACCAGACTTTCATAGCTTCACCCACCTTCTCCACAACATTTGGAAGCAGAAATCTTAGAGAAATGAATTATTTTTGCAACATCACTGGCGTTACTGGGTTTGGCACTGCCGGAAACTCTGCAAACACCACCCTATGTGTAGTATTGGCCTTTGATCCTGGAAACGAATAACTTGACCCCATTGGGACTACTCAATAAAATTACTCATGTTACTGCCCAGGCAACCCAAAATAAAGGGACTCTAACTCAAGGCCACTTTGGAAAAATTAGGCTCAAGCCTCCAGTGATCACGAGATTATAAATGAAGAATTAAGGTGTAAAATATAGGTGCTACTCTTTAAGAAAACTGTCATAGCTTCCCTATGAAATGGAAAATACCAGCAGCGTAAGTGCATTTTCACTTAGCATGTCTTCTGAAAACTGACAACTGCTTGAAAATTGGTCTGTCCCCTCTCTTCATGTATGTACACATTATTACATTTGAGGGTCCCAGACAGAAATGAAAGGCAAAATCCCCAATGTGCTTAAAACCTTGGGCCAAAACATGCCATCTTGTCCAGGGAAAACCGAGTACCTTACATTTCCAATGAAGCTACTTTGAGTTAATTTTAGGAGATACTATCCAAAGGTGAGCATGTAGGATATAATATATTACTCTTATCTTTGCATCCCGTATACTTATGTTTATTAAAATCAATATAATCCATTAGCCAACATTGTTTCCATTTTTAATAATCTATTGATATATTGCCTGGGCTTTTACGGGACTAAACAAATTTCCTCTTTATGTGCCCTGTAATAGCCGGAGGTCAGGCTGGTTGAGAGCAGTTGCTGTATATAAATGTTTATTTACTGCCTGACTACTGATTGAGAACATATCTGGTCCACAAGCTTCAGATGGCTTTTAAACTAGAGATTTATGGCTTACTTCCTGTTTTCCAGACTCAGTGCACTGGTTTTGAGGAAGGTAATGAATGCAAGTATTGTGAAAGTAAGGGCTGATGTTTTACCAAAGTTGAACATCTGAGGATGTAGAGTGTTGGGACTTTGCTTATCTAGTTGTTCTCTTATTTGTTTTCCTTTGGGTGGTTTGTGTGTGTGTGTGTGTGTGTGTGTGTGTGTGTGTGTGAATCAGACATCCTGCGATTTAATTTTCCTCCCAAACACACAACTGACAGAGGATGGTCAGATCTTGAGGATGTGACTGTATTGGAATTTCTCATGGGTGCTGGAAACTCACAAGTACTCAGTGTTTCAGTTCGGACCCAGGTGAAAGATTGTTACAGTGAAACTGGCTAATTGTGCCCCTCCTTCCTATCTATCTATCTATCTATCTATCTATCTATCTATCTATCTATCTATCTATCATTTCCTTGTCTGTCTTCAAATCTGTTTGTTCAAGAATTCCTCCTAAACAGTAAGAGATAGGACCACCAGATTTGGCAGGCAGCTTCCTCTTACCCTAACTGAAAGCAAGGTCAGGATTTGGTTGTGCCAGGAAAGCGGGAAGTGCTAGGAATGGGACTGTTTTCCAGAACATGAAAAGGGAGGGGCACAAAGAGGAGGGAAACAATACTGAGAGTGACCACTGGAGGCAGCGAGTGCAGGGGAGAGCTATGAAGAGTGACCACTAGAGGCAGTTGCAGGAATAAGAGAGTGGCCAGCAGGGCTGGGGCTCTGCCATCTTGCCGACCACCAGACTGGGTAAGTAGCTTGCCTGCCTCCCACCGACTCCACCCAGGTACCCCCCTCAAAAGAAGCCAGGGCCTGGAACCATGGCATGGTCCTGGACAGACTACAGTCATGCAGGCCACCGGAACTTCACTATAGGCTAGGGAAAGCCCCCCAAACCTGCTCCTCTGCTCCCCATGAAGAGCCTGCAGGGTGAGGGGGGGACCCATTGCAGAGTGGGGGCAGCTCCTGGAGTCCCGCTCCCCCAGGAGGAATTGCTCCTCCAGGAAGCTCAGTT
>JANRFK010003894.1:4809504-4850531 GCA_030068395.1 Apalone spinifera | reverse complement strand
TAAGCCTCATTTGCATAGCTTTGGCGCAAAAGCACGCCAATGTAGACGCAGCCAGAAAGTGGTAGTATTGAAAAGGAGCCAGCCTGCCTCTAGACTAGTATTATTCAGTGTGTTAGGGTTAGGATGGGAATATTGGTCTTTTCTGTGTGCATGGACATTATGTGACTGGCTCCTTTTAGACCTGATCCCGAAACTCCCAGTGGGATTGATTCTGGTCTCATGCTAGGCCAGTTTTACATGAGCTGAGCTCTGCTGCTTTAAAGAGAGTTTGGATTCCCCATAGAAGAGAAGCAGGCCCATTAACATTTATCTGCAGGTGCTCAGCACTGCTCGGGATCCATCTTTTTTCCATCTACTTGTCTTTTTCACTGCACTGTATCTCTACAATTCATCTCTCCCGAGGTTACTAATGAAATACCTGCATGGAACATGCCGGTGTCAGTCTGTATCACAGCGAGCCCTCGGCACATCTTCCCAGCTGTCAAAATCACAAACATTGATTTGTTTAATTTTACTATTATTAATGGGTTGTATTATTGCAGTACCTAGAACCTGACTGGAAGATCAGGGCCCTCTTGTGCTAGATGCTATGCAAACAAGGAACCAAACCTACAGTCCCTGCCCCAGAAAGCTCACAAGCTACACATCAGGCAGGTTGCCACTGATTTTCCATAAATGTCTAACCATCCTAAAGCTCCCGATCTTGCACCTCTTGCGGGGGTGAGTTGGCTTATTGACACAGGAGACTCTTCCCATGAACAAGAGCTGCGGGGGTCGGGCACGGTACATTGCACTATCTCCGGCTTGCAGTCTCTGAACCAAATCAGTGACTTGGTTTTGATAGGCTGGTTGCAGAGAGCCAAGAAACTTGTATTGCTTCCTCCCCGCCCTGATTGCAAAGGGCCAAACTCATCTAATCTACTTCAGTGGTTTTATTCCCTGGATTAATTTGGTTTACAAGATGGAGCAGTTCCAGCTGTTTACATTCTCTTCTTCCATGATCTGTGGCCTGTTAACTTTCTATCTTTTGTTTGGATGTTAATTTGGATTATCTAGTCCTCAAGGAAATCATTAACTTTTACAGCCTCATAAAATCAAAGCAGAGCAGGCGCACACCCTGTAATTTTGGACTTCAGTAGCAGGGTTGCCAGCAAGTGGTGATGTCAGGGCTTGGTATGTGTCTCTTTCTCTACTCCTCTCTGTTTTAAAAAGTGAGGTTTATGCTTGCTGGGGCCAGAATGTGCATAACCTCCAGCAAGGACAATGTGTACATTTGGAGAATATTCAACAGCTGGGTCTGGCATTTGAAAGCCCAGAAGCTATTATGAAAGCCATAAAATGTCCATACTATAGGCAGCTAAAGAGGGCTATTGCTGCAGGAACACATGGATTCAGCTCTAGTTAGGTACCATTCTCTAACTTGCCCTGCGCCAAGAGACAAAATTGGTGAAGCAGATTGTGGCTTATTTATGTTGTCTCCGGCTGGGCTGTGCAAAAAGATGAAGCAGCTGCTGCACTGTGGGCCTAATGGAACCCATTCCAGATCATGGTAAAAAGAAGGCTACAAAAATATATCTTCAGTCTTGGATTTCTATAGAACACCTGTAGCTATCCCCGCTTAGAGAGAGTCCCATAAAAGACAGATGCAGAAACTTTGAGACTGACTTTGAGCAAATGCAGGTGCCTCCCGGAGGTTCCTGATGATGAGGAGGATAATTAATAATGATCATATGGCTCTTACATTTATAGTCCCCACAGTACTTAGCAGTCACTGGGAGTTAGCCAGGCACAGGGTGAAATTCACCCCTGTGCAAAATGCTGGTACAAGAGCTGCTCTGTACTTAAGTCTCACTATTTGGAGGGCTAGGGTAAGGGTTAGGGTTCTGTAGGCCTTCTGAGGTACACAGCCTTGGCCTTCTGACCAAGAGTGAAAGTCACCTTTCCAACTAGACATCTTGGCCTCGTGCACACACATGTCCCTACAACCATCGTCCACGTGCACCTACCTCTGTGATGTTTCATAGTCTCAAGAAACCAGGTAGAGAGTTAAAGGGCAAACAATTAAGAATGTTGTAGCCACCAGAAATGGGTAGGAGTGAACACTCTGCCCATAGGCCTCCCCAAGGGGTGTGGTGGGCGTGTTTGAACCTGCTGTTAAATGCAGCTTTGTTTAGGAAGCAGAGACGGTTTATTTTTTTAACGGTCTGTGACCTGCCACAAACTTCAGGTTGGGTGTTAATGATCAAAGGTTTTGCAAGTAATTAAATTAGCGGAAAGCACTATCCCTGAGAGCCAGAGAAGCAGAAGAGGGCGATTGGGAACAGGCACAACCTATGCCTTACTGTGCTTCTACACACAGAGTATATTCTTTGTCACATATAAGACGCGAACAGACTGTGATCTGGGCGAATGTGTTTTACTTAAATATCTGAGCTGGATTAACACTAGTTATTTTTCTTATGCAGTTAATAACTTAATTACATAATGATTATTGGGACACTTGAATGAATATAAAATGAAAATTCCATAGGATTGAAAATATATTTAAATATACAGTGTAATCTGCCTATCTATCTATCTATCTATTTTACCTACCTACCTGCCAATCTAGACTGTAATGCAATATTTATATAATATGTATTTAAAGGCTTTAAGACCTCAGTTCACAAAAGTATCCATGCACAGGACAACACATATTTAATGCTAAACATGTGCTCCAGTGCTGTCCTGAATAGAGATGAACTAATTCATGTACTTCAATAAACTTCTGGAACAGGGCCTAATAAGGTGGTCATAACAAGTTGCAGATCCATACATAAATCAGCATTGATGTTCCTTGTTCGCTCCAGACAGTCTATTTATGTCTTATAAAGTCATTGCCATCTTCACCTAAGCCATTCTATCTCCCTATCCAGTGACCCGTGACATCTCAAAGGTATTGTGTCTATCTCAACCAGACCTAAATAATAGATGTGTGAGCTAGTTCAGGTAGAATAAGAAGCCCCTAAACTTTCTCCCGAATCTCAACTCAAAACATTTTGAGATTAGGAAAGTCATTCCAGTGCTTTGGGGCACGTCCTCATTCCAGCCAAACAGAGGCTGCTTTTTGTGATACCTCTGGTTGGAAAGACAGCAGGAGTCATTACAAAGTTCATGAGAAGGCCAATTCTTCTGAAGGCTCTTAGGCGTGAGAAGATCAGAAATATTTTATGTTATTATGCTGGTGCTTTTATTAAGGCCATGTACAGGATTATTCATCAACTCTGTCTGATGCTTGTTGAGCTCTTTTATATGTGGGTTAAAATCGGTGTGGCCCGTTCTGTCAAAATCTCAAAATCTGTTGAGGAATTGTGTTGAAATAATCACACCCGAAAGGGCAGAACACAGGCCAAGAATTGCCCCCCCAAGACAAGCCAGACAACAGCCCGGAGTTTAGTGGGTTAATTCCCATTTTGGGAGTCAGTTCCAGCTGGGAGCTAATTAAGTGCTGCTGAACTAGTTTAGGCTGAGCACCTTACAAAAGAGTTAGGTAATTCCCATAGGAGACACAGAGAGGTTGTTTTGCTGCTAGGACCAGGCACTTTGGAGAAATGGACAAGCCACTGAGTCGAGGTCCTGTGGTTTGGCCTCTACTGTCTACTGCATGGAAGGAAAACAGCTAGGTTAAAACAGAAGCCATGAAATAACCCCCAGAACATAGCCAGGGCAGTTTATGTTGCCTGCTGCCCCTGCAGTGAATATTCTCTCTTTGCCCTTTGACCCCCATCATGCTCCCCACCCTTCCTAAATCAGCAGGAAGACACCTCTGGGGCCCTACCTCATTAAACTCCCTACACATCTGTGGGAGGCAACATGGCAGGTGTTTGAGAGTCCCTAGCAAAATGTCGTGAGCCAAGGTAAAGCATTCCGAGCTGGGACTGCAGGAGGATGGTGGGTAGGCAGAATGCATTCACCCAAATTAGATAAGGGCATAGAGAATATGCTTATAAAGTATGTGGATGATACCAAACTGGGGGGAGGGGGTTGCAAGTGCTCTGAAGGATAGGATTATAATTCCAAATGATCTGGCCAAACTGGAGAAATGGTCTGAGGGAAATAGAATGAAATTCAACTAGGACAACTGCAAAATGCTCCACTTAGGAAGGAACAATCCATGTCACACATACAGACTGGGAAGTGACTGCCTAGGAAGGAGTACTGCAGAAAACGATCTAGGGGTCAGAGTGGACCACAAGCTAAATATGAGTCAACAGTCTTCTTCTTCGAATGTTGTGTTCAACACTATATTTCTTCATCAAAGTCAACAGTGTGACACGGTTACAAAAAAAGCAAACATGATTCTGGGATGCATTAAGAGGAGTGTTGTGAGCAAGACGCGAGAAGGCATTCTTCTGCTCTGATCTGCTCTGATTAGGCCTCAACGGGGGTATTGTGTCCAGTTCTGGGCACCACATTTCAGGAAAGATGTGGAGAAATTGGAGAAGGTCCAGAGAAGAGCAACAAAAATGAATAAAGGTCTAGAAAACATGAGCTATGTAGGAAGACTAAAAGATTGGGTTTGTTTAGTCTGGAAAAGAGAAGACTGAGAGGGAACATGATAGCAGCTTTCAAGTGCCTAAAAGGGCGTTACAAGGAGGAGAGAGAAAAATTATTCTCCTTAACCTCAGTAGATAGGACAAGAAGCAATGGGTTTAAATTGCAGCAAGGGAGGGTTAAGTTGGATGTTAGGAAAAACTTCCTGCCTGTCGGGGTGGTTAAATACTGGAATAAATTGCCTAGAGACGTTGTAGAATCTCCATCACTGGAGACATTTAAAAGCAGATTAGACAGACATCTATTAGGGATGGTCTAGATGGTGCTTAGTCCTGCCGTGAGGGCAGGGGACTGGACTCAGTGACCTCTCGAGGTCCCTTCCATTTCACTATTCTATGATTCTATGACTGTATGAAATTGGAAAGTGGCCGACCAGGGGGTGTAGGACCTGCCTCGCCATTAGAAAGACTCAGTGTATCATCAGCATTCCTAAGTGGGCAGGCTCTCAAAAGATGGCTCCTTCGGTAGCAGAACCATATGTTGTGGCATGTGTTGAGTATCACCTGAAAGGGAAGGGAAGAACAAGTGACTATGGCTGGTGGTTGGCACCTAGGCTTGCCAGATGCTTTCATCCAAAATCCTGAACATGGCAAGGAAAAAATCTTGGTTGGGGGGGAAAAAAAGGGGGAGACCAAACTTGTTGAGCAAAAAACAAAACAAAACAAAACAAAAAAGAGAACAAAAAAAGGTTTCTGCACCTTTAAGACTCCCCGCACTCCTCACTTCCCCCGGCTCACTCCAGACGTGGTAGGGGAACAATGTTCCCGCCGGCCTTCCATCCAAGAAATACATGTCCAGTATTTTCTGGGGTTTTTTTCCCGGACAGGGGCCAGAAATAATGGACTGTCCAGGCAAAAACCAGACACCTGGCAACCCTATGACGGCACCGAGCCGCCATCAGAATTTCAGTGGGGTCATTTCCCAACGGGCTGTACTGACTAATCACCAATGCAAACCCTGGAACAGGTAGAGCCGGGGTAACTTGGCTTCACAGTGGGGCCTGTGTGGCATCCGTGGGTGCTGAGCTCAGGCCAAACACACAATAAATGCTTTATTCCTTGGTTCACAGAAACGTACTTGAGGGAACACACCTTGAGGCACAAGCACAGCTGGATACTCCACCCACTTAGGCAACTGAACACTGGCACTCGAGTCAAAGGACCTTTCTCCACTAGCATGGAAGAAGGGATGATGGTCCCAGAGGTTAACAGCTAGAAGATATAGGTTGTAGCAGGTGTCGGAGATAGGAAATCTCCCAGAGGCTGGGCATATTATGGTCCTGGGACTTGCTAACAGATGCATGGAGCAGGTTCCAGCATGCGCCTATAATTCCTACTGCAATATCGCCAACTCCAACAGCTCACAAAATACCATGTGTAAGTCCCACAGAATCCTGCGACTCGCTTCAGAATCAGGGGTCTTAACACGAAATCCTTCCTCTTTCTGGTTTTGACCCCGGCAGGGCACACTTAGCCCGTAGCGCCAAGCCATTCTCTGTAGCAATCCAGGCTAGAAACGTCCTTTTTCAGCGCAGGCTGGGATTTGTCAGGAGGGGCAGCTAAAATGAGGACTAAATATGGTGACACTAGCAATACGCTCATGAGAATATGCCAAGCTGCTGGAGAACTCTGCTGGTAAACAGCGATACCTGGCAGAGGTTTTTCATACTCTTCTTTTTCACAGGCTTGGTGAGTGACTCGAAACAGAGGGGACCAAATAGTGATACCATTAGGCTTTGTCTACACTGCTGGCAGAGAGTATGCAAATGAAGTGTTGATTAGCATTTTGTCATGCTTCATTTGCATAATCTATTCGAGCCATTTTTGCGCAAGGGGTTTTTGCATAAAAACAAGCCGGGTGGACATTTCCTTTTTGCTCAAAAAATCCTTTTTGCGCAAGATCCTTATCCCGCTCCAGGAGAGGCATAAAGATCCTGCGCAAAAAAGGGGGTTTTGTGCAAAAAGGAAACATTCACACGGCTTGTTTTTGCGCAAAAACCCCTTGCGCAAAAATGGCTCGAATAGATTATGCAAATGAAGCATGACAAAATGCTAATCAACACTTCATTTGCATACTCTCTGCCAGCAAAAGCAGGCAGTGTAGACATAGCCTCTGTGTTAAGGAGAAGTCACAGGTTCTTATGATAACTATAAGCAGGCTTGGAAAACCAACTCCCATTTAAAAGACAAGGCCCAGAGACAGCTAAGGACAGCCCAGAGAATTTGGTTACAGGGGGCTAATTTTTGCTCTTGTCTACACACATCTAAATCAGGAGTAACTCAACTGAAGTCTGTGGTACCTTGCTGTCCAATGACACTTTGTATTGTGCAATAATGAGATGTCACCAGGTCTCCCTTCTAAACAGTAGTTTTCATGATAGATAGTTTTGTAGGTTGAACTTCTCTAGTCCGGCACTCTCTGGTCCAGTAACATCCGTAATCTGGCATGACTTTAGTTAGCTGGATGTCCACTTATCATGGGCATGGCCAAGATTCCTGAAGTCCCATAAAGTTTGTTTACAGCCACCAATCCTGGCTCTCAGTGTTCTGTGTGGTTCTTTAGCTCTAATTTATCCCTAACAGTTTTCTTAAGAGCCCATTAAGCAGTGGAAGTGTTGGTGATGCTGCTAGACAATATTGACCTCATGTGGTCTGGCAAATTCTCTGGTCCAGTGCCAGTCATGTCCCGAGGGTGCCAGACTAGAGAGATTCAACCTGTAGTAATAACAGAAGTAAACAGCGTACGACACAGGAAAGAGATAATCCTTACCCACTGCATCCCTGAACCTTATGACCTGAAGATAATAAGATACAATATTCCTATTTCCACCCTTTTCCAACAGGCAAAAGCATTCTGCCTTTAAAGACGGCATTGTTTTCAAAAGAGCAAGGTTCTATAAGCCTCTTCTTCAGAATCTTCTCCAGGCTCTTCCAATGGTGTGACATGAATGGTGTTGAGAAAATTATGTATCAGAGAAGTTAATGTCTTCCTGGTGCCGGCCTGGTGAATTATAACCTTTATAATACACTAAGTTTTCATTAACTGGGCAGCCCACTCCCTCCTTTAAAGCCCCAGGGTTGAAGCAAATGCCTGCAACAAGCAGCCAATCAAAACATCAAGTCTTGAATGGTCAAAGGATTAAAGCACGTTATCATATTTCAGCAAAGAATATTATTAGGTGTTCATGGTGTGAGACTTGCATTGCATTCTACTGGCCGACGGCATGGGAAATTTGTGTGAGCTAAAGCTTGAGGATTTGGCCCCAAGAGTTCTAGCTACAGTGCAGGAGAATCCAATAACTCCATTCTTTTCCGTCATGTCTGTAATAATCATGGTTAAATGACATCTCAATCTTGATCACAACATCCAGGTTAGTTGGCAGATTTGCATGTGTTCCTGGACCCAGCCAGGTGGCTATGAATTAGCTAGAATAAAGGCAAGTCTTCACTTGCCGTACCAGAGATCAATGTTCTGACGTTTGATTTAGCGGGTCTAGTATAGGCCTGTAAATCGAATGCTGAGGGCAGCTCCGGCCTGTACTCCTCAAAGTCAGTAAGGGAAGCCAACAGAAGTGTTTGCTCCCATCAGCCTCCCGCTGTGGGGATGTCACCAAGCTCAGTTTAAGGTAAGCTGACTCCAGCTACGTAATCTGTATAGCTGCGATTGTGTGCCTTAAACCAAGCTACTGGGTCTAATGTAGACCTGGCCTAACTCTCTCTCACAGTAAGATAGGACACGGAGAGAGGGAGCTCGTGTGTATGTTACATTTTGTCTATCATATTTACTATGCTCCTCTATGGTTAAAACCAGAGTCCAGTTCTACACTGTGGTATGACTAAGTCTACGGGTATTAAGAAGCCAAAAGTGCAAAATAAGAGGAAAGCTTTAAAAGAAAGACTTTGTAAGCACATAAAATCAATGCATTTACAGTGTTTTGTGCTAAAGCTTTGCATGTCAGCCTACCTACTGTGTACTGTGTCTTTAAAACACTAATGGGCCCACTAAAAAAAGTACATGACAGTCCACTAGCAGCTCACACACTAACAGGTTCTCATCTGACACCAGTAGGGAACCGAAGATATTTTATTATTTGGAAACTCCATATAGGGAAGGCCAGCCTTGAATCTGTCATTACTCCAAGAACCGCACCTCCCCTGGGAGTTAATTATTTTCTTAAAATGCAACTTGTACTGTTAGTTTAAAACATTCCAACTGTGTTCGCACTCTTTAAATCTTCTGTAAACCTTAGAGTTTAAATCACTTGCAGATAAGAGTAATTCTATTAGAAAAGAAATGGTTGGTGGAAGGGGAGAGAGAGAGAAATAAAAGGGCATTGATAAAAGTGTCCTGTGGGTACCCATTGCCCCGGCACCTTTAGTACTTGGCAAGAACTGTAACCCACAGTAACTTTATAGGCCCTGGCACAGAATGAAACAAAATAGGTGCATGCCACATTTTCCTTCCAAAAGCTGCTGGGCAGAGACTCACCTCCTTTGTAAAGGGGCCAAATCTCTGAAATGGTACTTCAGAGTTCAGTAAATCCCCAGCTAACTGGACAGAGAGCTGCAGTCCTCTTCTGGGCTCTTATTTTTTTGAAAAGGGACAGGGGCAAAGGGCTTTGTGAGTGTGGGTGACCCCTCTGAAAACATCCACATGCCACTGTGCAGCAGCAGTCAAAAAAGCGAACGAAATGTTAGGAATCATTAAAAAAGGAATAGAGAATAAGACAGAGAAAAATCTTATTGCCTCTACATAAATCCATTGTACGTCCACATCTTGAGTCCTGCATTCAGATGTGGTCACCTCATCCCAAAAAAGAGACCTTGGCACTGGAAAAGGTTGAAAAAAGGACAACAAAAATTATTAGAAATTTGGAACGGGTGCCATATGAAGACAGATTAGAAAGACTGGGACTTTTCAGTTTAGAAAAGAGGAGATTAAGGGGGGATATGGCAGAGGTCTGTAAAATCATCACTGATGTGGAAAAAGTGAATAAGGAAAAGTTATTTACTTATTCCCATAGCATAAGAACTAGGGGGTCACCAAATGAAATTAATAGGTAGTAGGTTTAAGTCAAACAAAAGGAAGTTTTTCTTCATGCAGTGTACAGTCAACCTGTGGAACTCCTTGCCAGAGGTTGTTGTGAAGACCTGGACTTTAACAGGGACCAAGAAAGAGCTAGACAGATTCATGGAGGTTAGGTCCATCAATGGCTATTAGCAAGGATGGGTAGGAAGGGTGTCCCTAGCCTCTGTTTGTTAGAAGCTGGAAATGAGCAATGGGGGACGGATCACTTGATAATTCCTTGTTTGTTCACTCCCTCTGGGGCACTTGGTATTGGCCACTGAACTGGGTACTGGGCCAGAAGGACCTTTGGTCTGACCTAGTATGGCTGTTATAATGTTCTTAAGTCCTCATTTGGCAATTGCTGGGCTTGCAATGTGGACAATGGTACTCCGGCATTTGCCCCATGAATTAGCCAAGGTGCAGGGGCATCGTAGGAGGGTGATATGTGTCATTTTGGAACTGGAGGTCACAGTTGTTCCAATGTTGCTTTGGCTGGGCTTCTAGATGTAAGAGTAATTCAGTGGTCCTGGGTTTAGCTCTCCCCTCCTGCCCCCAAATTTATTTTGGGCTGAAAATTGGCTTCTCACATCCTTAGAATACTGTTTTTCTTTTTGACCAAAGCTGCGATGGATTGAGCCACTTCATTGTAATCAGTGATGGGTACCAATTGTCACTGACTTTTGGGATATTTTCACGTAAGAGGAGAGAGGCGCAAGGATGAGCAAAAACCGGCGCAGCACCGTGGATAATGCAGGGTAGCAATCACAGCAACTGCTGCTGCACAAGCTGGAAAATAGGTGAGATCAGTCATCTCCTTTAAAGAGGCATCTCCTCAGGTAATGACTCAGTGTCATAAGAACATAAGAACGGCCGTACCGGGTCAGACCAAAGGTCCATCTAGCCCAGTATCCTGTCTGCCGACAGTGGCCAGCACCAGGTGCCCCAGAGGGGGTGGACCGAAGACAATGATCAAGTGATCTGTCTCCTGCCATCCCTCTCCAGCCTCTGACAAACAGAGGCCAAGGACACCATTTCATCCCCTGGCTAATAGCCTTTTATGGACCTAACCTCCATGAAATTATCTAGCTTCTCTTTAAACTCTAGTATAGTATCAGAGAATCCTAGGGCTGGAAGAGACCTCAGGAGGCCCCAGTCCAAAGCAGGACCAATCCCAAGGCAGGGCTTTGTCCAGCTGGGACTTAAACATCTCTAGGGATGGAGATTCCACCCCCTCCCTAGGGAACCCATCCCAGTGCTTCCCCACCCTCCTAGGGAAATGGTTTTTCCTAATATCCAACCTACACCTCCCTCCGCCCACTGCAACTTGCGACCATTGCTCCTTGTCCTGACATCTGTCACTACTGAGAACAACCTCTCTCCATCCTCTATTGAATCCCCCTTCAGGTGATTGAAGGCTGCTCTCAAATCCCCCCTCACTCTTCTCTTTTCCAGACTACATGGCTGCATCTAGATTGGCATGATTTTCCGGAAATGCTTTTAACGGAAAAGTTTTCCGTTAAAAGCATTTTCAGAACAGAGCGTCTAGATTGGCACGGGCGCTTTTCCGCAAAAGCACTTTTTGCAGAAAAGTGTCCGTGCCAATCTAGACGCGCTTTTCCGCAAAAAAGCCCCGATCGCCATTTTCGCGCAAAGGGACTTTTGCCCGAACGGGAGCAGCATAGTATTTCTGCAAGAAGCACTGATTTCTTACAGTAGGAAGTCAGTGCTTTTGCGGAAATTCAAGTGGCCAGTGTAGACAGCTGGCAAATTTTTCCAGAAAAGCAGCTGATTTTCCGGAAAAACTGGCCAGTCTAGACACAGCCCATAAGTCCAAATCTCTCAGCCTCTCTCCATAAGTCATGTACCCCAGCCCCCAAATCGTTTTTGTTGCCCTCCTCTGAACTCTCTCCAATGCGTCCAGAATCTTCGTGTAATGGGGGGTCCAGAACTAGATGCAATACTCCAGATGTGGCCTCTCCAGTGCCGAATAATAGTGTCACTGCAATCCTCTACGGGGGAATAAGGGCTGTGAACATGTTGCCCTCTAGTGGTTGCAGGGCTAGACAGGGGATAAATCCTAATGTTGCGATACCTCCCAGGGATTCTCCTGTAGCTACTCTAGCAGGAACTTGGGTTTTGATGGAACAGAAAACGTTCTACCTCTGCTAACCCCTGTGAAGCGTATGAGGTTGTTACCATCTGGTAGATCCCAAAAGTGGGTTGCTCATTCTGCATCCAACCACTGTGTGCCAGATGAAAGGACAGACGGGCATACAGGGTCTATAAAAGCCCAGTTCTCATGGTGGAGGGGTGATTCCCTTTCTCCTGGCACTGCAGAAGCCAATCTAACTGCGGTGCTGGGGGCATGCTGGGCTGGGGCTGCAATACACAGCGCTGCAGGGATGCTGATCCCAGGGGTGCTCCCCACCCGTGTTCCCTGTAAGCTGAGCACTTGGACACCCCCCCCCAGGAGAGATTCAAATGTCACCCAACTGATTGGTAGAGAGCTCACTGCATCCACAGCTGACAGCTTATGTTTCTGTTGGTGGTGCACATCTGCATATATGTAGGTGCACATAAAAAAAATGATTCTGCACAGGGAGCCTCCCTCAGAAGAGATTCAAATGCCACCCAGCAGATTAGCAGAGATCCCACAGTGCCTAGAGCTGACAGCATATATTTCTATTGGTGGTGCACATCTGCACATACCTTGGTGCGCATGACAACATTTATTCCACACATGAAAAAATTAGAAAGAACACAGTGTCCCAATGCTGACTATATTATGCTGTGGGGATTTCCAGTTTCTACTACAGCCCTGTTTTTTTGGGTATGCCTGCGCAGAAGCTGGGAGCGAGCTTCCCAGAACACTGGCGTTAAAAATCTCTTGTACTACGAATAATTCTGTTACTCCTCCACCCCAAAAATCCAGTGTCTTTGGAGCACCCATGCTTGTCCCTTTCCTTTAAGATTAAAGAAGTTGGTTTAAGTGTAAGAACCCGCTTCGAAGTATCTATACGTTGTGGAACCACAGGGTGAGATCCTAGCAAAATCCATCCTTCTGACCAAACTAAATTAACTTGCACGAAGTTTAATACATGTGCTTCAGGTTGTGGGAAGACACAGAATCAGATCCTGTCTCCTCTAGATACACACTGAAGACGCTGAGACACGTTGCTCCTTTTCCTGCCACCTACATTTCCCTCTTCCCCACATTTCCCCGGCTTTTCCACTTAGCGAGTCCTCATCTGCACCCCAGAGCTGACTGCGTTTCACTGATGCTGCAAGTACACCGTTTGCAAAGTGTGTGGGAATTGTTCATAAATTGTGCTTTATGAATGTAAACTATTCCCCAGAAATGATCTGTGGATAAAGATGAAGACCCAAAATTTCACGTGGGTGTGAGAAAAGCTGCACCCAAATGAGGGATTTTTTTTCACAAGCACACGATCCAGGCATGCCACGGCGGGTGCCTTCACTTTTGAACATCTGGCCCTCAGAGTCCAAGTCTTGCACACTAGAAGAAGCTCATTTCTGAGAGCTTCCTGTAGGGAATCAGAGCCAGAAACTGTGGTTGAGCCTCTTCTTTTGTTATAGCAAGAAAAAAAACCACACTTGTGAATTGTAGAAGCATTTTTTATCATGTTCTGAAAAATGCCCGACATACACAATGCAATGAATGAATTTGGCAGGTGCTTCTGGTTTCCTTTAGGTGGGTGTCTTTCATTTATAGATGTTCTTAATAATGTAAAGCAGATGCAGCATTAGTCCTCACAACTGAACATATTTTTATTATAGACATTGCCTGCATATAATTATATGCATAGTAATATCATCATGCTGCCTTGTAAGACGCAGCACATTGCAGCATGCAGGAGCTGCGGTGAATGATGGATCCATTTGCACATTGCCATATGCCATCAATAGTAGCCGCTGCCACAACGCACGGTAATGTCTCCACAGGGGTCTTTGTGATGTGCTGTGTCGATGATTTATGTCTTAAGGAATCGGTGTTATGATACAGCGTCGGCTTGGCTCTGTTGGTGGCACACTTCCAGACCAGAAGGTTGATGCTAGTTTACTCCTACCCTAGGATTTTAGCTCTTGTTTGAGGCAGGGCTTGCAGTGATGCTTCTTGCTTAATCCTACCCATCCGCAGAATACGCAGCGGCATAGGGCACCTGAAAATTTGGAGCACTTCAGGGTCTTAGTGTCCCCCTGCCTCTTCCTAACCCTGTTCTGTGGGGGTACGTCTATACTAGCCCCCTAGTTTGAACTAGGGAGGCTAATGAGGGCGACCGAAATTGCTAATAAAGCGCGGGATTTAAATATCCCACGCTTGATTAGCATATTCCCATCTAGTCGCCATTTTGGAAACTGACTAGCCCTAAGTAACTGCCCACGTCTACACACGGCAGAGAAGCGCAATTCTGAGATAAACCCCTTTAGTTCGAATTAACAATTAAACCTAAGCCGCATGTAGACGCGGGCAGTTACTTTGGGCTAGTCAGTTTCCAAAATGGAGACCAGCCAGGAATATGCTAATCAAATGCGGGATATTTAAATCCCGCGCTTCATTAGCAATTCCGGTAGCCCTCATTAGCCTCCCTAGTTCGAACTAGGGGGCTAGTGTAGACGTACACTGGCTCCACTTCTTCTGGAGAGGATCTTGTTCACTTATAAGGGAAACACCCTGCCAGACCTATTAGCGGAACATCAAACCAGTGAAAGAGCCACTGAAGTGGTTTAAAAGGCATCTGCCAAATCCAGGTACACACTGTCAGTTTCCGAATGTATTGTGTTCATTTACGAGAGCTTAGTTTAAAATGTGCTCTAAAATACTTCGTTAGTGTGTGGCTGAAGATTATAAAATCACCGCTGTAAAAAAATCATCCTCTCCCGGCTGCCATCGGGCATAGGGGCACCAGATTAATAGTACTGCGTAGGGGCCCCCACATCCTATGAATGGCCCTGCGCTTAATGGTGCTGTTCTATGCATGAGATATTGTAAAGGGGTCTCCAATGGTCATGCAGGTGGGAGATCAGTCCTCGGGCACACTGGAGAAAGAGAAGGGGGTAGCGAGGCTTCCCCTTGTCAGCCAGCAATGAGATCCCCTCACACCACTCACGTTACACCCACTAAGTGTTAGCGCCGTTTTTGTATTATTATTTCAAAATGCCTCAATAAGGAAGCACATTTCTTCAGCTCCTCAGGTCTGAGTTTCACCCAGAGCCCCTACACCAGGGGTGGGCATGGATCTGGTCCACCGGGCTTAGCTTCTGGTGGGCCCTCATTGCTATATTTACCTGCATGTTTTAGGTACCAGTGATCACAGCTCCCATTGGCCACGGATCACCGTTCCTGGCCAATGGGAGCAGTGGGAAGCAGAGTCCAGGTCCACGCTGCTTCCTACAGCTTCCATTGGCCAGGAACGATGAATCATGGCCAACAGGAGCTGCAATCACTGGTACCTGCGGCCGTGCAGTTGAATATAACAGTGGCAGCCCGACAGAGGTTAACCCTGGTGAACGGCTGCAGTGCTATTGCCCAGGTCTCCCTTGTATTCTATATTTACAAAGAGCTTTGATTGCTCCCTAAGCAAACTGTATGTCACTTATAGCCACAACATGTGAGCGTCTCACAATCATTATCCCCATTTGACAGAGGGGGAACTGAAGAACGGAGTAACTAAGGCCTAGATCCTCAGAAGTATTTAGGCTCCTAATTCCCATTGACTTCAGTGGAAGTTGGGAGCCTAAATACCTTTGTGGCTCTGGGCCTAAGGTCATCCGGAGTCTCTGGAAGAGCAGAGAATCAAATCCAAGTCTCCCAAGACCTAGGCTATGCTCTTAAATCGTTGGAGCATATATGCATTAGTATTTTACACAGTGCACCTATAGAGATAGTAGAAGCATGAGCTCTTGCAGGAGTGAGAGGTAAGCTTGTTCTGAAAAAATGAAGAAACCTACTAGACTCTCTGTCCAGAAACAAGTGGGAGCAGAATCAAATCCCGTCAGAGTTTTAGGAACGTTTTCCAGAATCTTTGCAATTCTTGGTTCTGGTTGAGACCAGGAAAAAAAAACCACCCAGAACTATCCTAGATGCAGGTATTCATGGAAGTCCCATGAGAAAGGCCTGTAGAGAGGATACCTGTCCCAGTTTTCATATCCCAGGAGTGGTGAGTTGTTCCAAACCCAGGCTAAAGCTTGGGGATCTCTTCTCTCTCTGCATTGAAACCAACCTTCTGACTATTATTTTATCTTGCATCTATTTGTCATTGAGTCTGCAGAGAGATCTGGGCAGGCTGATCAACTTGCTTGAGCAGATGGAGTTGCTCTGTTCGGCAATATACCTGCTCCATAGAAATATCTCTGGCAATATGAGTGATAGAAGGAAGTATTTCCAGAGCAGTCTTACTGAAATTCTCGTGTGTGTGTTAAAGGAAAAATGGAAAGCTATTTTCTGGAAACACTTGAGTGATTCTGTCCAGGAAACCTAAAGCAAGTAATATATTTCACTCCACTGGACCCTCATGAAATGCTCAGAATAATCTACAGTACACAGTAAACAAAGCAGAAACCACTTTAGTCTGAACAAACCTGCTTAGAGGGCAAATTTCCTCCTTACCAAACAAAACCATATCTAATGAGACACAGGAACCCTCTGAAAACCATCAGCCATTAAAGGAATAAATAGTTTAATAAGAAAAACAACCCTTGTACAGCAAAAACTTGGAGATTGTATAAAGAAATACCTATTTACCATACATACAAATGGGTGAAATATGAGACCCAAGCCCATAAAAAAACTCAGAAACCCATGATAATGTTGCTGCTGTTTAGTTCACCCTACTGATCCTGAATATTCTATTCATATTAATTAAGAATAAAAATCGTTATAAATATTTTGGAGCTCCTTGGACAAATGGTACTAAATATAAAGGGCAAAGTGTTTCACAAAATCTCAACACCCCTCTAAGATAAGAAAAAACTATGATGCCCCCTGAACAGGCTGGAAATGGAAGAAGAGTTGTGCCTACAATCAAAGAGAGTCAATAGCAACTGAATATGTCTGGAAATATGTTGTCAATGTATCATAAAAAGATGGGATTGGAAGGGACCTTTAGAGGTCCCCCAGTCTACTCCCACTGCACTGAGACAGGACCATGTATACCTAGACCATCCCTGGCAAGCTTTGTCTAACCTGTTCTCAAGACCTTCTATGATGGGCATTCCACAAGCTGCCTTGAGAATCTGTTCCAGTACACACCTATCTTTCAATCAGAAATATTTTCATAATAGCTAATCTAAAACTTTCTTCAGGCAGATTAAGTTGAAGGTTTCTTCCCTATTTTCCGTGGACACAGAGAACAATTGTTGAGGGTCATCTTTATAACAACCCTTAACACACCTGAAGACTGTTAGCAGGTGCCCCCTTCAGTCTTCTTTCCTCTGGACTAACCAGGCCCAGTTTTTGTAACTTTGCCTCATAGGTCAGGTTCTTGGAAACTTTTTCATTTTTATTCTCTCCCTGGGACTCTCTCCAATTTTTCACATCTTGCTTAAAGTGTGGCACTCAAAACCGGACTCCCTGCTCCTGCCAATGTATTTCTTAATATATGATGTGCATATGGCATTATAGAAATGGAAGATCTTTCCTTAATGTTTTCCTAACCAACCAATGGACAATCTTGGTCCAAGTACTATAATCCAACGAGTTATCAACATTTTCAACACCATGCCGATGCATTTTCCCAAACCAGGGGAACACCAAGCACAAGTCTATTTCTCTTTTAAAATGCCCAGTGCAGAGGAATGTATATTGCAGGAAAGAAAATTGAATTTTGACAGCACGAAACACTTTTAAAATTTCCTAAGTTGCTGGCGGAGCCAAACAACATGAAGCGTTTTGTTTTTAAGAAGACCCACAAATAGCTACAAATATATTTCTGCCATCCACATTGCTGTGCTCTCATTCCACCAACATGGGGCACTGGTTCTACAGATTCTGCCTCTGCCTTCTGGCTATCCAAGAGTGTCTCGCTTTCTTTTTGCCTTATCAGTGACCATCTGAGTAGGGTATTGATTTACAATTAATCTTTTATGTTGTTTTGCAAGGACTTTGGGATAAGATCCTGTCGCTTTTGTTTGTCAGAACTCATGGCAGTCCTTGCTGTAGTAGTGAAGTGAAGAAAAGATACACAAAGTTTTTCAGGGTACAAAACATATATAGTGTTAGAACCAGGGACACACGAGTCTTACGTCTGAATTGTTAAGACACTTGTCTGCATTTTACCCCTGTCTGTGTGTACGTATTAAAGGTGATGTGTCTGCAGTAAAGGCTGTCTTCAGAATGTTGTTTTCTGCAAGTGGAAAATGGACTTGAATTTTTAAAATAAAAAATGCTGACAGAGATTTAAGAACCAGCGTGATGATCTGGTCTGACCTCCTGCAAAACACAGCCCATGGAATTTCACTTAGTGCTTCACATATTGAACCCCCAATCTCTGAGGGGGAAAAATCATCACTACAACAGACTTGCAATTGGGTAAGCTCTGTGTAAAATCAAAAGCTTAGCTTGCTCATCAAGGGGCAGGGATGCCAATGCAGGGGAGTAAAGGGGGCAGATGCCCTGAGGCCAGGCCATTTAAAAGACCCCAGGGCCCCCAGCCCTTTAAATCAACATCAGAGCCCCTCAGGGGCATGGACTGGGAAGTGCTGAAAGCTGGCTGGAGTAGGCATCTCACAGTCAGGGCAGTGCCAAGGGCTGGCTGCCCTTAGCCCCGCCCCCTCCAACCAAGGCCTGGAGCCACACACCCCCACCCACATTGCCCTGTGGCTGGCAAAGTCTGTCACCAGCTCTGCCAATAGAAGCTGGGCCAGTGAAAGATATGACCTCATCTGCCTTGTCTCTCACAATTATGTTGACATCTTTAGTTAACTAATGATTTTTAAATCGCATTTATTTTGAGACTATTTAGCACTGGTGAAAGCTGCCCCGTTGGCTGCCCCTAGAGTCTGCATTCCTCTATGAGGAACAGAACAGAACCAGCAGGAATAGCATTGAAGGGAGTTTCCCACCAAAGCCCTTCTGCCATGCCAGCCCCATCCCTATTGGATCCTGGGCTTCTTGTTAAAGGGGGCCTTAGATTTTGCTGTGGGTGGTCAGGACAGACCCCAGAGCAGGCAAATCGTGGATCCGGTGCCACGGTGCTATTAATGAAATTAGCGAGGTGATACACCAAGTTGCCCCAGCCTAGCAGTACCAGTAAGGGGAGAAGCAACAGAAGACTGGGGGCGGGAAGAAGAAAGACACCTGACTCTTCCCCGTGTCCCTCCTGAGCCACACCGAGACGTCTGCTTTTGGCCGATGGCTGGATGTGCCCTGGGCTGGTGATTGATTGGATCCTTCCTCTTCCTTCCTGTCCTCGACGTAACATCTCATCATCCCACCAGAATGGGGGTTGCACCTCTTACTGGAGCGTGAGACTGGAGGTCGTTTTCTTTGAATGTGCCTGCAACTGCTCCAACAGAAAGGAAACGTGTCTTACCCTGGACTCTCCTTGGCACGATGAAGGCGTAGTAAACTCACTGAACTTCAATAATAAATAAATAATGAAGGGAGGTGCTTCGTATAAAGCGGATTGCCCCCCAGCTGATATTATTTGGGGCTGATTCGCTTGCAGACACCTTTCCTTCAGAGCAACAGCAGCATTGAAGGTGGGTGGCCCAGTGTGCCAAATGGACCGAATGCAAGAGCAGATGAGGCCGAGAGTCCAAGATACAAAGAGACAAAAGCCTCCCAGGAGTCTAAGGGAGGTGGAAGGTTTTTGAAATTTAGCCCTTTGCAGGACAAGTCCCTTAGTGTTCCCAGCAAAACAAGTTCGGCCAAACCCAAGCTGTCTGTCATGGATGAGGGAGCTGACCCGCTTTCCCAGACTGTGGCCAGTTTGGTTTTGTGGGTGGGAACAGAGCCAGGGCATCAAGCAGAGCTCACTCTGAGCAGCCAACATGAGATTCCTCATGAAGTGGGCGCGGCACTGTGGAAATCTCCAAGATTGTTTCCCCACCACAGAAGGACAGAATGTCTCAAGACTCTGTCACAATTGAGAGAGGGAGTCAAAGTGGGGCCAAGGGGCCTCTTGCTTGTCTCCACTAGGCTGCAGCAATTGCTCCATTGGCCGTCCATTTATCGTGTCTGCTTAGACGTGATAAATCAATCTCCGAGTGCTCTGCCCTCAATTCTGGTACTCCACCAAGACAAGAGGAGTAGCCGGCATCAATGGGAGAGCAGCCCCCACCAACCTTCCTGCACGCAGGGGGTTAGTGTAGACAAGGCCAAAGTCAAAGGTTATCCACTCTTCAAAAGTGTGCAGTGGCATCATTTTATAAAGTGACTGTTTATTTTTGTGTGCACTGTTGCCGATTTGCCTCTGTTCATCTGGGTGCCTCTCTATTTTACTTATTTCACAGAAAACAAGGCTTTTCTATCCCCTTCAGACTGAATAGCAGGCGTGTGTTCTAGTGCTGGAGTGAACAGCCACGTTGGCTCGGTACGAGCCTTGGATTCAGCTGCCCTTCCTAGTACTAGCACGTTACTTACCCTGGCAGGCTAAAGCAGCCAAAGAAGTTCAGGGCTGTGCCAGCTTTCATTTGCAGCATCTACAAATATGTTGAGTGCTATTTTTCAGACTGCATTTGCTTGTTTGTTTTTTTACTTTGGTTCCATGCCAAGACCCTTGAGTATATGAGGCTGCAAATAAAGTGGCATTCTTTGTTGCCTTAATTTTGCCAGTTGGAAAGCTTTAAAAGTTAATATTTATGTGAAATGATCTAATATTCATCTTTCTTGACGCATGTTTATTTAACATATTGAAAGTTAGCAGAGGGCTGTGTTTATTTTTTAAGATACCTACATGCTAAGGTACTGTTGTGTTGCATTCAGTTTAGCAAAACATGTCTTGTTATAGACCCTTTTTATTGTAGCTCTGAAACAGATGAGAAATCTCTTTCTGGATATTTATTTTCATTCCTTTTTTCATTTTATATTTTATGTTTCAGACCTCCATAATCTTTCAAGAGAGAATCAGACTTTGGTTCTTGAAAATAATAATAATTCATTATAACCATCCTGAACTTTTCTGAAATGGTAATTAAGAAAATATTCAGCAGGAAAGCTGTAAATAATACACAGTCAGTTCTTTATAAGAGAAGTGAGAAAATATTGTGGGTGTGCTATGCATTTTATTTGGATTATTTAATGTATTTTAAATTCAGAATTTTCTGCTTGATTCTGCTCTAAGTTACACTTACATAGGTGTAAATCGGAAGTGAAAGGAGCCAAATCAGTGTAAGTAACTAGAGTTTGTCAGAGGAGAATAAAGCCCTTATTTTCTAGGTTTGGGGAAAAGAAGGGTTTGCAATAACATAAATAACACAGGTTTGGGATCTGGATGCAGATTGTGAACACCCCAAAGTTCATGGCATTTGGTTCATCTCATTATAAAAGTGCCAAATTCAGGGTTGCATCCTGGATGGGATTCTCTCCCAGGACATGGCTTCACTAGGAAAATTTCGAAATAACTAAAATGTATTTAATAACTCCCGAAATAACAAAATCAAAATAACATGTCCTCCCTACGGGGAAGCCTCAAAATAGTCCGAGACAGGCTCCCTTAATGTGGATGTGCTACCTTGATTGGAGACCCAGGAAACAGTAGGAGTAATTAGTTTGAATTATTCTTGGGGAGTAGTTATTTTGAAATAGCAGCACCGGAGTGTCCATACTAATGCTATTTTGAAATAACTTTTTTGAAATTAGCACTATTGCTCGAGGAAAGCAACAGTACAGATTTCAAAATAAGTGACCCATTATTTCAAAATAACAGGCTTGGTAGTGTGGATGCTCCACTTATTTATTCAACCTGGGGGGAGGGGGAATATTCTGAAATAAAGCCCTATTGTAGACCAGGGCCCAATGAGCAGATACTACTGGCTTTCCCTTAATTCTATCATTAGCTTCTTTAAAAAATAATACAGGTTGCACTCTCTGGTCCAGCAGCATCCATGGTCTGGCATAATTTCAGTTGGCCAGATGTCCATTTATCATGGGTATGGCCAAGTTTCCTGTGGTCTCATCAAGTTTGCTTACAGCCCCCAATCCTGGCTCTCAGTGTTCTGTGCTGTTATTTAGCTCTAATGTACCCCTAAATGTCTTCTAAGTGCCCAGTAAGCAGTGGAAGGGTTGGTGATGCTGCTAGACAATACTGACCGACCGTGATTCAACAAATTCCCTGGTTCGGCACCAGTCAGGTCCTGAAGGTACCAGACTAGAGAGGTTCAACTGCCTTGGTTTAGGAGAGTGTGGTGGTAGCCATGTTAGTCCTGGGATATGGGTTATAGGACCCCACCCACCTTGTCTCTCAAATTTAGGAGAATTTAGAAATTTAGTCCAATGGAAAAGGCTTATAGCATTTAATGGAAAATCACCTTTAACCATATTTTTGGAGCATTCTAACTGGCTTCAATAGAAAATTCATTTCAAATGATCCACAAAAATTGAATTAAATTAAATCCCATCGGCCATATCCTCAGATGGCGTAAATCAGTGTAGCTCCATTCATTTCTACTCATGGAGAGTTTGGACTTTATGTGTTCCTCAAGTAATCTGTGTAGGACCTTATTAAGTTCATCTAAAACCCTGTAAGTTTAATTTCAGTTAAGTTCATCAGGATGCTTTTATAAGGGAGGGCTGTGTTTTTCAATATTTGCTTGAGAAAGAAGCGTGATACTGCATGAAGTAACATTCTAATCAGAATTCCTTTCTCGTTTAAGCCACGTTTAGACGGACAGTTAATTTATCTCTGTTTAACTGCTGAATCAATCCATCCATCAAAACTACAAAACCTAATTAGCTGGGGTCAAAGTTACACCACCTCCGATAGGCAGTGGGGAATAATATGTGTTAAAATGGGAGCATGGGAATGCAGGGCAGATTTCATGACATGTGCCTGAAGGCTGCTTCTGGGCCCAGTGGTGGAATCCATGCTCATGCTGGTGAGGGTTTACTCATGTGATACCACTCATGTCAATAGAACTACCTATGCCCACCAGCATTGCTCCACAACTACCCCCTCCATGCATAGTCTCTCTCCTCTATGGCCTTAAGCCAGGTCTACACTAAATGGGGACATTGAATCAAGAAACACAACTCCAGCTACATAGCTGGAGTTGACATATCGTGTTTCGAGATTCACCACTATTCCCACAGCAAGAGGTTGATGGGACTAAATGTTCCTGTTGGCTTCCCTTACTCCACATAGAGCAAGGAATACCAGCTGCCAATGGAGTCACCTTCTGAGTTTGATTTAGCGAGTCTTAACTAGACTTGCTAAATCAACCTCTGGAAGATATATCACGGCAGCATCAGTCTTCCATTTAGTGAACACATGGCCTAAGACTCAAACCTAATAAAGCTCTTAAGGGCATGGCTCATGAGTAGTATGTGCTTAAGCACTTTGCAGGCCCCACGGCCTTAATCCTTAGGAGCAAAGCTGTTCACATGGGCAGTGCACATGGAAGGGAGATGCAGAGCGAAGGTTTCATTCTCCTGCCCATACTCTGCTGGCTTGGAGCACTGCAGTTTTAGGGCTGTGTGAGCCATGGGCAGGTCCTCCAGCAATAGCTTGCGTGGAATCCTCTCTGCAGACCGAGTCTCCTAAGAAAGGGTATTTCAGTCAGTGCAGGCAGGTTTCCACTCTTCCCTATGGGAGTTTTGCTGTCATGGTGGGGGCTTGGGAGGCACTCTCCTCACTTGCCTTTCTCCCTTAATACTGGCCCTTTGTACAGAAGGGTCATTTCCTATGAGCCCTCTGGAGGAAACTGAACCCAAGGCATCTGGAACTAAAAAGCACCAGGGGCTGCTCTATGAACTAACGTGTCAGGCTGGCACAAGCTAAGTCAAACCTCTTGGTATGTTCCAGCTCTTCTTGGGGGACAAAGACACACTCCGCTGAGGCGTTGCAACTTATTTGCCTAAAAAAGGCTCGAGTAAGGACCTCAAGACTGAGCCACATTTGTCATTCCCTGTGCCCCAAAACACTTCTGCTCAGTGGGGCTGGTCTACTGCCAGTGATGTCAAATGGCAAGGGGTATTTCCTAGTGGCAGCCTGGTGCTTGTCTCTGGGAATCAAGACTTTATTGTACAATTCCCTATTATGCCCACTCCTCACCTGCCTCCGCCTGGGGTTTCCATGGTGCTACACCTACAGCTGTGCGCTTTTTCACTAACTCTGACTCGCATGCAGGGGCATGACACGTGAGCCCTGAAATCAGGGAGGTTAAATGCCATTGAAATAATAGCCAGTCCAAGACATTTATTTCCCTGATTTGTGTGGTAGTGCTGCTAGTCTGTGGAATGCCCCATTGGATTTTTCTTGCTGGACAGAGGCTAGCAAAGCACCGTAGGAAGATTGCTGGATGTGCTGGTGATGTGGCAAGGCATTTCTGCTATGTGAGTCAGGCAGAAGAGCTGCTGCTGGATAAATAGATCACTTTTGGCCAAGCCGGGATATACACATGAGCTGGAACCTCAGCCTTGCTTTCTTTTACCCTGTTTGCTTACTGATCACTATGGTGATAGCTAACCCATGACCCCACATTTCATTTCTCCTTCCCTTTTGACTCCCGTCTCTGGTGGGCCCAGGATGCCAGACCCCATCGCTCACTTGTTACATTTTCAAACAAGCCTCTTTGCAAGTTCTCCCAGGCTGCCTGTTGCGCTTGGGAGGAGCTGTCCAGGAACCCCCACAAAGCTACCGCCTTGTCCTCCTTCAAGTTCCTCCTTTCAACTCTCCCTTGCCAGGATGCCTTCAAAATGCCTGGTGATGCTCAGGCAAATTGCATCTTTTTAAAAATCCTTATTTGTTCCATTGGGGAGAAAAGGTTGCTTATTAATTTTCCAGCTTCAGTACAGTAGGTGGCATGGTCACTCAAGCCTCGAATTCACCTCCACGGCACATTGTCGTATGTCTACAACAGGCCTCAAGTTTTCTGCAATAAGCTACATGCTGGCTAGTGAACAGAAACCCACCCCCCACCCCACAACATATAACAACCCATCCCGTTCACCAGTGAAATCTCTAGAACAAACTCACGTAACACCCCCATAGCAGGAGGCGTGGGCTTTCTCAGTGAACTGGCCTTCGTTTTTTTATACTTTCAGGATTCTGTGGTACCAGATTTCAAATGCTTGTTTTAACTATATGCAAGCTGCTTGTTTGGCAGTTCCTGTGCCTTATTTCACAGGCAGTCGTTATCGTAATTAAATTCTGTGCCCGTTGAATCCTGATAAATGGCTCGATGCTCCATTTGTCATACTCTGCAACAGCGTACAGGCTGTGTTTTCTTAACACATGGTCCATGTTAACTGGTTTCATTGACTATGAATCTATAAAAATACATGTGGGACAGAGGGTATAGAGTACAGTCATGTCTGCCTGACTCCTTCTTATTCTAATTGGGCAGCAAAGCTATTTAATAGATTCTGTGGAGTCTGTTTAACTACATACTGCCAGAACAATGCTCTATTCATGTTCTGACCAGAACACTGGTGATTGGACTAATATCTTTAAACTAGAAAACAAGTCTTAATTGGAACAGATGCTGCAAATACCAATGCAAATGGCCAACTCATGTGTGATCAAAACCAGGTACAGTCCATTGATTTGTTCTTAATAGCTGCTTTCATTTTTATTAGTGTATACAAAATTCACTACCACGATACAAAAAGGCAGTAACAATACTTTGGAAAATCACCTTTGTTTGAAACAGACTCTGCCATGCATCATTTCTGGGAAGGCACTGTAAAGAATTTGATCCTACTTAGCACACTTTGTTTCATATTATATTACGGAAATTATCTTCTGTTTTCTCTTCTGGAATTCAGATAATCATGATTTCAGGAACTGCGTGCTGATGTACAGGTTGAACCTCTTTTGTCTGATACTCTCAGAATCTAACCGGTGTTGAGCCAGAGAATTTGCCGGACCATGGGAGGTCAAAATTGTCTAGCAGCATTACCAACATTTCCACTGCTCACGGGGCACTTAGAAGACATATAGGGGTAAATCAGAGCTAAATAACAGAACAGAACTCTGAGCCCCTGGACTGGTGGCTGTAAACAAACTTTATGGGACCGTGGAAAACTTGGCCACACCCATGATAAGTGGATATCCAGCTAAGTACAATCATGCCGGACCACCGATGTTGCCAGACCCGAGAGTGCCAGATTAGAGAGGTTCAACCTGTAGTCCAAAACCAGTTTAAATATTCATTTACATTACACATGGGGGTAGAGGTCAGACCATGCTAAATGTATTCCCAGACCTGATCCACCTAGCTAACTTGCTCAGTGCTTGCTGCTGGCGAGCTTGATAGCAAGACAAAACCTGCAGCCACAGTTGCCTGCCCATTCAGTTCTATTCTGTTGGGCCATGCCAGGCATGGAGGGCTGGGAGGGGGGTGCGAGGGATCTGAAGCAGATTGCTCAGGACACAGTGATTTTTCCAGCTGACATCTACTAAGTAAGAGCAAAACTGTTATCTGACCTCCTATCATGAATGTGTATTTTGGGAATCTCATTTGCATGCTCTCTTCTGCAGGCTTTTCAGGCAGCAAAACTATTGAAAGCCATTGAAAGCCAAAGAGAGATGAGTTGCCTTCACTATCCAGAAGTGTGGATTCCTCTGTGCCTCGGGCAGGAAATATTTTGATTTCCGGAACAAGCAAAAAAGCAGGGACTGCTTAAACTTGGAGAATGTCCGATCCCATCTGATCTCCTTTCCTATCTCACGGCATAAAGGGAAAAAGCAGAAACCAGGGTGAGATCCTGACCCCTGCTCTGCACCAGGTGGAAGGGCCCAAGATGCATAAAGGAGCCCTAATTGCCTCTTATCAGCTGGGCGGGGATAGTCCCTGCACAGGCATTGTGGTCTTACAGCCCTTAGCCACCTTCTCAGGACTCCCTTTCAAGTCCTGGGATAGGAGACTTGCTGGGGGCAGACGGTGTGTGGTGACTGCATGGCATGCGGCTCCGGGAAACTCCAGACATTGCAGCAGTAATGGGCTGCTGTAACAGACGAGCATCCAGGAGTGTCTGAGTTATGCCAGTCCAAGATCTGTAGGGTGCCAAGGCGCTGAAAACCTCTCTCCTGTCGGCCATGAGTTTGGAATCCCACCCGGCCTGACGCTGAAATACCAACCACCAAACACACAGCTCCTGCAAATTCAGGTGGTTTTGGTTTTGCTATGAATTCAACATGAAGCCAATTCCTCTGAGAAATGCTGTTGCAAACGCCAATTGTCAACTGAAATGGTCTGATTTCTGGAGTGCAAACGGATGTGCCTTTAGAATAAAAGAGAGAAATGCTCCCTTTAGCATGTCCTCTGCTTAAAAAACAAGCATTTGCTTGTACATTTTCCACAAAGTGTTTTTTTTGGGGAGGGGGAGGTAAAATAGAAGAAAATGAATCACCAGAAATTGCCTAGTGCAATAACAGCCAACAGTGTTAATTTCACACCGTGCTGAACAGAAATCTGTGTGACCATCCACGGGGCCTCCTGTTTAAAAAACTCAGGGAACAAAATAATTCTGCTCCCCGCTTTTACTTGCGTCGGTCGTGCTCATTTCCCACGTTTCTTCCTGGCTAACTCGATCCCTGGCTGCAAAGTGCTATTTGTTCTCCAGACAGGGGGCTGACTGAGACAGCGGAAGGAACACACTGAAGAAGAGCCGTGAGAGTCAAAGACCAGGGCAGTGAAATGTGCTAACCAGGCAATGTTATTGACATTCTGCACGCTGCCACATGGCCTGCACTCAGCAGCGTGTGCCCTGGTGGCCATACGGATCACAGGATCCGACACGGATTTCAATCAAAGCAACAGGAGAAGAGGTGAGTGAAAGGAGAAGGGAAGGTCTGGTAGGGCCATGATGCCTGTTGTAACGGCCCTACCTGCAAATCGTGCAGCTCTCCCAGGTGGGTGTGTGGGGGGGAGGAGGGGGCGGGAGTTTGGTCTTGCCATATTTCACTTTTGTAGTGACCATGCAGTAGTCAGTGGGGCTCTTGGGATGCCAACTCTGATAGGACTCCATTCACTGCTGTGTCCAGCAGGTTCCTACAGGCATTCCCCCAGGGCTGAGCCCCTGAGAGGAACAGAGGAGTCACTCGCAGCCCTTGTCTACTGGGTCCCACATCAGGCCAGAATGGGGATGTAATTAGAGTTCCCTTAGCAGTTGCCAATGATGGGAGCACCTACTGATTTCTGGCCAGGGTTGCCAGAGCCCTCTAAGGGAAAACACCCTGGTGAGGGGATCCTAGCTTACCCGATGAAGGATCGGATGCAGGAATGAGAGTAGTAGCAGCATCCAGGAAGACAAATGGAAGGAAGGAGGAGGTTGGCTAGGCCCTCTAGCCCCTAGCTCCACCCCTTCTGCCTAAGGCCCCGCCCCTTCTTCCTGAGGCCCCACCCCTTCAGGGGATGGTCCTTGACAACTTACCAAAATTTGTGAAGAATATTATTGCCCACCTCTGGACTGTAGGGAATGGGAGAGGGGTTCTACAAGTCTGGATGAGCCCACTGCCAGCCTTTAAAGGATTCAGCTGCCAGGATGGAAAGGCCCCGACCGTTTTCAGCACCGTTAGGGACAGTTCTTTGGAGGCCCGGCGGAGCTTTTTCCCCAGCTCACCTCTGCTGCACACTTCCCCCTCCCCTCTGACTCCCCCCCACGCAGGCAATAGAATCAGCGTACAATAAGGTCAGTGTGCACAGGAGCAAAGAGTCCATTAGCAAGGGCTGGCACACAGAGCCGGCGCGGTGGGTGAAGTGCTAGGGTTTCAGCCGATGGGGATTGAGGGCTACGGTCCGTGACCCGGTGAGAAGCCTGCTGCATTCAGCCCTGCTCATCGCAGCGATGCTATCCAGCCCATTCTGATCTCAGGCTGCTGACACGACACACAATGGCCCTTCACAGAGCCAGCAGGAAGCTCCTCTGCCCAGGTGTGCTGGGGAGGGGGGGAGATCTTTCAAACAGAACAAATCTTTCCTCTCCCCAGCTATTGTTCGGCGATCGGCAGAGGCTTTTCAAGGGCTCGGCCGTGGCGGAAAGGGAGCCAAGTTTTATTTTGCCCCTCTGGGCCTGTTGAAAAGAGACGACATTTGAGGAGGCCTGGGGATTGACTGGCTGGAAAAAAAAAAAGAGCTTTGCTTGCTACCTACCGCAGTGGGAGACAGGTCGGAGACGGGATTGGAAAGGCAGGCTCTGGACGGCTTCAGGAGGGATGCCCCCATAGGGGGCCGGATTGAATTTGGTCTCCTTAGGGAAGGGGAAAGAAGGGCCTGTCAATCAACCTCAGCTTTGTAAAGAAACCCAAAGGATTGTGCTTGGCCAATGAAACAGGCAGGGTGGTAGAGCCCAATGCAAATTGAGTGAGTCAGGCCCTTGCAATTTAAACACCGCTCCCCACGGGCTGGACAGTTCTCTTGCCCTCTGGTTAGTCTGGCATTTTTATTGCCCCACCAAGGGAGAGAGGGTGCAGTTTGCATCAGCTGTTGTCAGCAGACAGACAGGAAGGCTGGGATTTTGAAGGGGGGGGAGGTAAAGCCTTCATTATATATATTTGTTTTAAGTCAGAACTCTGGATTGATGCTCCTGAGAAAAGCATCTGGGCCGGTCTACACACAGACTTGCAGCAGAATAATAACAGGTGTGAATGAAATGGTAACAGGATGGGTTGTGCTTTAAGGCCAAGAGGGCCTGGGCCAGCCAAGACTAGTTACGCAAGAGGCACACCTGAGTGAGAACAGGGGGGTTCATTATAAGAGCAGCAGGATGCTCGGGGTTAAGAACATCAGAACGGCCATACTGAGTCAGACCAAAGATCCATCTAGCACAGTATCCTGTCTCCCAACCAGGGTCGTCCCTTGGGGGGCAGTGGGCCTGGGGCAACCCCCCCAGTGGCCCATGTGCAGGGCCCAGGGCACCCCGTGCAGAGCCCACCCTATCTCTGTTCCATCCCTGCCCTGCCCCAGCTTCAACTCTTCCCCCAAGCCTGACCCCTGCTCCGTCTGCCTCACCCTTTCCCACCTCTGCTCCACCCCCATTCCCTCAGCATAAGAGATTAATGGGGGCTTGCCACAGGGCAGCAGTAGGGGTCACCCCCCTCCTTGCCCTCACCATGGTGGCAGGAGATGGCGTGGCTGGGCACCATGCTCTGCTTCCTGTTGCCATGGAGAAGCCAAGCACAGCAGGCTGAGAGGGCCGTATGGCAGGGGAGAACAGAGCGGAGTAGGATGCCAGGTTGTTGCGGTGAGGGGGAGGAGACCCCTGCTGCCAACCCCTGCTAGGCCCGTCCATAGGACAGTTGAGGTGGCTGCTGTGTGGGGTCTCGGGTGACCGCCCCAAACGTCCTATGGATGGGACAGTTCTGCTTCCAACAGTGGCCAATACTAGGTGCCCAGAGAGAATGAACAGAACAGGGAATCCTCAAGTGATCCCTCCCCTGTCATCCATTCTCAGTCTCTGACGAACAGAGGGCTAGGGACACCATTCTTATCCACCCTGTTTAATAACCATTGACGGACCTATCCTCCTTGAATGTATCTAATTCTTTTCCAAACCCTGTTCAAATCTTGGCCTTCAAACATCTTCAGGCAAGGAGTTCCACAGATTGTGTGTTGTGTGCAGAAGTTCTTCCTTTCATTTGTTTTAAACCTGCTGCCTATTAATTTAATTTGGTGACCCCTAGTTCTTACGTTATGGGAAGGAATAAATAACTTTTCCTTATTTATTTTCTCCACACCTGTCATGATTGTATAGGGTTAGGGAGCTTCAGAGATGGCAGCTCCTGGCCCCAGAAGGATTTGGAAGTCTTCTGAACTCCAGCCAGGTAAAGCCCGGCAGTGGTGATTGAGTTGGGACGCAGCTCTGAGAATGGGGTGGATGTGGGCTCTCTGTCTAAGGGGACAGAAAGACACTGACCCGGGGCTGGGCCAGCCGGTATAAGGACTAAAATTGCATCCCAGGAAGGGAATGTTTTCAATGACCTTTGGACTGGAATGTCACAGTGTACTCCCAGGCTTTGTCTACACTGCGAGTTTTTGCGGCAGAAAATATGCTAATGAGGGACTCATTATCATGAGTCATGATATCATTAGCATATTTTCTGCTGTTTCTTTTTGCACAAGGGGGTTTTGCGTAAAAAAGAAGCAGTGTAGCTTCCCAGAGAGTCATAAGGCTCTTGTGCAAAACGTGGTTTTTGCACAAAATGGGAGCGGCTACACTGCTTCTTTTTGTGCAAAAACCCTTTGCGCAAAAAGAAACGGCAGGAAATATGCTAATGATATCGCGACTCATGCTAATAAGTCCCTCATTAGCATATTTTCTGCCGCAAAAACTCGCAGTGTAGACAAAGCCTCAGTGTTCTCCAGCAAAGGCACCTACTCTGGGCTGCCCGCTGCCTCACTGTTGCCTCGCTTGAATGGAGGACCGTCTCTCTCCCTTTTGACCAAGATAGTTCCAGGCTCCTGCGTTCTCCACCTGCACTGCGACCGCCCCAGCATAGCACATTTCTTTTGCCTTTCGTCAGAGATGGTGAACAGTGTGATTGCCACAGCTGATCTACCATCCTGCTCTTTCTAAGCAAGCACATTTATTCTTTAGGCAAAAGCGCTACCAAGAAAACATCTTCAGAACCATGAAAGAACCTACTCAGATGCGACTACGCCTAACAGCACTCACAGCATCTCCAGAAGGGTCTGTCTCTGGTAGCTGAGCTGTCCTTCAAGCGGTTTCCGATTCATAGCACCCTTTTCTCAGAACAAGCACGCAGTGTTATGGGACTTATGGGGCACACTGTTTTCCCTAAGGACTAGAGCCCTCCAGGGTCTAGCTCTCCTGCCTGATTGCTGGATCAAAAGTAGGCCACAAGGTCCATTTACCACCAAACTGTTTATCCAAAAGTCCTTTGTCAGTTGGTGTTGGAGTTTGAACTAGTCGATCCAGTTTGAACTAGTCGATATGGACCTCTTGGTGCAGGAGTGGGGGGACGGGAGCTTGATTTTGACTAATCACCCCTCTCTGCTCTCAGGTCTTGGAGAAGCTGGTTTTTTACCTTTGTGGATATACGCAAAATCCTTTAAGAACCCATAAACAATTGCATGTTAATATAATGGAACTGAAAGGTGTTAAACTTAATTCAGTAAGGTTCATCCAGCAGGTTGCAGGAGACTGCCTTATGATTTTTTTTAAGAAGCCCCTGGAAGGGGAAACTGAGGCAGGCTGCTTGCAATGTGACCTCGGCACATAGGAGGTGGCTAATCTGGTGACAGAAACTGATGTAGTTATTCGGGTGCCAGTAAGCTCAGCACATCTGGGCCATGACTCAAGTTTGCCAGCTAACTCTGAAAACAGCTGAACTTTGGGTGTCTGTTGGCTGTCACTTAGAATGCTTCCTCCACCTTTCCTCTCAACTCAGAACTTTGCGGCGACCACCCAACCAAACTCGTGCAATCACCCTTTTGAAACACAAATGAAAGCATCAGTAATACGGGGGAAAATACCAGCACCGTGGGAAATGCTAGGAATGTAGCAAATGGTAAGCACAGTCACTCCTGCAGGAAGTGTGATCTATTTGGAGAATTAATCAAACCCCACCAGTGAAGTTCATTTCACACAGTACTGAACGAAATCCAGATTACTTACGTTGTCTTGGTGGTTGCACTCAGATCCCAGATGGGTGGGTAATAAAGTCATACATGATTTACTGCTAGACAATATATATTCTGGGAGGTTTACAGAGATCAAATCACAGAGTGAACTGAAAAATCCTCTCTGTTGTTGAGGCTACTTGGGTCTGCTGCAGGCAACAACCCATTCATGGCATGTGAAGGAGTTTGCCTTCTTCAAACAAGAGTGTAGCCACTCTTATTTAATCACTTCCACGATTAGGCCCATTTTATTTAAAAAATAAATACGCCCTTGTGCTTTTTTTAGCATAATTTCAAAGGGGGGTCCATTGGTTCTTTCCATGTCAAGATTTCGTACAGAACTGTAACTTATAGCTAGTAACAGGAGAGTCTGATTTTCCAATAACAATATCCTCCCCGTGTCTTTATCCCTGAAATATAGCTATATCCAGATGCGAAATATAATGTCCCAATGCCTCTATCCCTGGTATAAAAAAATGTACTTATCCCCCATGAAGAAACCTCACTCCCCCAGATGTGGGGCAGCTGACTCCAGGTAGAGGAGTTGTGTCTGAATGGTTGTGTGAAGGGAATAACGTTTTTATCCCCACGGGTTTAGTCACCTGCATCGGTGGATGTTCCAAGTGGGTTTTAGGACACCTGCAGAGAGAAGCAGTGGGGAATAGGGAGAAGGTGGGAGTCAGTATGCATGGACCTACCTGCCCTCCCATCTGCTGCCTCTGTGTCAGAGATGGCAGTGTGGGAGGTGGGAGCTGATGCTCGCGGGGAGCCGGCTTAAAAGCCGGCTCCCTGCACACACCGGTTCCCGGGGAGCCGACAGCCCCCTCATATATAACTGCTGAAATTTCCAGCAGTTTCATGTTTACTTTAATAAACACATTTTAACATCCCTAGTCAATAGTAATTTATTGTAATAGTAATTGCTAAAGGAAATGGTTGTAAAATGCTACGTGCTGCTCCATACAGATTTTTTAAAGTGTCCTAGTCTTGCTAAGCATTATTAACCATAATTAAAGCACCATGAGCATCCTTTTTTGTCTTCTCCTGAATCCTTATGATGGCCTTTGAAAACAGAGCTGCTGTCGGGTTGATAGTTCTATTGCCCTCGATCTGGTGGTATTTGGTGGAGTCCTTGAAGCCCCAGAGCCAGGAATCGGGTGTCTCAGCTTTCATTTTTCTCAAAGTATGTCTCTAGTCCTAGTGGTTGCAGAGAAAAGCTTAAGGATGGGATAGGATTGCACCCAAAGGCTCAGAAAACCCTCCCTTGATATTGGAATGTGGAGGGTTGATGATTTGTTGGTAGATAGCTCTGCCTTTTCTCTGCTTGCCGTGGAGGGAGTAAGGAGCCCAAAGAGGAAGTTAAGGTCTTCTAGGTAGAAAAGTTCAATAAGGGGCCAACAGAAACAGAGCCACTGGTAGGGTGGCACAAGCTTTGGTGGTGAGTCCCCCAAAAAGGACAAGGCTAGGACTTTTGGGGGCAGAGTGCTGGGTGGCATTCAGTCAAGGTCCAGAGAAAGACAAAAGTTCCTCCCTGAGGAGGGCAGAAGTGAGATTCTTCATACTCTAGTTTAGGATCTTGCTGGGGAATTCCAGGGGAGCACCCTGTTGGTCCAGCCCTGGAAGAAGGATGGTCCTAGAGAGCTTGTGGCCTGGTCTACACTACATCAGAGGTTCGCATTAAGATACACAACTCCGTAGCTGGAGTCGATGTATCTTAAATTGAGGTTCCACAACGTCCACACAGTGGAAGGCTGATGGGAGCAAATGCTCCCATTGGCTTCCCTTATTTCTTGTGAGAAGCAGGAGTACCGGTGCCGAAAGGGGTGCCCTCTGAGTTTGATTTAGCCGGTCTTCACTAGACCCACTAAATCAAACCCAGAAGATTCACCGCTGCAGCGTCGATCTTCCACGTACAGTAGTGTAGACATGGCCACTGTGTAAAAAAGGTTTTTTGGACATCTGTATTACCTGAGAGAGGGGGAGGGAATTGAAGCATGACCTGGCTACAGGGCTAAATTGTGAAGAGAAAGGTGACCCCAAGCCCAGATAAACCATGGCTCAGGGGCCGTAGGCAGGAGGAGCCTTCTATACCATGCCCCACCATGCGGTATGACTACCCTTCTATGCCCATTTTATGTCATTTGAAATCCAACCTTTAGTGACTCTGACTTTCTCTTTAAATGCCTTCTGAGGGTTAGGGGGTAGGTTGAGGAGAACAGACGGGAGACTCACCTCTGCTTGCTGGGCACTAGGGCTTTTGAAAGGTGAAATGTCAATCCAGAACTGGGCTCTGTCCTGGGGAAGGCCCTTAGCATCACAGGCAGGGCAGTGCTGGTGTCTCCTGCCGAGGGCTGTGGGAATCAGCAACGGTCTGTGGGTGGATGAAGATGAACCAGGTGTTGCTTGAGCAGCGGCCCTGGAGGCAGCAACATGACGTGTAGCCCTGCCTTGGAGCTGGGATGCGGCAGCGACTGTCCGGCAGAGAGCAGAGCGTTTTGCCTTGGGTGTGTGCAAAGACTCCTCTCACATGTTTGTTTTCTCCTGTCCAATTACCTCACTTGGGCCCGAGGGTAAGGCAGATAGTGTGAGGTATTATTACACTTGGTAAACAAGGCAGGGCCACCCGACACCAGCATGACAGCAAAGCCAGTGATTTGACAGTGGCAACGGGCTGGGTTACACATCTGCTGGCCTTGGCACGGAGACACGCAGCACTCTGTAGAGTCCAGCTAAGCGCCACTCAGAGCCAGCCTGTTCATAGGATGGATTGGGGCAGTGGCCCCAGGACCCACGCTTTTAGCCCCACAGTGGCTGCCCCAGCTGTCCTATGGACGGGAGGGACCAGGGGGATTACGGAGGGCCTGGTGCAGCGGCAGCAGGGGTTGACTCCCTGCACTCACCACATGGGCAGTGGGAGGTGGAGCAGGCCCCACAGCACCACCCTCTCCTGACCCACAGGGCTCCGCTTCCCCCTGCCACAGGGAAGCAGGGTGCCGCGGGCCAGGAGAGGGTGGCATGATGTGGAGGATCAGGCTGTCAGGCGACTCCAGCTCCCGCCACCCATGTAGTAAGTGCAGGGGTTGCCCTCTGCTGCTGCCATGCCAGGTCCTCATTTATCCCCTGGACCATGTTGCTCAGGGGAGGGAGCAAGGGGGCAGAGTGGGTGGGGCTTGGGAATGGGTGGAGTGGGGGCAGGGCCTGCGGTGGGGGAGTTGCCCTGGGATACAGGTGATAGATTGTAAGCGCAACAATGGTGTCCATCTGTCTTTATGGCTAGCAACAATATTACAGGACTGTCTGGTGTCCCCACTTGCCTGGGCGCTGGGCAATGACATAGGAAGGGGACAAGAGCTTATAAACTAAATAGGTAAAGGGAGAGGTGCTGAACAGAGGCACTCTGAGGTGAAGGGACTTGCCCAAGGTCACCCTGCAGTTCTGTGGCAGAGCTAGGAACATAATAACCAGAGCTCCCCTGTCACAATCCAGAGTCCTGCTTATGGGATTACACAGAGTGCTATACCTCAGAGTATTATACCCGGGGTGCTCTTCCCATAATCAATAGCACTAAGTGTCTCCACTTGCTATAAAAACTGCACCCCAAACCTTCCTGCAAGGCTCAGGAGCACAAGTCAGCACAGAGCCTGTGTTTTCAGGCACTTCCCAGCGCAGACCACTTCTTCCCGTCAGCAGCTCTCCTCTCATGCCTGATTGCCCGGACTATGTCTTTGTCCATTCACAATGATAAGCCCCCTCCTTGTTTCCCAGGTATGGCCACGTAATGTCCCCAACACATCTACCCTTGTGGATTTTGTAGGAAAGTTATATTCATGGGAAGTGGGTGAACCTAGGGCTGGGGAAGGCAAGCCCCTGGGCCTGCCTCTTACACCTGAAGCCCTACCCCTGCTGCCCAGAGTCCCCATGAGAGCCAAGCCCCCGTACTATAGAGGCAGGTCACCTGCCCCCCACCAGAGTGAGGGGCACAGCCTCAGAGTCCTCACCCCTGAGCATGGGAGGGTGAGTGGCAATGGCCCCAGAGTATTGGCAACACCAAGCTGCAGCCTCCTTGGTCCCATCCCCAATTTCGGCGGGGATTAAGGCCAGGCAGCCCCAGGAGAGTGGGGAAGCCATGCAGAATGGAGGGGTGGAGTGTGGGTGGGCATTTTGGGAAGGCATTGTCTTCCCCTATCCCTTATACTCCCCGCCCATGGTTATAGTCGCACAATATTTGGTTTTGGTTGGCTCTTTTACCTTCTGTTGCTAGTGAACAGCTGGGAGGAAGGAGGCGAACGAGTTAGCTGTTTGCACAATGCTTTGAGATCCTCAGGGGAAAGGGGCAGCGTAAATGCCACGTGCTGTCGTGGTGGCTTCCTACCGCTGCCGAGGTTTCATGGCACAGAGTTTTCTGAGGTAAATAATGACATTGCTGGAACAATGGCAGGTTTGGGAGAGGGGAGAAATTTGGATCTGAAATGAAAGAATGCTCCGTGGAGTAGGCTTCACTCTTCCCTCAGTGTGCGTTCCCACCTCCCGCTAGCATGAGGTGTGGGCTCCGAGGGAGAATTTCCCCATCTCACAGAAACGAGGGCCGTGTATCCCCAAAGTGCGTAAATCTGACCGGCACCTGATGAAATCCCGGTGAGCCATGTGGCAGTTTCCCGACAACTGGGCGAGAGGCTTTCATCTGTGCAAAGTGGGAAGGCCTCGAGAGCCGCACTGCGCTGAACGGTTTGCTTGAGTGTGCCCCTCCAATCTAGCAAAGCGACTGTTGTTTCTTCAGGGGCCTGGCCCTGTGTTTTTGTGAGCCGGGCCTAGCCTACCTGTTGTGCTGGCATATGAGACACGAGGGATACGATGCCAGCTATAATCGCTGCTCCATGGCAGTGTGCAGCATGAGGCTCCTATTTGCTTTGTTTATGAACTCTCTCATCGCACCGTAGGTATGTATTTCTTGCCTCCAAGTCACGATTACGGCTTTAATTATTAGCATTTCCTTTGCCAGCAATTCCACAGCTTTCATGCCCTGAATCAGCAGGGCCTGCTGCCTTTGAAAGCCTTGAGTGCTTTACCCTACCGAGACGTGACTGGAGCCGGAGGAGCCATTTGGAAAGGCAAATCCATTTTTAACCCCCCAAATCTGAACAGCCTCACTTCAATAGCACACTGCTCCCAGGAGCCTTCACAGAGAGTGACTTTTTGTGTCAGCGATTTGGATAATTTTAAAGAGACAAGTGAGGGGGGAAAGGGGAGGAGTAGCTGAGGTCTAAAATGTTGAAATATCTTAAAATGATCATAATTGAGTAAGTGTGCAGGCAGGAGGGGAAAACTGCCATATTCAAAATACCTTTAAATAAAATGGCTGCTTGGTCTCTTAGGACACCTCTACAGGGCGTTCTGGAGCAAGCCTGCAGATTCAGATTTGGGTTAGCGGGGGCTCACAAAAGGAGCTGTCTAGACAGTGCTTTGAAGCTGCAGCTAAGGCAGGAGTTGAGGCTCTGAAGCCTCCCTGCCCCTCTCCACTACCCTGGACATCAGAACCCATCTCCAGCTATTTTTAGAGCACTTCCTAGCGTGAGCCCCTTTGTAGACCCAGACTGAGGCTTACTCCCGCTCCATCCAAAACACAGTGTAGACAAAACCCCTTAGGAATTAGCAAGCAAAGCCCATGTTTATTTAGGATGTAGGCCAAAGCACATGGCCTCTGCCCTCTTGCCTCCCTCCATTGGGTCTGCAGCAGGGGGTTCACGTGCACACATGAGCTATGTTCTGATGGCTCATTTCTGACCCCAGGTGGGTCAGTTCCAGGCCCAGGGCTGGAGCATCTAAGAGCTGAGGTGGAGAGTGGGTCTGCCAAGTCCCAGAGGATGTAAATGCTGAGGAAGGAGAGGAGCCGGCAAACCTGCCACAGCAGCAGTCAGCAGAGATGCCTCGTTCCTTTGGTTTAAATGGGTGGAGGCTGCTGTCAGGACCTTCCATTTTGAAATGAAATGGAACCCAGCATGTCCCCGGTCCGTAGACTTGGGGGCGACTGCGTTTGCCTTTTGGTTCTCAGAGAATATCTTCTGGATTTGCATTGATTTCGAATTTGATGCACAAGCGCCCAGAACTGCTGGATAAAGGCTTTGGGAAGCCAATCTAAGTTACTGAAGCAAGAGGAATGAAATGGTCTGGAGATCGTCCCACAACATGTTTTCTTGCTTATCATGAGATGCTCCCCTCCTGCCCTAGACCTTTGGCCCAAGGGACGCAGTGGAACCCTTTACACATCACCACTTAATGTGGCACCATGTATTTTACCCAATGAGGTCTCCAATTGCTTAAGGGGCGGGGAACCTTTTTTGGGTTGGGGGCCACTGACTGACAGAAAAATCAGTCGGAGGCTGCACATAAGTGAGAAGCAAAACAAAGAAAGAAACAAAAACCCCTCAGTGACATGGCCCCTGAATGAGAAGCAGAAAGACACTCCCCATATTCGCCTCACACACCAGAGCTTAGAGAGAGTCCCAGACTAGTAGATTTTGTGTGCTCCAGCCCACAATGCTGGGGGGGAGCCCTGAGCCTCTGGGGCTAGATTCAGGCAAGCTGAGGGCCACATCCAGGCCCCAAGCCTTAGGTCCCCCACCCCTGGGGATCATCCTGTTAGATCAGTGGTGGGCAACTTGCAGACTGCAGGTGCATGTGACCTATTTAGTTTCTATGTGTGGCCCAGGAGACACTGTATTGAACCGTTGCCCACATGCAGGGTTGCGAGATTCCACTGGTTTCCATCCATGTCGTTTTTTCCCTCCCGGGGTTACTAACTGGCTCGCACGTAAAGCATGTGAAGTGAGGTGCGGGCTGATTGCACACAATGCTGTGAGAGCCGGGCGCGCCCTCTGCAGCCAATCCAACAGCTGCTATGGGTCAGTGGGCGCACTCCTCAAATTCAAGCACATCGAGCAAAAGTACCTTCTTACGGGAGACTGTCTGGGGCCCACTGTCCGCTGAGATGAAGGAGGCTTCTCATGCAGCCCACTCACTAGCCTAGGTTGCCCCTCGCTGAGCTGGGTTCTCTCTGAAACTATTCTCTTTGAGGAGATTGTAGAGGCCCCATCACCACAGTGTCTAAGCACCTTACAGTCTTCAACGTGGGTATCCTCACAACACCCTGGTGAGGTAGGGCTGTGTTATTGCTACCACCTTCTGGCTAGGAAGATGAGGCACAGACTGAATGGTGTAGCAAGCCCCTGGCAGACCCAGTACTCACTCAAAGGCTCGGAGTTCTACGCTATCACCCTAACCTGTGGATTACTCTTTCCACAGGCCTTAGCAGATTGGCACCAAGTTATTTCCTACGTGTTCTTTTTCCTCTGCCTTGGGAGAGAAGCGTTCAGAAAATACATGCCCTGCAGCCCTATGCTCTTGTAGAGCTGGTCAAGCCACGGGGGGGAGGGGGATATATATATTTTGTTATTTATTCAGCACCAATGCCAGCAACATTCTCTGGCTAAATCTCTCACAATGAATAATTCAACAGGATCCCCTGCTACAGGGCATAGGAAAAGGATTGTTTGGACTCAGCTGGACCCTCACGCGGTAATGGCTCCAAACCAAAAATCCCAGGTCCAGACCTTCAGCTGTTCCAAATCTGGATCCAGATTTAGACTTTGTGGCTTGGACCCGGCTGTGTTAAGTGTCAAAGCCTGCCAGATACAGACTTTCCACCACACCCTCTGAAATCAAAGGGAATTCAGTGGACTGCAGGAGAAGACCCAAAGTTGCCCCTTCCGTAGAAGATCTAAGCCATGATCTGTCTTGTGGAGAACAGGCAGCTCTTCCAACTCACATCACCTAGCAAATACCACCATGGGGCAACATAATGAAAAGCCAAGTCCTTTAGGAAGTCCGGCTTCACACTGCAAGTGCAGAGTGCACACGGCTGGTGGCCTTTAGAACAACTCTCACATTAATTTTTTTCCTATGCCGACAACTTTGATTTATCCCAAGAAGGCTAATTTAAAAACACTCAGATGTGAGGGAAGCCAAGAGTTTTGGAAGACTAAGGGAAACATGGTCTATCAAGTGATGGATAGCGTGGGCGGATAGGCAGATACTCCTCTACACTTGCACTGCATCCAAGTCGGGTCCTGGTTGAATGAGGGCAGAGGGCTTGCTCACTTTATGAAGACCTCTCGTTTCGGTTTTAATTTTGAATGTTCTGCCAGAAGTCCCATGGGATGGCAAGAAAGTTCATCTGTTCGTAATTTTGGGTTGGATGCCAGGACACCAAAAAGAACTTTAAAAAAATGAAAGAAATAAAATACATAGCAGTTGGGAAGGTTTAAAAACTCCCTGGTGCGAGAACCCAGGGTCATTTCCTCCTCTGCCTTTTCTCCAGTGTTGGCAATACTGTAGTTGCATCCAGTCTTGACCTTTCAGTGCAAACAGTGCCCTTCTCCTAATAACATAGGTTGCCTATCCGCTCCTAAGGCCCTTATCTTTTGCCCCTCTTTGCCTATTTTCTGGTCATACCCCTTGGCACACAGGGTTTGCAACTGTATGGGTGTGTCTAAACTACATGGCTCCATCGACGGAGCCATGTAGATTAGGGTTGTAGGCAAAGGGAA
>JANRFK010003894.1:4770106-4798294 GCA_030068395.1 Apalone spinifera | reverse complement strand
ATTTGCATCCCTTTTCCGGAAAAGGGTGCCTGTGTAGACGTAGCCATGGAGAGTAGGTCCATCAGTGGCTATTAGGCCAGGGTGGATAGGAAGGTGTACCTGGCCTGTTTATCAGAAGCTGGGAATGGATCACAGGGGAGGGATCACTTGATGTTTCCCTGTTTTGTTCATTCCCTCTGGGGCACCTGGAATTGGCCACTTTTGGAAGACAGGCTACTGGGCTAGATGGACATTTGGTCTGACCCAGTATGGCCGTTCTTATGTTCTTATGTTTCTAGGTTGACTTTGATTAGCTTCCTCTTCCAGCCTTCCGACGCTTTGCTCAGTCTGGATTATCTTCAGGGAAGATTCAGATGAGAATGAAGAGGACCATGCAAGGAAAATTAGAAGAAGGTGGGATAACAACAACGAGAAGGGTTAAGAGACTTGACAGAGTATTTAAAAGTCTGGTGGAATAAAACTGAACACTAAATTTTAACCTCAAGTATCAATCAAAAGGGCACCTGACAAAACATGCTATCACCTGATCACTAGAGCTGTGCAAATTCTTCTAAAGCTATCTAGCCATTACAGATCATATGGGGTTGTTCCACTCTCTTTTTCCCTAACAGCAACTCACATCCCTGCAGCCCAATTCTATAATGACTTGAATCCTGGGCCGTCCACCAAACAATGCCCCATTTACATACATTCTTTCTTTCTTAGAGACTTATATGGCCCCCATCACCATAGTGTCTGAGACTACGTCTACGCCGTGCCCGTTTTGTGCAAGAAATATGCAAATGAGGCTAAGTGTGGACTATCGCCATGCCTCATTTGCGTAATTAACGAGGCTCCATTTTTGTGCAAGAGGCTTTTGCGCAAAAAAGGAGCTGTCTATGCAGCTCTTTTTTGCGCAAAAAACCCCTCTTGCGCAAGAGCCGTTCTTTCTGAAAAAAATGCAGAAGAACAGCTCTTGCACAAGAGGGGGATTTTGTGCAAAAAGGAGCTGTGGAGACAGCTCCTTTTTGTACAAAAGCCTCTTGCGCCAAAACGGAGCCTCATTAATTATGCAAATGAGGCGTGGCGATATGCCACACTTCGCCTCATTTGCAGATTTTTTGCACAAAACAGGGGTCGTGTAGACATAGCTTGAGTGGGTCCCAGTCATCTGTGTATTTATCCTCACAGCACCCATGTGACGTAGGGAAATGCTGCTATCCCCATTTTAAGCTTGAGGCCCAGATAGATTAAATGTCTGTCTCAAGCAGGAAACTGAATCCTCTCCCTGGTCCTATGCTAGAGCCCTAACCTTCCTCTCTATCTGATAGCAGCTAAAGGCTCTATATCAGGGGCTTTATTGTGCCAGGTACTGGCACAGTCTGCATCATGGGCATTCTCAGGCTATGGCGACACGATGACTTTGGCCGGAAGAGGTAATGCAAATGAAGCGCAGATCAGCATTTTCTTGTGTTTCATTTGCATAATCTCTTCCAATCCATTTTTGCACAAAACCAAGCAGTGTGGACATTTCCTTTTTAGCCGTAGCCTCAGTGATGTCCTGGAGGTGCACAGGGTTTTAGTCCGCACAGGACGCCCCTTCCTTTCCCCCCCTGTTTTACCTTGAAATCCCAAATCTTCTAGTGAAACGCATTCTGCAGGTTGCATCTGGCTTTCAAACTCGGAACCTGGCCTGAATTCTGGGTTTGCCACCAGAGAGGTGTTTAGCTAGCAGGATGTTGGGGGCAGGGAGGAGAGCGTTTCTGCGCAGGTAAAATGGTCAAGAGCACAAATCTGTGTAGTGTTTTCAGTAGAAACCGTAAACCCAGCCCTTCTCAAATACAATGGGAATAAGTTCCCTAGGGAGGGGGTGGAATCTATCCCTAGAGGTTTCTCAGTGCTGGTTTGACAAAGCCCTGGCTGGAATGATTAAAAAGAGGAGACTAAGTGGGGAAATGATAGGGGTCTATAAAATCATGACGGGTGTGGAAAAAGCGAACAAAAAAAGTGATTTACTTATTCCCACAATATAAGAACTAGGGGTCACCAGATGAAATTAATAGGTAGCTGGTTTAAAACGTTTTTAAAGGAACATTGTTAAAGGAAGTTTTTCTTCACTCAGCACACAGTCAACCTGTGGAACTCCTTGCCAGAGGATGCCGTGAAGGCTAGAACTTTAACAGGGTTCAAAAAAGAGCTAGATAGATTCATGGAGGTTATTAGCCAGGATGGATAGGAATGGTATCCCTAGCCTCTTTCTCTGGTGGTGGGTGATTGGGGAGGGATCACGTAAGGATTACCTGCTGTGATCCCTCCCTCTGGGGCATCTGGTATTGGCCACTGTCAGCAGACAGGACACTGGACTAGATGGACCTTTGGTCTGACCCAGTATATCCGTTCTTATGTTCCTATGATTTAGTTGGAATAGGTGCTGCTTTGAACAGGCGGTTGGACTCGATGACCTCCTGAGGTTTCTTTCAGCCTTATGATTCTATGAAAGCATGCAAGAAAACCCTGTAAGTAGCATGTTGAATTTTTTGTGAATTGTGCCCTTCCACTGATAAAATCCATGTCTGTTGATGAGTCATGAGGCGCCTGCAGACATTTTGTAGAATGCACATATTTAAAATATTTCCACTGCTTTTTTCCCCCCCGGGGGTGCCAGTTCATTACCAATTGCATGCTCTTTAGTGGCCTTTGTGAAAGGAACCAGGTGGTCTCACCTGTTTCTTATGGGCAAATATTTCCCCTATAATTGACAGCAGTCAGCAGACCTGCAGGACCAAGGACTGAATGGGTCACAGAGAATGAACTAACTTTTCATTCCTCAATATAGTCTGGCCAGGTCCGCTTTGAACCACATAGGCAACGGGACATACGGCAACTTGTGTTGCTCTGTGTTATACCTGTTCTGAGTGGGAGTCTTCACTCTCCAAAACTTCCAGCTGACGGGAGCAGCAAATTCACACACATTGTTGCAAACATAATCGTAACAAAGTTAAGCGTAATTCATGCATGACCTTGTTGTAGTGATTTACAATGGAGAGCCAATGTTGGGTCCAGATGGGCGTTCCAACCTCTCAGCCTAACTACTGTTTTATAATTGCAGTCAAAATTTCCCTTGTTTAAATCATAAACATTATGTTCCATACTGAATACTTCACTGTAAACTGTGCACAGAACATGCTGAACTAAATAGGGCTTCTATTGCAATGAATATTACAATCTCTTAAATGATTAGGACACCTGTTGACATTAATATAGACGTGCACGTGGAAATAAATGTGCCGCACATTGAAATATACGTACACAAATATTTAGAGGATTAGAGAAATTGCTAAAATGGAGAGAGCTGCATTTAACACGACCATGTGTGGAATCGAGGCTGAAATGGAAATAACATGCATGGAGCGGATCGCTTATCAGATGTTATGGTTTTGTTTTTAGTGGGTTTTCTTAAGTTTACTTGGGGCACAAAAGTCTGTGCATTAACAGTCATGGATTTATATATTAAGTAGCCTATTTTAAATATATCTTTGTTTAGACTCTGCTTCTGATTCATAACCACCTTCATTTAGTAGCTGGCACCTTTCTAGTGCAAGCTGAAAAAGAAAGTAATTAAATTTAATAGAAGCCACCTTTGCTTTGAAGCTGCCCTAGATTTAAAGCTACAGAGAGAAGCAATTAAGCTGCAACTGCCGTGGATTCTCAACTAAGTTATATGGGAATTTTTGTTAATGGGACATTTTCACTGTAACTGGGACTGGGTTGTCAGACCTGACTTGCTCAGTACATTCCAAAATTAATGATAGAAACCTTCCTTGGGAAACCTTTTCTTGAATAAAAAATACAATTTAAAAAGAAAGAAAAAAGAAAAAAAATGGTGTAAAGTGAGGTCAGATGTCACAAACAAGATATTTCAAAACTTTTGGCGCATTGGTTGCCTCCTGGAATGGGCAGTGCTTATAAAGGCTAAGAAGGGAAGAAGAAAGTTTGTTTGCAAGCATGTTTATCTGCCAACATCACAATAGAAAGGGTGCTTTTTTTCCTCCAATGGAAAGTATTAGAAACTTCATTTAAAGACAGCCAGTTTTCTGAAAAGAGCAAAATCTGCAGAAATGACCTGTTTGTTTTTTACTTCCATGATTTTTTTTACAGGTAAGGTAGAGCTTTGAAACTAAGTAACAAGGACTGACAAGAAACAGAATGCCATAACCAGTACCAAATGCAACCCCGTTCCATTTCAAAATAATATTTTAAGAGTTCAGCATGTAGGATTGAAAAGAATTAAGTGAAAGGTTCTGCTTTGGGTGGAGGGACTGTCCAGAAATCAAGCAGGCAAAATGCAATGAGCTCCAAACAAGAGTGAAGTTGTTTTCATCTTTGACAGCTGTCGGCAATATTTGCAGATTATTAGTTAAGGTGTGGGTGCATGTGAGAGGTTTAATTATTTTCAAGCAGGCACTTTGCAAGCAGGTTCTGGAGTGATTCTTAAATAGCCCACAGTCCATAAATGAGTCCATATGGAGCTTATGAAAAAAAGGTCGTAAACTGTGTATTCATAATAGAACATTTCTTACACTGTTACCAGCCATGGGAGAAAAGCTGGTAGGAATAATACAGGTGGGGAAAAAAAGCATCGAGTGTTAGTTGTCGACGAGGCATTATGAACATCTGTGCTTTGGTGTAAACAGCTGATTATTTTTATTTGTCTTTGGTAGCACTTAGAGGCTCCCTTCAGGGCTAGGTCAAATCATGACATGCCTTTCTGTAAGAGATGCTCAAGTCAAACACAAATTACTGGCCTCATTAACACGGGTCCTACAATTGACAAGTACTTCTGCTGATATATATATATATATATATATATATATATATATGTTTCTGTTATTTCCACTCCAATTCATCTGATGAAGTGGGGTTTACCCATGAAAGCTCATGATTCTAAATATATTTTTGTTAGTCTCTAAGGAGCCACGGGACTATTTGTTGTTTTTAAAGTTACAGACTAACATGGCTACCTCTCTGAGTCAAATTATTGGGTGCAGTAAAGGGGTAAGTGGCTGAAATTTTCTGACCTCTCTTATGTAATGGTCCTGTCCATCCTGATGCTCTGTGAATCTAAGGCCACATCTTCACTAGGGGGAATATCGACGCTGCCACAATCAATCTTCCGGAGATCGATTTAGCGGGTCTAGTAAAGACCTGCTAAATCAAACTCAGAGGGCACCCCCATCAGCGACCAGTACTCCTGCTCCTTCAAGGAGTAAGAGACATCAACTGGAGCATTTGCTCCCATCGGCCTCCCAGTGTGGGGACAACGCAGAAACTCAAATTAAGGTACGTCGACTCCAGCTATGTAATTCATGTAGCTGGAGTTGCGTATGTTAATTCGACCTTCCCCTTTAGTTTAGACCATGGCCTTAGAATCTAAGCAAGCCATTTTTTCAGGGATGTATCTGAGACCAGCAAGCAGGTTTGTGTGGCCCTGACTCAACCGAGTCTTCAGTAAAACCATTATTACTTCATTGGTCCATTGTGAAGTACACGAGGGCAGAAATGGCAAATTCCTCAAAAAACTGCCTTGGTGTTAGTAGCATAAGAGCCTTGTTGATAACTCGGGGGAATGAGAGGGCTCTGCCATATATGACATCAGCAATCTAGAACATTTATGATCCAACATTCCGCTTGCAATTAGACCTCCCCAACGCAGTGTTCAGGCGGGCAGCGAATCATTCAAAGAATGTTTGACCCCAAACTTTTAGATATCCCAGCTGTGATCTTTGACAATGGGTCTGGACTGTGCAAAGCGGGTATTGCCGGGGACAGCGCTCCCCGGTCGGTTATTACAGCTATTGTGGGCCGCTCAAAAGCCAAAGCGACAATGCTAGGAGCGGGCCAGAAGGAATATTACGTGGGAGAAGAGGCCCAGTCCAAGAGGGGAGTCTTATCATTGAATTATCCAATTGACCATGGCATCGTTACCTCCTGGGATGACATGGAGAGGATCTGGAGGCACGTCTATGAGTGTGAGCTGAGAATCAAAGCCAGCGACAGGCCGGTACTACTGACAGAAGCCCCACTCAATCCTCTGCAGAACCGGGAAAAAATGACTGAGATCATGTTTGAAGGCTTTAAGGTGCCTGCCATGTATGTTGCTGTCCAAGCGACGCTGGCTCTCTATGCATCCGCACGCACAACGGGGATAGTGATGGACAGTGGCGATGGAGTTACCCACACGGTCCCCATCTATGAAGGATACTGTTTACCCCATGCTGTTTCCAGACTGGACATCGCAGGCAGGGATATCACGGAATACTTCATGAGACTCCTTTTGGAAAGTGGGCACTCCTTTGTAAGCACAGCTGAGAGGGAGATCGTGAAAGACATCAAGGAGAAGTTGTGCTACGTGGCTCTAGATCCTGTCCAAGAAATGAAAGCAAAGCCGGAAGAAGTCCTCAAAGAATACAAACTGCCAGATGGAAATATCATTAAGATAGGCAACCAGCTCTTTCGAGCCCCGGAGACCCTTTTTATGCCAGCCAACATTGGCATCGAAGCCCCCGGGGTGCACAAAATGATTTTCAACAGCGTCATGAAATGTGACATTGACGTTCGCAGGAATCTTTACGGCAACGTGCTGCTTTCCGGGGGGTCCACCCTCTTTCCTGGGCTGGATGAGCGGATCCTGAGGGAGATGCAGCGGCAGGTGCCCATCGGGATGGCCGTACGCATCATAGCCCCGCCTGAGAGGAAGTACTGCGTGTGGATCGGCGCGTCGATCCTCACTTGCTTGTCATCTTTTAAACAGATGTGGGTCACCGTCAGCGATTACAAAGAGTTTGGGGCAGCTGTCGTGCACAGGAAATGCTTTTAGGGCGGGATTACGAAAGGGAACCCATGTCTCAAGGGAATCGTTGGTGCTCCAGAAAATGTGACCAAGGTGGGAACGTGATGATGCTACAGCTGCTGGTGTATTTATTGTCTGACCAAACATTAAAGAAAATAAAACATTAGAAACGTACCATCCACTTCAGAATGGCTGTTAGTCTTATTTTCCTATCACCTCCCCTAACTTCTCCTGGCTCCCATGTCTGCACATCCTTGCTCGCACCGCTCATCCTTCTGGTTTTTACTCAGGATAGGCTGGGACTCCTTTCAGACACATGGATGCTGTTCCTTAGCAAGCCAGCGGGGTCAGTGAGAGGGGTTCTTTCTCACAGCTGACTGATTGTGGTAGCCCCAAAATGCACTTCCCCCTGCCACCAAGAGAGAAAAAAAAAATCAAAACCAGACTCGGAGGCATGTAAGACTGAGCCCTTTCCTCCTCAAGGAGCAACATAAAGCAGTGCTGGAGAGTCCTGGGGCCAGCGCGGAAAGCTTATGTTGTGATATCTGTGGTATCATGATCCAGTTTATGGCAAACAAAGGGGATGCCCTGAAAGGATCGTTGCAATGGAAGTTCTGCTTTCCACGTCTTTTGTGTATTGTTGCTTCATCCTGCAAACATTGAGCTGGATGGGAATAGCCCCTTCCCTGACATTACTCATACGCAGATGCATCTCCAGGATGAGGCCTTTAACTGCTCCAGAAAGCAAAAGACTTGAGCTTTCTTCTACTCTGTCCTGCACTTCAGGGTGGAGCTCCCGGTCAAATTTATCTGTGAAATGACCTCATTCTCCTCCTTCCTTAAGACTCTCCTTTGCCACGTTGTCTACCAAAATCTTGACAGGGGTTGGGCCGCTGGTACTACTGCCTGTTGTGCTGAGTAATATCGTTTCATGCTCCCCATTGGCCGCCCATCTGCATCCATCTATTGTCTCTTGTTTCCTGCTTAGATTGGAAGTTCTTTGGGACAGGGATCTCCTTTTCATTCTGCGCTTGTACAGCGTTTGGTACAAATGGGTCTTGGGCCCGGCCTAAGGTGCCTCGGTGCTGTGGTAAAACCAATGAGTGGGATTCATGAATGTTTTATTGAATTATTTAATTCCAAGAGAAGCCTATCTTTTCAGCACACATAAAGGCAAGTTTCTTTCCACTGTATTAGTTCAGAATAGCACTAATAACCCCTCGGCCAGGGATTACAATAGGTGGACCCTGGGCCAAATCTGGACTGCTAGACACTTTTGAATGGGCCCCAAAAGATGTTTAGTTAATTATTATCATCATCATTATGTTTTTTATTATTATTATTTTCTCTCAAGCCTGGACCTTGACTATACCTTGACCAAGAAATGAGGACCTGGACAAATATAATTGATTCACTTTGCAACAGGTCATTTCAGACAGCGATTGAGTTTCTGGGTTTAAGATCCCAGAGGTGGGTTTACTTGCTGGTACATGGACACTTAGACTGTGTCTACTTGACAAAAACCCCTTCCCCCAAGATGAGTCTCAGAGCCTAAGTCTACAGTCTTGGGCTCTCACTCTAAAAATAACTGCCTCCATGTGGCGATGGAGCTCAGGCTCCAAAAACCACCCTGGCTCCAGAGTCTGAGTGCCAGCTTGAGCCCAGATGTGTCCACAGCTATTTTTAGAGCTGTAGGGTGAGCCCGTGTCTGTAGAGCCAGGCTCTGAGACTTGCTGCTGGTGGGGGGGAGGCTGTTTGTTTTGTGTTGTTTTCTCACAGTGGAGACATACCCTTAAAGCCTTCTCCCCCGGAAGCTAAAATCACCCCAGATTTGCTGTCCTTCCTCTTCTGTGACCACTCAGTACACTGTTCCACTCACCACTGTGCCCAAGGAAGGCTTTCCGGATCACCAGTCTTAGCGCCCCAGACTGGGTAGCACACATTTCACTAGGGGGTGCCAGAACAGCAGCTGGAAGAGAGAGGAGAATTTCTTCAAGAACAAGGATTGTTCTTGACTGTAACGTACGTAAACTGACTGGACATAGTCACCCTTAGGTGAAGCAGGATGATAAGCTAGTGACACATTCTCCATCAGCTTCAGAACTTAGCTGTTTAGATGAGTGGGGGGCATTGGCAATGCCTGAGCTAAGCGACCAGAAAAAGATCCATCCAGCTCATTCAAAATGAACACCAATGCATATAAATGTCTCTGGGTTAAAAATGGTGCATTGCTCTCTGCTTTACTGCAGTTCACATCCTTCATGATCCACTGGCAAAAAAAATTCATATTTAAATTTCTTAATAATTTCTTGGTACAAATGACTAGGTGAATTAGCAGACTTAAAGACTTGAACATACCTGTTTCAGTTGCAGTGGCCACCAAACAATCATGATCTAGCTCATCCATTGTTATGTGTGCAGGACTAAGCCCTGAAAATGTCTTGCTTGCCACCACCTGAGTGGGGATAAAAATCCTGAATCCTGGTCAAAGTGAGGAGCATCATTCCTAGACTTTGGAGACTAGCAAAGCTCGTCATCTTGCAAAACTGAGAAGATATGGTTGGAAGATGCATCCTTAAACCTTTGCCAATAAGTTCCCCAGAAGCAGCCTTTCCAGAAACTATTTAAGGTCTAGGGAGAAAGCTGGAATGATGTTTAATCCCCAAATGTTAGATGTGCCAGCCGTGATTTTTGACAATGGATCAGGGCTGTGTAAAGCTGGTCTGTCAGGAGAAATTGGTCCAAGATACATCATTCCTACAGTCATTGGCCACCATACCACAAAGCTGCCACTTTTAGGAATGGCTCCAAAGATGTGCCATGTGGGAGAAGAAGCCCAGCACAAACGGGATGTGTTGTCTCTGAAGTATCCCATTGAACGGGGTATAATTACATCTTACGATGATATGGAGAAGATCTGGAAGCACATTTATGAGCACGAACTGGGACTGAAAGCCTTTGAGAGGCCTGTGCTAATGACTGAGACCTCTCTGAACCCAGCAGAGGGCCGAAAAAAACTGACTCAGCTGATGTTTGAATGGTTCAAGGTACCGGCTTTCTACTTGTCTGTCCAAGCCATTTTGACCCTCTATGCCTCAGCCCGCATTGCAGGATTGGTCATAGACAGTGGACATGGTGTTACCCAGACGGTACCAGTCTACGAAGGGTACTATTTACCCCATGCTGTCTCTCGGCTGGATATTGCAGGCAGAGATATCACAGAGTTCCTCACCAAGCTCCTTGTAGAAAGTGGGCACCGCTGTGGAAGCCTTGCTGAGAAGCAGGGGGTCATAGAAGACATGAAAGAGAAGTTGTGTTACCTGGCTGCAGACCCACACAGAGAATTAGCCAAGCGGCCGGAGGAGATCCTGAAAGAATATAAACTGCCTGACGGGACTCTGGTCAGTATCGGCAGCCCACTCTTTCAAGCACCAGAGATCCTCTTTGCGTCAGGTCGCTCTGGTAATAATGCCCCAGGCCTTCATCAGATGATCGCTCAGAGCGTTACTAAGTGTGACACCAGTATTCACAACACTCTCTATGGGAACATGGTGCTGTCGGGTGGTTCATCCCTCTTACATGGGCTGGATGAGAGGATTTTTAAAGGGCTAGAACATCAGGTCCCCAAAGGGGTCCCTATAAAGATCATAGCACCCACTGACAGGTGGTTTTCCACATGGATCGGGGCTTCTGTGATTACTTCCTTGACCAGCTTCAAGCAAATGTGGATCACTGCTGCTGATTACAAGGATTTTGGACCAAACATTGTCCAAAGAAGATGTTTTTAAAAGGACGTAGGTAAATCTAGCCAGCATCCATTCAGGACAGTGGCAAGTTCTTGCATTTGCTTGTTAAAAGGAAGGAATAAACACCTTGGATAGACGTTTGGCTTTTACGATTTGTGTACTTGGCTTCAGAGTCATGGAAATTAGAGATGGTGACCTCTTCTTTGTTCAGTTCCATGGCCAGTGCAGTGCAGTTCCCTTTATTAAAGACCTCTTGTTCAGGAATACATAATAATCTGCTCAAATGATGCTTACTGGTGTTAATTGTAACGCTTCTATCTAGCCCCATCCCTGCTTCTGACATTGGCCGGAACCAGAGTGCACAGAACAGGGCTGTTCTGAAGTGACCCACCCTTGTTTTCCCCTCCCACAAATGCTGTGTCAAGCCCCTCCCACTGACTTAATAACAGTAAATTCTATGTGTGACGTTTCAGCCTGCGCCTCTAAAGTCTTGTCTCCATACGGTGGATTGATGCGGTAGTGAGTGATCCACTGGCCGTTGATTTATTGCATCTGCTTAGACATAATAAATTGCCCTCTGAGCACTCTCCCGTTGACCCCCCGTACTCCACCCAGGACAAGAAGAGTAGGCGGAGTCAACAGGAGAGCAGCCCCCACTGACCTTATCGCACGGAAGACACAATGATAAGTACGTCAACGTCAGCTATGCGAATAGTGTATCTTAGATCAACGGGGCAGGAAGCTGTAGTGCAGACCAGGCCTAAGAGACTCACTAGCCCAGGCCAAGGCAGCTATACAGTCAGCTTGTCCTGATCACACGCTGCTCTGTGGACTGGAGAGGCCCTGGCATAATTTAAGCAGCTCGGGATCTCTGTAGGACTGTGTGTTGTAGCTCCATTCCGTGCCAGGTTGCAAGGGGGCCCCCCAGAGTTCAGCTGCCTGCTCCAGAGGGAATGCTCCGTGCCTAGAGCTTTTCACGCCCAGGGTAAAACCGTGGTGCAGGGGATGAGCATCTCCCCCGGATTTTTATGGATATGGTCACCATGTGTGGGCTTGATCCAAAGTCCGCTGACATCACAAAGAGTCTTTCCATTTAGGCCTTTGCATCGGCCATGAGGTCTGTCTGTTCGTCCGTCCATCCGTCTGTCTGTCTTTTAGGTCTCAGAGATGCGTCTGGGCAGAGGGGGTGTGTCTAGACTAGTCTACGTTTTGTTGGCAAAAGTGGACTTTTGTCGGCAAAACTATACCTGTGTCTACTCTACCGCCGAGTTCTGTCGACGTAACGTCGACAGAACTCAGCAGTTTTGTCGACGGCAGTAAACCTCATTCTTTGAGGAATAACGCCTTTTGTCGACAGAGTTCTGTCGACAGAAGGCGTTATTGCATCTACACTGTCCTTTGCATCTACACTCTCATGTCGACAAAGCAGCTTGCTTTGTCGACAGAACTGATGTAGTCTAGACGCTCTTTGTCGACAGAGGCTTTGTCGACAGTATTTGTCGACAAAGCCTCTGTCAACAAAAGCCTGAAGTCTAGACATACCCAAGAGGAAGAGAAATGAGGGTATCATAAACATGTACCATACAAGGCTTGTTCCCACGCAGCCTCAGTTCTGGCATGTTACTGAGAAGCTTGGACACTCATTTCTGATGGATCCAAACAGCAAAAGGTCCAAAACTTGGGATAAACTTGTTGCTAAGAAAAGGGACTGGACCTCTCCGAGGGGGGCCACACCCTTGGCAACATTTCTAATCATTTCTTGGTTTAAATCAACTGTAAAATGTCAACATCTCTGCTGAGGCCAGAGATTGTAGAGGGGCATTTTTCTTGGAATAACCCACCCTGACTAACCGATTTTGGCTCTGCAATATGACTTAGTTGAGCTCGGTTTCTATAGTAGCCCGACCGGTTGACACTCCTTAATATTATTTGCCCACAGTGGCCCGTGGAAATGGCCGGCTGACTAGCCATGGTGCAGCCTTCAAACTGAATTGCAAACTGAATTGCATCCCCACTCAACAAACTGAATTGCAAAGTAATGTCATGTCAGAAGAGCGCACAGAGGCCTTTTTACCCACCTGTTTTTACATCACTGCTCTTTTGTGAAGAAATCACTAAGTCAGTCTCAACAAATTGGCCTTACCTTTGATTCGTATGATTTGCACACCTGACACTTACATGCTCCACCTGATTGATAGCTCCTCTCTCTAAGGTCTTTGGACAAGATATTAGAATCCTGCAACTTGATCCAATCAGATTCAAACTAGGTCAGCCTTTAGCAATCATTGATTTGGAAATGGTGTGCTTCAATCAGTCATTTAAAAATATGCAGTATTTCATATAACACAGACGTACCTAACCCAACCCTGCCCACCTAACCCCCCAAACCCACTGAAGTCAATAAGGCTACGTCTACACTGCAGCGCTATTTTGGGATACTGGAAGTATCCCAAAATAGCTATTCCACGTCTTTTGAGTGCACCCGCTATTTCAAAATATAACAGGCTCGCTAGTCTAACATCCCTGTAAACCTCGTTCCACACGAGGTAAAAGACATTTTGGATAGTGCTTTATTTCAAAATTACCTCAAAATAAGGTGCAGTGTAGATGCATCCTAAGAGTTTTTCCATTTAAGCCTTTGCATTGGGTATGAGATCTGTCTGTCTATCTGTCTTTTGACTCAGAGACACGTCTGGGCAGAGGAGAAAGAGAAATGTATATGCACAATACAAAGCTTGTTCCATGGCAGCATCAGTTCTGGCATGTTAGGGTCCTACCTGGTGATCCAGAAAGCCTTGGGGAGTGTGGAAGCTCATTTCTGATAGATCCAAAAACCAGAAGGTCCAAAACTTTGGAAGGTTTTTGGATAAACCTCTCACTAAGAAAAGGACATCTCAGAGGGGCAACACTCTTGGTGACATTTCTAATAATGTCATGGTTCAAATTACTTTTGAGGAAACAGGCATAGATTTTTCCTGAAGAAAATGATTTGTCACCAGTTTATGGAAAATTCAGCACCATAAAAATTCAGCACCTTTTGTCACCAGTTTATGGAAAATTCAGCACCATAAAATCCTATTAAAAACAGCTGATTGGCTGTTGTCAACAAGTCACTCAACATTCAGCCAAACAAACAAACAAAAAAGTGTGTGAGATTGATGACATGGCCCATAAGATGTTCAAACGAGACAATGTATGGTAACCTTTATATTTTGGAACTAGTCATTATTACAAACAAGAACATTTCCAGGAATCTTTCTACTTAGGAACTGGGCGTTGAGTCAAACCCTTTATCTTCTGGAATCCTCATCTTGAGAAGTTACGTTAAAAGCTATCAAGATGAAACCCGTGCAAGCAGTACAATGTTTAAAATCCATGTACAGTCTGTGGTATACCCACATGGGGCACGTCTCTAGCATATTTTAGACTCTAGTTCCATAAGTCAAGCAACTGGGTGTTTGGTTTTCCACAGGTTTCTATATCTCATGGAGTTATTTATGGGACTCAGAATGAGGGATTAAGTCATCCCAAGCTGTTAAAACAAAAATAGAATGTAAGCCAATGCAAGCACTAGAACCTGTCCCCTCTGGATGTGATGGTCTGAGACTGTGTGTTGTTCTGCTGCTATAATTCATCAGGGAGATAAGAATAGTTCAGTCATAGGGAGAGAAGCAAAACTCTTCTTACTGGTGACCTTCAGGGCATTCTCCCAGGCCTTTGGGAGGGAGCAGTATTCACTGGGTGGCCATGATGAGCGGGGAGCCCGGGGGGGACGCAGAGGAACGCCCCCCATTTGTGACTCTCAAGATTCTAGAATCTTTGACTAGACATTCCATGTCACCCAAGCAGAACCACAGAGCCAGCGAGCGTCGTGCTGGAGAATGTCTGACTCCAAGACCTTAGATCTCCCAGCTGTGATTTTTGACAATGGCTCTGGGCTGTGCAAAGCTGGCCTGTCGGGAGAGCAGGCCCCAAGGTCAGTCATTGCTACGCTCGTCGGCTACCCCAAATCCAAAGCCATCATGTTTGGAGCTGGCCATCGGGAGTATTATGTCGGGGAAGAAGCTCAGTCCAAGAGGGGCATCCTGTCTTTTAAATATCCAATGGAACATGGCGTAGTGACCTCCTGGGATGACATGGAAAAGATCTGGTGGCACTTATTTACGCACGAACTCAAGATGAAACCCAGCGAGAGGCCAGTGCTCCTGACGGAGGCGCCACTGAACACGCTGGCGAACCGAGAAAAAATGGCCGAGATCATGTTCGAAGGTTTCCAGGTGCCTGCCGTATTTGTGGCCCTGCAAGCTCTGATGGCTCTGTATGCCGCCGCACGAACGACTGGCTTAGTGCTGGACAGTGGAGATGGTGTCACCCTGACAGTCCCGGTCTACAAAGGCCACTGCCTGCTCCACGGTGTCTCCAGGCTGGATTTTGCCGGCAGGGATATTACTAAGTACCTCGCTCAGCTGCTGTTGGAGACTGGCCACTCCTTCGTGAGCACCGCCGAGAAGGAAATTGTGAAGGACATCAAGGAGAAGCTGTGCTACGTGGCGGTAGAGCCCAGCCAAAAAAGCCAGGAAAAACCCCAAAAGCTTGCTCAGGAGTATGCTCTCCCAGATGGCAATACCCTCACGATTACTGACCAGCTCTTCCGAGCACCCGAAGCCCTTTTTGTGCCAGCTAATGCTGGTATTGAGGCACCGGGCATCCACAAAATGATCCTTCAAAGCGTCATGATGTGCGATGGGAATATCCACCCCGATATCATGAGGAATGTGGTATTGGCAGGCGGGTCCACCCTTTTCCGAGGTCTCCATGAGCGGCTTCTGAAGGAGTTACAGACTCAGACCCCCAGCGCCGTTCCCATAAAGATCACAGCACCCCGTGATCGGATGTACTCCGTGTGGATTGGGGCTTCCGTCCTCACCAGCTTGCCATCCTTTCGGGACATGTGGGTCACCAGGGAAGACTACAAGAAAATGGGACCCTCTGTGCTTCAGAGAAAATGTTTCTGAGAAGACCAGCCATCCAGAAACACACCCCCGCCACCTTGACCGGCTGGGAAAGCAGTTAATAAATCATGGCAAAAATAATTGATTTGTAGTAAGTGATTTTTATGGCTTGGTAAAGAAAGAACCCTTGTTCAGGGCACTTTTGCGATCCAGCATGCAGGTTTTAATTCTATAAATGTGTTTATCCGTGCTGGAACTGCAAATAGCTTGTCAGACTTTTATAGTCTAGAGAACAAGCCACCTCCATCCTATGTCTGGGAGGGCTGGCTCACAGCCCTTTCCCATAAGCTACCAAAAGGTGGAAAGAGAGCACTGATGGAAAAATAGAGGGCTCTGGTGTGCTACAGGCCCTTTGCTTTAGCACTGGACACTTCTTGTGGTAGCCACGGTGAGCCTGGAAGAAGCCCAGAAAGAATTAACATAAGAACGGCCATACTGGGTCAGACAAAAGGTCCATCTAGCCCTGTATCCTCTCTTCTGTCAGTGGCCAATGCCAGAGGGAGTGAACAGAACATGAAATCATCAAGTGTTCCCTCTCCTGTCATCCATTTCCAGCTTCTGAGAGGCTAAGGACACCATTCCTACCCATCCTGGCTAATAGCCATTGATGGACCTAACCTCCATGAAATTATCTATTTCTTTTTTGAGCCCTGTTAAAGTCCTGGTCTTCGCAACATCCTCTGGCAAGGAGTTCCACAGGTTGCTTGTTTAAGTTTGTTTTTCTATATGAAATGAAAAGTTGGTCGAATTGTTAAAGGAAGGGCCTGGGCATTAGGGTCTCTATGTTCTGTTCCAAGCAATGCCATCGATTAGCCACAGAACACCAGGATGATCACTTCACCCTCATTGTGCCTCAGTTGACCTCTCTACCGTTTACTCCTCTATTCAGACAACTGCCTACAGCACAAAGATGATGTGACGCTTAATTACAAGATGTAATCTCAGATCCTTGGGTGAAATGTGTTGATTTCTGATTTGGGGTTGATGTTTTTTCATGAGATCTCCTGAGATGTTTGGCAGAGTCAGGGTTGTGGATGAAGTTCATATAGCCACATTTTTAGGTGCCTGTCTAAACAGGAGAATCATTACATAGAACCTACCCTTGTTAACTGCCCATCATAGCTGCTACAGCAGATCCTCCGCTGCTATGAATTCTTGTAGCTGTACATAAGGGAAAATATCATAAGAACATAAGTACATAAGAACAGCTATACTGGGTGAGACCAAAGGTCCATCTAGCCCAGTATCCTGTCCTCTAACAGTGGCCAATGCCAGATGCCCCAGAGGGAATGAACAGAACAGGGAATCATCAATGATCCCTCTCCCATTACCCATTTCCAGCCTCTGACAAACAGAGGCTAGGGACATCATTCCTACCCATCCTGGCTAATAACCAGGGCTCAACAAATCCGCTTATCTACTCGCCCGTGGCAAGTAGATTTCAGCCAGTCTCCCCGTTCACCGGCAGTTCGCGCATGCGCTGTACGGATCTCGCGCATGAGCAGTGCGGGGCTGGCGAGTGGTTTTCGTTGCGATTGTCGAGCCCTGCTAGTAAGGATTGATGGACCTAACCTCCGTGAATGTACCTAGTTCTTTTTAAAACCCTGTTAAAGTCCTGATCTTCACAATATCCTCTGGCAAGGAGTTCCACAGGTTGACTGTGCACTGCATGAAGAAAAAATTCCTTTTGTTTGTTTTAAACCTGCTACCTATTAATTTCAATTGGTGACCCCTGGTTCTTATGTTATGGGAACAAGTAAAGAACTTTTCCTTGTTCACTTTCTTTCATGATTTTATAGACCTCTAACATATCTCCCCTTAGTCTCCTCTTTTTTAAGCTGAAAAGTCCTCATCTTTTTAATCCAAAGTAGGCTTCAGTGCTAAAAGCCGTGCCCCTGACCCCAGCAGCCCTGCTCCCCTAATCTGCTCAGCCGTTCCTACCAGAACTCTGACTCCAGCCTCTCTCTTTTCAGCAACACTAGTAGTTTCACCACCTTTAACAGTTGACCCCAGGGCCTGGGATGGGACCGACCTAAATGCACTTTTGCTTGTGAACGCGGCTAACGGAATGAACCGGAGAACACCTGAGGTAAAAGTGCAGTGGCTTCTTTCACCACCTCACCGAGCCAAGCAGAACTGACGCTGTTGAGATCTACATTACTCCCGTACGTTAACGTACATATCTAGAGTGCTTACCGCACTGTTGTGAAACCCGATGCCGCGATTTTAACTCTTGGGTCTCTTGCAGTGTGTTACCTTTTAGCGGCCTACTGGAAATGCGTAAACAAACGAGGTACAACTGTAGACAGTTTAAATATTTTACAGCTCACTGACTTCCAGATGAGAAGGGATTTACAGGGACGTAAGTGGGCAACCTCCTGCTCCAATAATCCACTGCAGAGAAAAACGCAAAACACGTCGCGCTGAAAAACACAGGACATTGTGTGGAAGCACCTCACGGTGGTTGTCACCATGGGGCCAACAGACAGCAAAGAGAACCATTGTCCTGCCAGGCCAGAGCTAGAAATACATCTTCCATTAGCAGAGAAAGTGAAGAACCCCCGGGCAGTCCTTTAATAAGGTTTCACACCTAGAGGGCCGGCGAGCTGGCTGGTATGAACCAGCGGGGCTCCTCTGGGAACGACGGCAATTTCCATCAGTTGAAGATCTGGCTCACGGTCTCTAGCTCCTTTTACATGAAGCTCTTCTGCTCTTAAAGTCACACAGCTCCCACCTCGTGAAGGCGGCCTTGCTGCTTCCATTTTACAGATGAGAAATGACTTGCTCACAGAGCAGAAAAACTGTCGCAGAGCTGCATATGGAACGAGCAGTGTAGACTCCTCATCAGTTTCTTTAACCACTGGCCTTCATGGATCTTCAACAAGATCAGCTTTCTCCTCTGTAGTGCTCACCTAGAGTTCCTGACCTACTCTTATATCTTTTTCACTTTAAGGTCAGGTCTACACTAAAGGGGAAGGTCGAATCAAGATACGCAATCCCAGCTATGTTAATTATGTAGCTGGAGTCGACGTACAGTAGAGTCCCTATCATCCGACCTAAACGGGACCGACACATGGTCAGATTCCAGATATGTCGGATGATACAGACTCTACTGTAGAGAGCAACGGAACAACTGATGCCACTCCTGCCCCGGATGAAGCGTCCCCCCCAGGAGCAGCATCAGCTGTTCCGTTGCTCTCTAGGAGAAGCTGCTGCTGCTCCTGCCGGGGCTGCTTTGTCCCCGGCAGGAGCGGCAGCAGCTGCTCCTAGAGAGCGACGGAGCAGCAAGCGGGGCCGTTCTCCCGGCCCGCGCTGTATCCGACCCTGCAGCTCCAAAGTCCCCGGGAGCTGCAGGGTCGGATAAAGCAGAATGTCAGATTACCGGGTGTCGGTTAATCCGAACTCCACTGTACTTTGTTTCAAGTTTCCCTGCCAACCCCACAGTGGGAGGCTGACAGGAGCAAAACACTCCCATCAGCTTCCCTTACTCCTCACAGGAGCAGGTTTACCAGCCACCGGTGGGGATGCTCTCCCAGTTTGATTTAGTAAGTCTTAACTAGATCCATTAAATCAAACCCCGGAAGATCGATCGCAGCAGTGTCAATCTTCCATTTTATGAAGACATGGCCCATTAAAGCCTGGGTCTTTTGCCTACTTATCTCAGCCCAGAGACTACAACTGTGGCACCATGGCCCTCTCCCTTAATCCAGTCCTGCCTATGCTGTTCCTCACTGCTGGATACCTACACACCATCATTCACCAGGATTGTTAGTTCTTCCCAGCACTGTGAGAGAAAGGATGGTCTTGTGGTTCATGCCTTGTGTCGAGTCTCAGTAGATCTAGGTGTAATTCCTGGCTCTGCCACAGCTGCTCTGTTTGACTTCAGCAAGCTCCTTTATCTTCATGCGCCTCTGTTCCCCACCTGTCAAATTTGGATCATATTTCCTTTGTTCCACTTGTACAGTTTAGCATGTCAATCCTCCGATGCAGGGACTGCCTCTTATTACATATAGACCCTAAAACCATGAAGTCCTGATTTTGGTTGGGGCCACTAGATTCTGCCATAATAAATCTTTCACCAACACAAATATTGACTTTAAACTAGAAATGTCTCTGCGTGGGAGAACCTGTGCCTACATCCCCAAGCCTCTGGGATGTCAAGAAATAAATACTGTTATTTGAGAAGATGATACAAGAATTGCATAAACATATCAACTTGCTACTAGCAAGTCTCTCCCCCGTGTTTCCCCTTGTCTTCTTTGGCTTCCCACCTTAGCAACAGGGCTTATTTTCTTTTAAATATCCATTTGTCATTTTGTACATTCCATGGGCTGAGAAATCTCAGGGTTTTATCGCTCATGTGTATGCCGTCACATCAGGCCAAGGTGATGCAGACTGAGCTTCCAAAACAAGGTAGTTGTCACTCTGCCTATTCGAACCCTTTAGAAATGTAGGTGAGCCTCCACTAAAGATGCTAAGTATTGAGTAATTCACTGATCGAAAAGTCGATGCAACTTTGCATTGATTATTCGATTAGTAGATAGGGCGGCTCTGCCCCTTTGAAATGCAGGTGTTTCAAAGGGGCAATGCCACACGGAGTCTGAGATCAGCTGGGGACTCCCCAGCTGACCTTGGGCTCCACGCAGCGCTGCCGCTTTGAAACACTGCGGCGGAGTTTCAAAGGGGCAGCACCACACGGAGCCCGGGATCAGCTGTGCGGTGCTGCCGCTTTGAAGTATCCCTCCTTCCCCCCCTTGATGAGTCTATATAATAGAGGCAGCAAGGGGGAGAAGCGACTAGTCAACTAGTCCTTAACATCCCTAGCCTCCACCTCACCCCACCCCACGTTACCATATGCAGTGCAAAAGAACTGGACTCAAACATGCACTAGGCACGTCATAATTTTCTTATCTCAGAGGGGTAGCCATGTTAGTCTGGAACTTGAAAAAACTTAAAAAATGATGAGTGGTCATGTAGCATCTTAGGGTACATCTACAGAGTCGCACATAGCTCAAAATAAGCTATGCAAGTTGAGCTACGCAAATTGTGTAGCCTATTTTGAGGGCACTTATTTTGAAATTTGGCGCTGTCTACCCTAACTTCCTAAAACTTCCTAACTGTCAGGGTGGTTAAACACTGGAATAAATTGCCTAGGGAGGTTGTGGAATCTCCATCTCTGGATATATTTAAGAGCAGGTTAGATAGACATCTATCAGGGATGGTCTAGATGGTACTGGGTCCTGCTGTAAGGGCAGAGGACTGGACTCAATGACCTCTTGAGGTCCCTTCCAGTTCTAGTGTTCTATGATTCTGTGATTCTATACCCCACACCAGATTTTGAAATAGAGCGCTATTCCAGTGTCTTCCTTATTCCTCGTGCAATACGAAGCTGGAATAAGATGCCCATTATTTCCAATGTATTTCGAAATAACAGACATGCTGTGAAGATGTGCACAACGCTATTTTGGGATAACATCGGGAAACAAGCTGGGGAATAAAACTTGAGTGAGGGGAAGGGAGCCAGGGCAGAGGGAGAACAGATGCAGGCACAATCTGGTACATGCTAGCAGGAAAAAAATTGCTGTTAGGAACCCGGCTCCTGTTGTCTACCTAGGCCAGTGTCCTCTCTCTCTGATAGCAGCCTTACCAGATGTGGTCAGAAGAAGTTGTAAGAACCCTTCCCTGGGCAGAGTGGTCTTTAGAGATGTCCTTATGACCCAGGTCTGAAAGTGATCCCTTTCAGAGGAGTGTCGAGAAAGGGGGCATATCACCAGTAGAAGCAACAACAAAAAAATCTGGCATCAGTTTCTTCCTCCTCTAAGGCTACGTCTAGACTGCAGGGTTTTTTCGGAAAAAGATACACAAATTGCGGTTTGCAATTTGCGTATCTTTTTGCGCTTTTTTTTCTGGAAGAGGCTTTTCTGAAATGTGGCCCCTCTACACGAAATTTGGCCCATCTACATCTCACTGAGAGGAATACAGGGATGCCGAAAGAATGCACCCGCTTTTTCGGAAACTGGGACCAAACTTGGGCAAAAAAAGGGGGGGAGGAGGAAAAATTGTTGAGCAAAAAAAAAAAAAACCCCCACACCAAAAAAAAGAGTCACTGCACCTTTAAATCCCCATGCTCCCCGCTCCCGTTGCCCCCACCAGATATGGCAGGGGAAGAATGTCCCAAGCGGCCTTCCGTCCAGTGTTTTCTGGGTTTTTTACCGGACAGAGGCCAGGCCAATACCAGACACCTGGCAACCCTATTTCCCTGGACTCAGCAGTCTAGACACAGCCTACATGGATACAGCCCCATCAACTGCATTTCCTTGAGTGAAGAATTTGGCCCAGCTGCCTCCAGTTTTGGTCTTTGTGCTGCCGGAAGAGCATTTGGCTGTGATGCATTTGTTGGTAAAGGGTTAAGAATGTCACTGTTCTTTGCCCTGTAGAGGTGTTGCTAAGTTAAGTACTATTTTCCTCTGCTTGGGAGAAGTTCTGTATTCATTACATATCCACAGCCTGATTTTTATTAAGCTGTTCCACACGAGTATTCTATTTTTTTTTTTAAATTTGGAAAACTTCAGCGTGCCCTTTTTTCACACACACTAAAGCGAGCTTCGCTGAGATTCATTAGCCTCCTTTTCCCTAGTGTGTAAATGGATACTTCTCAGTTATGCAACTTCGAGGTGCACGACTATGAAACGCAGCAGAGGCTGCCAAGAAAAGCATTGTTCTCTGCTCAGACGTGTAAAATATTCATATTCAATAATAATAATAAAAAAACTTAATAAAAATTTCATAAAGGAACAGGGGCATTGTCACTCGGTTCCCAGGGCTGCAGCAACAGCAACTTCCAGGCCACAGTGTTACTTGGAGTTAGAATTTTTTTTTTCCTACTCAGTTAATGCAGAACGATTCCTTTGCAAAGGCCCACAATTTCAGAAATGGCCTCAGATTTCAGAATCCCAACTTGAGCCTGATTTCCCTAAGGGTAGCACACCTGTGACTTGGATTCAAGTCAGTGAGACCTGCGCCGGCTGCTCAGATACTCCAAAGCAAAGGCCCATGAGAGTTTTTGTTCATTTTAGTGTCCCATGATTTATATATGAACCCCGTTTCCATGCCCCAACTGAGATCAGGAACCCTTAGGGGCAGGCTTGTTTTGTGTATGTCCAGCACGGTCTCAAAGAGCTGTCCGTCTGGACTGACAAAGGGCAAGAGTGAAAAAGGAACTAAGACACTTGCCCAGGGGTCATGCAAAGTCAGTGCTAGTGCCAGGAGATGAACCTGGGTTTCCTGCCTCCACAGCTCATGCCCTGATCACACAGTCCTCCTTCACCTGCGTGAGTGTGGGTATAGAACCATTGGAATCTATCAGGAAAGTTCTTAAGGTCTGGTGTTCTTATGGCCTAGGAGAAGTGGGGAGAGAGAGGGGCTTATTAGCCAGGGTGGGCCGGGATGGTGTCCCTAGCCTCTGTTAGTCAGAGGCTGAGAATGGATGACAGGGAATGGATCACTTTATGATTCCCTGTTGTGTTCCCTCCCTCTGGGGCACCTGACACTGGTCACTGTCGGCAGACAGGACACAGGGCTGGATGGACCTTTGGTTTGGCCCAGTCTGGTCATTCCTATGTTGTTATGAGAGAGAGAGAGAGAGAGAGAGAGCGCATCAGAGGGATCAGTGGACGTTAAGCTAACACCAGCATCACGGCCTGGGAAACTTAGGGTATTTCTACACTTGATTCCTTGAGAGAGAGAGAGAGGAATGCAAATGTAGACATCCGAAATTGCAAATGAAGCGGGGGTTTAAATATCCCATGCTTCATTTGCATAATCGCGGACTGGCGCTATTGCGAGAAAAAAAATGGGGTTATTTGGAAAGAAAACCCTTCCCTCGAAATAACCCTTCCTCCTCAAAAAATGAGGGAAGGGTTTTCTCTCAAAACAACCCCGCGGGGACTGAGTGTGATGTCCTACAATAGCACTATTGTGGGAAAGCGGCAGTCCGTGGTTATGCAGATGAAGCGTGAGATATTTAAATCCCCACTTCGTTTGCAATTTTCGATGTCTACATTTGCATTCCTCTCGAGAGAGAGGAATTAAGTGTAGACATAGCCTTAGAGATGGGCTTGAGAGACCTGTAGGAGCAATGCCATGAAGACGTTCTCACCCAAACTGGGTGAGCCTCTAAGGGTATGTCTACACTATCTCGTTAGTTCGAGCGAGGTAGGCAAATGAGGGCAACCGGAGTTGCAAATGAAGCCCGGGATTTAAATATCCCGGGCTTCATTTGCATGTTCCCGGGCGTCACCATTTTTAAATCCCCCTTAGTCTGAACTCCGTGCCCGCAGCTACATGCGGCACGGAGTAGGTAGTTCGAACTAGAGATCCTAATTCGAACTACCGTTACTCTTCGCGGGCACGGAGTTTGGACTAAGGGGCCTGAGCCGATGCACTGCCGTGGCCTGAGCCAGTGCACGTTGATGTCAGTTTTAAATCTTTCCACAGATTTCAGTAAGCTTTGCCTCAAATCCTTAGTCTATGGCAGACCTAGGAATGCACCTCAAATCCTGTTTGCAGTCTCATGTGAGCCGGGATAACTTGCAAGTGGAAGAGTTGTAGGATCAGGTCCTGAGAACTCCGCAGAAACAGAGACTGTTATGGCAATGCTATAAATATTGCCCAAGAAAAGAGAACTACGGGGCAAGCAGAAAGGTTCTGAATTGAAAATTATTGTGTCTGGCAGTGGAATATTATGAAGATATATGGGAGTAAAGAATGAGAAACTCCAAAACAACCAATACTTGAGATGTTTCTTTTATCTAAAATATAGCTGCTTAAATGTTTCACATAGAGCAAGTCCCAGGGAACATAAATCAGGGGATGTAAGTTATGTTTCATAAAGACCTCAAAATATAAGGGCTTTACCTCCCACATTTTTCAACTAAATATGTTAACTGGAAAAGTCTGTGAAACAATAAGCGTGCGTATTACCTAAGTCTTTAATGATTGCGCTGACCAAACTGTTTTGCTCTATGTCCATGTTTTAGTGGTTATACACAAGACAAAGATTTTTTTTTAAATCGCCACAGAAAACATTGTCGGCGGAAAAATTGTGAGCTTGAGTGACAGTTTAAAACTAAAAAAATGGGTTGTGACAGCTGTCCGTCACCTCTGTGCAGTTGTGTTGGGGGTGGGTGTAGAGAGGGTTCCACATTGCTGTGCATTCCCTGTGTAGACGTCTGTAAATATGGCTTCTGGGGAGTGCCAAATATGAACCCTGACACCAGACTTTCTATAGAGGAAAATGGGATGAATTAAATATCTCCTTTGATTCTGGAGCAAAATCCACACTTGTCTTTGCTCCCGTTACACACTTGTATTGGACACAGGGTGTTTTTCTTCCTGAATTACACTTTTGATCCTCAACTTAGTTCTTGTATAGAAAACAGAATTAGCTCCCTGCGATAGTGAACGCTGTAACAATCAACCCATTGGGACCCAGACTCCTTTCCAAAGGAGAACAGGGTAAAAAGACAGACAGGAACTGGGAGGATTCTAGTATGAAAAGAGGCAGGTGTCATGGCTGGGTTTTGCATGCTGCTGCACGCCCAAGACTCTGCACAGCGTGGGGGCACTTATCTGTGTTAGAAATGGGAGCGCAGCAGGGCATTCAAATGGCAGAAACTCTAAAGGAGAGATTTCCAGTGCTATTGTAACCACCACCTGGGGGGATTTGAACCTGGCATCTCTGGAGTTTAGCAGAGCTTGGGCTATTCAGCCAGTTGGCTCCCAGCTTAGCCCTCCCTTGTTCTTATCTCTCACTGTAACTCGTCTCAGTGCCACTATATGGGACAGTGGTCCATGCTAGGTGTGTGGGTTACAGTATGAATGGTAAGATTGCTTAGAGTGCGTCTACACTGCACCCGTAGCTCGAAATAAGCTACGCAACTTGAGCTACACAAATTGCATAGCTTATTTTGAGAGTATTTCAAAATAGCTTATTTAGAAATTTGTGGCCCTGTCTACACAGAGCCAAATTTCAAAATAGAGCGCTATTCTGAAACAGCCCTTAATCCTCGTGGAACAAGGTTTACAAGGATGTCGGAATAGCGCACCTGTTATTTCAAAAGCTATTTTGAAATAACGAGCGCTCTGTTAAGACACAGAAAATGCTATTTCAGGGTACCAGAAGTATCCTGAAATAGCGCCACTGTCTAGAGGCCCCCTCAGAGCGGGAGAGAAGATGCCATTGCTAGGTGACTAGCAGGGGCAGCGGGTATGTGAGGCAGGAGAAGGCGTACAGTAGGCATTCTGGGGTGGAGTGTTGCTGCCCCCAAGTGTCTGCCCTCCCAGTGCTCTGGGGCCAGGAAAGCTGGGGCCATGTGCCGCCCAGCCTCCCTGTGGTGCTGTGGGGGAGGCACAGTTTGGCTTCTGTGGTGGGGTTGGGGCGGGGGCGGGGCTCGGAGCAGAGCTGGGAGCTTGCCTCCCCTAGTCCTACCTTCACCCACCACCCCTGGTGACTAGGTAAGGGGGTATAGAGACTGAAGGCCAGTCTCCCGCCTGCAGGAGCAATGGAATTATCTGAGGCTGCCGAACAGTGCGGTTGCTGAATCGAGATGAGAAGCTCTCCAACCCTGCCAGAAAGGCTCCTCATTTTTTCTGTCTAATATTTCCGCGGCTGTGGTTTCTGTAGAGGCAAAGAGTAACACGGGGATACGTCTCTCCCTTTTGCAAGGCTCCCTGATAAATCCTTTCCTGTCTTTGTAACACTTGGCCGCACTTTCTTCATTTCATATTTTTTAAGGCTCACACAATGAGAATGTGCTGAAGCAGCGTGAATCTGACTTGGGAAGTCAGCCGACCGTGGGGTGTCTATCTGCGGGCCCCAGCAACTCCAGCAGGTTTTCTCCCTGCTCATCAGAATCGGCTTAGATTCTGTATTTTGCTATCTGTTTTCGTCCTGTGTCTGAGAAGGGAGGATGTCCCGAAAGCCTCCACATGGCTTGCCACATGAAACCACTTCCTCGCTAGCCAAAAGTTCAGAACATCTGTCTTAATTTGTCTGGCCCTCGGAGCTGCACTCTTGCAGAACTTGAGAATTTATGGCTGGCTTTTGCAATGAATCTCCCTCACCAAGAGTAAGGAGGAAATCTAGGGTGCTCAAACTTTTCCCCCTCCTTTTGGGCCTCCAAATAGCTTAGCTACACCACTGTAAATCCATTCCATTCTTTGGATTACTCTAGATTTACCCCACCATCACTGAGATCAGAATCTGTGACAGGAGCGCTCACTCTCTGTCTGGAGGTAAATAGTTACTGAATGGGTAAAGTGTTACTAAATAGCAATCGCGAGAATGTCTCGTCGTTCCTGGATTTTGTAGACCTGATAGAACTTGCTGTGCACTGCAAACAACTTCCTCTGGGCAGCTCATCTATTAACTCCCAACAGAGGGTTCCAGCCAATGGAATGATAGCTGTGTTGAGGGATGCTTGAACTGTGATGTCAAAACAAGAGCAGAATGGTCCAGTAAATTAGACAACTAGCCCGAGGCTTGGGTCCTGCTTCCAACTTGTCAGGGCCAGATTGTGAATATCTCAGGGTATGTCTACACGGCAGTGTTTTTCCAGAATAATGGCCGTTATTCTGGAAAAGCCATACTTGCATCCACACCGCAATTGTGTTATTTTGACAGAAAGTCAAAATAATGGAGGGTTTTTCCAACAGTGGTAAACCTCATTCTACAAGGAATAAGGTTTTTTTCCAAAAAAAGCTTTTTCAGAAAAAGGTGTGTGTGGACGTGGAAGAAGGAGCTCTGTCGAAAAAAGAGGCCCCCAGGAAATAACATAGGTGCCCTGCCAGCCTCTCCATCCACACTCATCACAACTCTATAGTTCCTGTCTTCTGGCAGCTCTGAAAGCCACAGGCACCCGGGACAAGGCTTGTGTCAGGAACTCAGCCCTGAGAGCTGCACCTCACTGCACGGCTGCCATTGCCACACTTCTGTGCACCTATAGCCGAGCCTCAAGACCCCCAAGAGTCCCCTGCCCATCCCAATGTCCAATCAGTGTGGATGCTATCTTTCAAAATAGCACATCGCTATTTTGTTGAGCTTTTTGTATGTGGGTGCTCTCTTTCAAAATAAGCTTTTCTGGAAGATCTCCTCTGGAAAATCTTCTTCTGAAAGAAGCTTGCAGTCTAGATGTAGCCACACTCGCAGGGATGGGGGCAGTTTCTCATCCAAATGATGCCCAGGAGTTGATGGGACTATTTGGGTATATAACTGCCCACGGGGGGTGGAGGAAGGAGTTTATATGCAGCAAGAACCCAAATGCCACTGAGTGCAAGGAATTGCCTAAAAGAGCATGAGCATATCCCAGCATGCTTGGCGGAGACTATTTCAGTTCAGCTCCTAACAGTTCAAAAAAGGTGTGGAGAAATTGGAGAGGCTTAGAAGAGCAACAAAAATGATGAAAGGTCTAGAAAACATTACCTAGGAGGGAAGACTGAAAGAACTGGGCTTGTTTCATTTAGAAAAGCATCAATTAAGAGGGGACAGGATAGTTTTCAAGTACCTAAAAGGGTGTTACAAGGAGGAGGGAGAAAAATTGTT
>JANRFK010003894.1:4756835-4770006 GCA_030068395.1 Apalone spinifera | reverse complement strand
TACCCCTTGGGGGTACGCGTACCCCAGGTTGGGAACCCCTGATCTAGACATGGCTTGGCCCTGCCATGGGTGCAGGGGACTGGACTTGATGACCTCTCGAGGTCACTTCCGGTTCTAGCATTCTGTGATTCTAATCTACTTCTGGCTTTTGGCTCCAATCTTTCACCCTGTACCCAGTCCTGCAACTTGTTATTTGGAGGCAGACCCCTACGTTTGCATGGAGTCCCTGAAAACCACAAGCTTCCATGCAGTCAAAGGCATCCGCCCACTCAGAGAGAAAATTTCAGGATTGGCACCTGAAGGCCATTGTAATCAGTGAGAGTTTAATGCTGAATGAGGAACATAGGAGGCGGCCTAGAGATGTCATTAACTCTCCCCAAATGAAACATTGTTACTTAATGAACTAAAGAGCCTCCCACCCAAACATGCTGTGAGATGTGCAGCGCTGGAACTTGGTCCACTGGTTGATCGACAAATACTGGTTTTATTTTCAGGTCATACTCGAAGAGCTGGGTTCATGTCACGAGCCATCTAAATGGATGAGATTTTTTTCTTGGAAGTCAAATATGTGAAGTAAAAACACCAATATTTCATGAAATTGCCTGATAATTTTGTCCACTATTATTCCAGAAGGAATTCCCTAATTTCTAACCTGCTCCAGTTGGCACCCGCTCCCGTCAGAGCTGGAGTATCAGCGGAGTTTGAAACGTTTCCAGTTTTTCTGATGGGGAATTACATGAAACCAAAATCATTATTTCCATGAAAGATTTCACAGCCGCTTTCATTTCTTATAGTCTGTCTCCTAGATGAGAAACTCTTTCTTGGATATCTGGTTTTTTACTGGCTATATGATCTCCTACTGTTTACAATACATAGGCATCAACCAACCTATCATTTAATTTCTGATGGAACCTGATTGCCTAAATGGAGTATCAAAACTCTAATTCTAGCTGCATGGTCCCGGACAATTAATTGCAGATGGTTATCCAATACAGTTGCACAGACTTCCTTAAAGGTTTCTAGTGACTCGAATGCATTCTGAGATATGCCCTACATATCCATTGTTGAGAACTGGCTGTGGACAATTAAAGTGACGCACTTCTTCTGGATAGCTCTATTGCTAATGATCTACAAAATCTGGACCAATCGTCTGCCTCTTGGATTTTTTTTTTTCTTCTCTTCAAGTACCAAAGAGTGCTTCAGGGATTTTTTGGCAGGGATTTCAGAGCAGGAAAATAGGAAATGAACTGGAAAATTTGAAGACTGCAGCAAACGAGAATTCTGGAAGGAACACACTGAATAGACCCACCCTTCACTATTAAGAATATGGAAAGATTTCATTAAGAACAGACAAGAAAAAAGAAAAGTGTTGTCAGTATCACACCACAGTGGAGTTCTGCCGTGGGCTAAGTTACAGCGTGAATCATTCCGAGGTGTCTGCCATTGGCAGGGGTGGCCGCTGCATCGAAAATCCCCTTCTCCAAAAGGAAACTAAGTCAGAACTTTGTAACGTGGGACAAATGGAATTTTTAAACCATTTTGCCAAGGCCAGCCCCCGGTGGTGGGGGGCCACGCTGGATAGCCGATGGCTGCTCCCCTAGTCAGGCCAGGATGGCAGCAGCTGCTCCCCAGGGCTCGGGTGCTTGCTGCCCCCATGTGGTCATTCTGGAGTATAACTGTCCCTGCTCTCACACCCCTCCCTTTCTGTTTGATGAGAAATGATTACATCCCATGCATAACCCATTATTCTGGCGCAACCAGACCCTGACCTTGCCTTTGGGTTGTGATAAGAGGAAGCTCCGTGTCAAATTTGGTGGTTTAGGAGACGTTTAGGAGATGGTCTTGAACAAGCAGTCAGACGGACGGACACACCGTCAGACAGACTGCTGCACACACTTTCCCAGCTACCTAGTTGATTGATTGATTGATTTTATTTGTAAGCAACTAGGCTCTATTCCCATTTCAGCCACGGGATACCTTCCATGCCAGGCTACATGCTCCATAAGGGGCTCTCCAGTAGATGAGGGGCACAAAAGTGATAGGACGAGGTGCTAGAATTCCATTCTGGGTTCTTTTCCCAGCTGTTGGCCTTTGGAAAGTCACCTAACCTGTCTGTCCATTAGTTTCTCCATCTGTGAAAGAAGGCAAGTCACAATAGCCCTCCACAATAATGGAGCTGAGAGGCTTGATTGTTACTGAGAGCTGAGTTTGATGGGGTGCTGGATGCCCCATTGTTGGTCATTATTATTTTGTATTATGGGAGCACCTACAGCTCCAGCTGAAACCAATAGCCCACTGTTCTAGGCACTGTGCAAACCCATAGCAAGAGGCAGTCCCTCCCTCATAGAGCCCTGTCTACAAGACAGGCAAAAAGATGCACAGAGAGTTCAGGGTCTCACAGGGAGCCTATGGCAGAGAATGCAGAACTGACTCCAGATCTCCCGAGTCCCAGTCCAGAGCCTAGGGCCACCAACATGGGGGAGGGGCAAAGGGAGCAGCTTCTTTGGGGCCTGTTGATTTAAACGGGTCCATGTCTCCTGGTTGCTGCGGCCGCTACTTCAGCAGCAGCTGCTGGAGCCCCTGGAGGCAACCTCGGTGGCACTCAAGGGCTGACTGGCTCAAGACATCGTCTTGAGCTGGCTTCTCCTAGGGACTGGTGAAGTTTCTTGTCAGCCCTGCCTTAACTCCAAGGCCATGCTGGAAACCTCCAATGAAGGGAAATGGCAACATTCATTTCATAGGCCTCAGCAGAAACCAGGCTGTGGTAGGTCTGCCTGGCTATCGAGGAGCAGGGGCAGCTGCCCGCACCCCCCATTCTGTTGGAGCAGAGGGCTTAGCTCCAGCTCACATAGCCCACAGATCAGGAGGGCTGGCTAGTGATGGAGCACAGCAGCCTGGCCAGGAGATGTGTGGATTCTGGAGCTTGACTGTGATCTAAGGCTGCTCTTTCTCCACAGGAAAAGTAGGAAGGGAAGGTTTTGTCCCTCCGCTCATTGTTTGTTGAGGATGCTCAGCACCTCACGGGTCCAGGCTGTGTGCACGTGTAGAAGAGGAACATCCAAGGGGAAAGTAAAGCAAATGGGAACTTACTTTAGGGGCAGTGGCAGGGGAAAAAATGGCCCTGGGGTCAGAACAAGAGTTGGTCAGGAAAAGGGGACTTCTTCCACAGAAACTGTTGATGAAAATGGGGGAAACCATCATATTTGTCAAAGAACTTAAAAAAAAATATCAGCTGAAAATACAAACAAATAGCTTTGGGTTTTCAATTTTTCAGTTAAAATTTCTGCAGGAAGTGGAGATATTTTGTGGAAAAAAATGGTTTCCAAAAATCCAATTTTCTCGCAAAAACCATCTTGGATGAAAAATTTCTGGTCTGCCCTAGTAAGAAGAGTACTTTCCATCGTGCACAGTGAAGGAAATTCAGCCCTGCACCAGGGCTCTGTCCTTAAGTCCCAGTGAAACCCTCCTTATCACGTTTAAATGAGACTAAAAAGGTGAATTGGCTTTGTACGGAATTGGCTCCTCACTGGATAACTTTTTCCATTGTTCCCAGCTAGCAGGTTTGGGCAAGAAGACACCACCATAGGCGCGTACCTTTGTGCAACACTTGGCTAGAATTTTGTTCATTTCTGGTCATGCTAGTGCTGTTTTATGCCATGAAAATAGACACTGGCGACAACAGAAATGCGTGACAAGTGTGTGCTTGCCAGTCTATGTAAAGGTATAAGGCGGGAGGGGCAGCTCATTTTATTCAGACATGTTTCTCTGCCCAGTGAAACACACAGTATCTGAGACATTGTGTTGTAGAAGGCAGACAATTCCCTGTAGCCTTTCATCCCTCTATGGTACATACCTGCCAGCTCTTCTCTGTTGCTCCAGCTCTCCAGCATCAGCGCATGCCGCCATTATCACAAAAGTTTCTGTCTGTTATAACCAGTGGGGAGGGGGCGACTCCTAAACCCAATATGGTTTGTGTTTCAAAAATGGTTTTGTTCTTTCTAATCTGCTCTGCGTGATTGTCGATCCTCCTCATGTCTTTTCTAAGCAAAGCACACAGCATTGAAATACCCACCACCGCAAAGTGCCACAGATCAATTTATAATGCCTGCCTTTGCCAGACGTTTTTGCAGTTATGTCACATCCCATTTCTGGAGGAAAGTGGTTTTGTTTCGTTTTGGTTTTGCAGCGCATTTTGAAGTATCTACTCTGCTGTGAAACAGAGCTGTCAACAGCCCACATTAAATTTATTATTTGTGTTTTACATATTTCCAGTGCACGTGTGAAGAGATATAAAAATCATGTTAGCAGTTATATAATATGCCGGGTGGGGGAAATAAAGGAATCCATATATTAGGTATGTCACACGTATACTGGGAAGAAGAATATACCTTTGGGACATCCATCATTTTACTCAGTGGTATAATAAAGATTGTCCTATCTGAGTCACGTTTACCAATATCTCTGAGAGTGAAACTTCCTACCTGTCAGGGTGGTTAAACACTGCAATAAATTGCCTAGGGAGGTTGTGAAATCTCCATCTCTGGAGATATTTAAGAGCAGGTTGGACAGACATCTATCAGGGATGATCTAGAAGGTGCTTGATCCTGCCGTGAGGGCAGGGGACTGGACTCGATGACCTCTCGAGATCCCTTCTAGTTTTAGTAGTCTATGAGTCTATGATTATCATTTTTGAGCATCCTCCAGGCTCACTGAAACCTACAAGCAGACACAGTGTGGGAGTCAAAGAGCATTAAGCAATAGCTGAGCACCTCACCTTGAACAGGGTTTACTCTGTACAATCCATAGTCATTTACATTGAAGTACCTTCCATCATGAAGGGTTCCAAAGGTACTTAGTTAACTATGTCCAGATCCTGTAATTGACTGTGCGAGGGCCTACAGATGGGCTGCTCCGGGCCTCACTGATTTCACTGGGGACAATGTGCCTTATTCTATCTACTCTATATTTGAGAGTGTCTGTGTGTGTGTGTGTGTGTGTGTGTGTGTGTGTGGTCTGTGTGTGTGTGTGTGTGTGTGTGTCTATCTGCTCAAAAACTCCTTCTAAATGGTAAGAGCCAGGACCACCAAATTTGGCGCACAGCATCCTCTCATCATAACTTAAAGCACCATATGGGTTTGGTTGTGCCAGGACAATGGGATGTGCCTGGAATGGGATTACGTCTCATAACACCATACAAAGAGACAAAATCACCAGGCAGGTGAAAGGGGCTGATGAGGGGCACCCCAGCCCCAAGCCTCCCACCCTACAGGTGCCCTATAGGGAAGACAGGGGGGACGAACCTCCTCTCCCAATTCACACGGGAACATTGCAGTTGCTCCCCTTTGTCAGGGAGTGACAGGAAAGTGCCCAGTTTGCTGCATTCCTCACTCTGGCTGGGGCGCACAGGAGGCAGATGAACCTGGACCTGCCCCAGCCAGGGGACATGTGCCCCTCTCTCGGCTGTGCCCACTGGAGCTGCAGCAACCATGGAGAGGCGCTTCTCACCTGGCCCTGAGCAGCTGAGGTGAAAGAGGGCCGGCATTGTCCTCTCTCCCCGGGGCAGCCTGCATAGGAACCCCTCCTCCCCAGCCCCACCCCAGAGCAAGGATCCAAATGAACATTTTCATCTTATGTTCCAAAAACCAAAAATTAATTGAGTTAAGGACCCAAGCGACACCAGGTAAATCATCTAGTTCTATATAGTTTCTTATACAGCTCTGATCACTACAATATCTGGACATCTTCCAGCAGTGCTTCAAGCAACATTACTAACATCTATGATGCGTGGTTTGTTCTTTCATCCTGTCTGCAGAGGAAGACACATGTATAGTGGAGTATCTTATTTTAGTAGAGTTTTATTTCTTTTCTATATGTATTGTTATATGTTTATGAGACTGCACCTTCCACTGTGTATTTCAGGAACAGAACCTAAATATCAGAACTTGTTGACAAAGGCCAATATTTCTTTCCATAGAAATTTTTGGGGGAGAAAAAGTTCCAAAATCTGCTCTCAAAATAAAAATCAGCATGTCACCAATAATTAAAAACCAGCTATGTTTTTGTTCTTTGAAAACTGACCATTTTTATCAAACACCAAAAACACTTCCCTTTTGCATTCAAAAACTGGGTTTTTTAAATGTTTGGGTCAAAAATATGTTTCACCAAAACAATTTTCAATCAGAATTACCCAACAGAAAGAAATCATTTCTCCCTCTTCCCCCTCCACTGAAATGCAGCTGGCTCTGGGGTGGAATGTGGTAACTATTTTTTTTAGGTATCTATAAGGTGTCACAAGGAGGAGGGCCTGCCAGTCTGCAGGGGGGAAGAAGTGTGGCATTTTTTCTCCACACTCCCATAACTCGATAACAGCTGATTTGTTTTCACTCCGATTTTCTTCCAAAAGTTCAGCTCTGAGAGGAGACAAAGGACAGAAAGTTTAAGCCCCAGATATATAAGCATATGGAAAATGGAGAGTTAATGTAGAAAATGATTTAGGAAACCTCAACTTTTAGTAGGTACCTCGTTAGCTGCTACATTTGAAATGCAGCCAGCTCTGGGGTGGAATGTGGCAAGCAAGCAACTATGTAACAGCTTGACAGGAAGTTAAGAGGTCAGCATCTAGCTGAAATTTCAAAGAGCGTCATTATCCAAACTTGCTTGGCCAGGACACCCACGCTATCACCACTACTCCTGAAAAGTGTCAGGGGCTAGGCTACAAACCCTGCGAAACCCCACTAGTGAATTATAAAATATCCCAAAGAAAGCAGTTTGTGCTGATAAGCTTCCAGACACTTTCTGTTTATCTGGACTGACTATTTTGAGGCTTGGCCATTTCCAGGGCTTGTCAGGATTGCTGAGTATATTTTGAAAGTGGAGTAAGGAAAAACCCCCGGCTGATTCCTGGATATAGTAGTCACATAAGAGTTTGCTGCTTTGCAAAGTAGCATCATTGAATTAACCCAAATCGCTGAGCTCAGTCTGAGATAGCCTGATGTTTGGTTCAGTGTGACTTAATCAGACAGTTGACAAGTGTTTCCCTCGTGTGGCATAAGGAAAACACGTCATGGAGAGAGCTGGATAGTGGATAAACTACGGAAGGAGAGACATCTTTAGAATTTCTGCTTGTTCCTTTCCAGTGTTTCAGTGGACTTGAGGACACATTCTACTACCTACCAGAACCAATGATCTTCAAGTATAAAGGGAAAAGGAAACCATCACCAAAATGTGGCTGGGTATGGCTAGGGAATTTTGTTCTTCTTTGGGAATAACATACAACTGACTACAAATGCATCTGCTCCTATTAAAAATAATACAGCTGCTTTCTCATTGCATTTCTTCTTTAATTCATTCATGCTGCTTGTTGGAAATGCCATCATTAAATTCCTTCTGGGCCCTTGCTTGTTTTAAAGAAAACTCTCCATGGAAAAGAGACTTCCCTTTAAATTTAGCACAAAAGAAAATCCCAATAACTTTTATTTATAGGATCAGGGCACGGGAGATTTCAAGATTTACAGCGAGCTTTGTAATTTTGCTCCCCTCATAAAAAATGTTTAACATTTTCCCCCCAACCCTCAGCAACAGCATTATTTCAAATGTCTGTGAGCTGTTTTTTTCACTCGCTGTTTAAGGGTGAGTTCTAAAATACTGACTCAATCGGCAGTCTCGTGAGGTAGCACTGTGTGGGTATAACCCACTGGGGAACGTGTGTTACGGATCCCTCTCTGTGCGAGTTCGCAGGAGATATGAGCTGTTACCGGGCTTTCTCCTACACTGCTTTTGCTCTCCTGCTCAGTCTGCAATGGTGCAAGCTTGCTCTGGAGGTCCTGGTTCAATCCTGGATGTGTCAGCTAAAACAGGGAAATCTGAGACATTTTTTTTCTCATGACCCAGTTGAAGAAAATTGTTGATGCCCACGACCCAACATAGTTTGACTGAAGTGTGAGCTCCGGGGTGGGGCTGAGAGGATGTAGGAGGGGGCTCTGACTTGTGGTGGTCAGGAGGGACTTACCTCGAGTGTCTCCCGGGCAGCGGTGCAGTGCGGGGGAGGCTAAGGCAACTTCCTGCCTCTCCTGGCACCGCAGACCATGCTGTGCCCCAGAAGCAGCCAGCAGCAGGTTCCCAGACAATGGGAGGGCAGAGCTAGTGCTTGGGGCAGGGGCAGTGCAGGAAGCCCTGTGCGCTGTCCCCTACACACACACACCTAGGAGCCCAGCACAGTCTGCGATGCCAGGCCAGGCAGGTTGCTGCTTTAGCCCCCCCCTACTGGTCACCTGATCCCTCCTGAAGCAACGAGACCCAGCACCTGACATCCCACCATCCAGGCCTGGGTCACGACCCCTAGTCTGAAAGCCACTGGGCTAAAATGACAGCTGTGGGATACGCTTGATTCAGCTCACAGAAAAGGGCCTTTTTAAGGAGCAAATGTAACATCAACGGACCCCAGTTGTTTCTGGGCAGAATTGAACCTGGGACTTCAGGAGCTCAGTGTAGCAATCTTTCCCAGATGAGCTAAGAGCCACCTGCCTGCTAAGCAGACTCATTATTTTCTTTCTGTAAGTGGTCTCGGTGCCACAAGATGGACCAGTGCACCACACCCACACAATGCTTACATGAGCAATGTCGGGGAGCTCAGCAAGACAGCTTGCATGTGTGAAGTCGCCCACATGTGTTTGCAATATCAAGCCCTTGCATTGATCGTTTGTGATCATCACCACCATGCAAGGGTTTGGGACTTTATTGTAGGGGATGCGTGTTCCTGGCAAATGCATTGGGGAAGTATCCAGAGGGTGAGAAATATGAATGTGGAATGACCTGCCCTGATGAGAAAATAAGCAATTGCTGGGTTAGTTTGTATAGGCGTAAGTAGAGAGGGGTGTTGGTTTGCTTTGAGAACAAGCAGCGCTTGAGTGAACGGCTTTCGTGGGAGCACAAATCTTGGTTTTGGTTTGATTTATTTACGTTAAGATGCAATGTCTTGAATGGTTTTTGCTTTAAAGCGATAGTTTTCCCTTTTTAGTGAAAGCTAGGCCGTGATAAACTGGGCCAGCTGTAAAATTAAAGGCCAAGGTGGAGCCCGGATGATTATAACACAGAAATGCACAGCAGCTTTTCTGCCAGGACTCGGGCGAAGGTGGCTATTATATGAAGTGTCACAAATGGAGCAGACATTCTGAATTATTTTTTAAAGAAATAACAGCCGATACTGATCATTTTTCCCCCGTCGGGACCTGATTTCATTTTATTATTTTGCAGTCATTTTTTACACCTTAATTGTGCCCTGCCAGATAGCATTTGGTGGTCAATATGCTTCCAGAGTAGCAGACTTCACAGCCAGAATGGCTCATTCTGCCCAAAATGGCTCATTAGGACAAAAAGTTGATTAAGGTTCTGATTCCCTTGAAAATGTCAAGCCCTTTTGTAATCTTTAATTGGTCCACATTCTAGCTTGCTTAAGAGCAGAGTTAAAAAGCAGCTAGTAATCATGTTATAGAAAATACATTCCTCCTAATGACCAAATGCTATCCCACTTGCTGTGATGCACCCAAACGACTGAGATGGAGCAAACCTCTTATTCACAGCAGTGTATTTCCCACAGAGAGAAGACAGCCCCTCTTACTAAAGCCATTGAAGATCACTCGATAGGTGATCTCATTTGTTTATTTGTAAAGAGAGTTCTCAGTTCGCTCCATTTAATTGTGCACTTTTGAGGAAGTAAACTATTGTCCCATCTCATTTCATAATCCATGAGCAGAACTGGAACGCTGTAGCAGATGAGCAACGGAGCGAGTTTCCATTCAGGGGTAGTGAACCTAGAGTTAAGGTGAGAAAAGGATCAGGAATATGTATCAGGAAACACTACTACAAGTGGCACCTCTCTAATCTAGCACTCTGTGGTCTGGCATGATTTTGGCTAGCCAGATGTCCACTTATCATGGGTGTGGCCGAGTTTCCCGCAGTCCTATGAAGTTTGTTTACAGCCACCAATCTTGGCCTCTAGTGTTCTGTGCTGTTATTTAACTCTAAATAATTCCTAATAGTATGTCTACACAGCAAAGTTATTTCAGGATATCAGAGGTATCCCAAAATAGCTACTCTGCATTTTTTGAACGCATCCGCTATTCCGAAATATAGCAGATGCACTATTTCGCCATCCATGTAAACCTCATTGTACGAGGAGTAAGGGATGGCTCGAAATAGCACTTTATTTCTAAATTTGGTGCTGTGTAGACAGTGCCAAATTTCAAAATAGCCTATTTCAAAATAGGAGTATGTCTAGACTACATTGTTTTTTTCAAAAAAACTGCCCTTTTTTAATAAACATTTCACCTGCATCCACACTGCAGTCACATTCTTTTGAAATTAAATCAAAAGAAGGCAGGTGTTTTTTCGGCATTGGTGAACCTCAAATTATGAGAAAGAACGCCTTTTTCGACAGAGCTCTTTCATAAGGTGTATGTGGATGCAGAACAGGGATGTTTTTCGAAATAAGAGGCAGTCGAAAAAAAGCAGAGGTGCCCTGGTGGCCATTCTGTGAATAGCAATCAGGGCTTTCTTTCAAGAGAGCATCCATGCAGTCTGGAAGCTTTCTTTTGAAAAAGCAGATCGCTTTTGAAAGAAGCTTGTAGTCTAGACGTACCCTAAGCTATGCAATTTGCATGGCACAAATTGCGTATCTTATTCGAGTTTTGGGTGCTGTGTAGACATGCCCTAAGTAACCCAGGAAGCAGTGGAAGTGTTGGTAATGCTGCTAGACAATATTGACCTCGTGTGGTCTGGCAAATTCTCTAGTATGGAACCGGTCAGGTCCCAAGGGTGCTGAACTAGAGAGGTTCAACCTGTATTAGTACCATTCTCTTAAAAGCTGCAGCTGAATCTTGGAACGTTTTGTGATTTTACTTTTGAAGCTGATAGCCAAAGGCATATTGAACTCCATGTGCAAGCAATCTGAAGGGACCTTTTACATGTGACAATATATTTCTCAGATTCGCCTTTTAATATACAGTTGGCATGGTCCAAGCAATAGGAACCCTGGGTCTGAGCCCACCCTGCCTTTGTCCTTTGGTGAATCATTTAACTGGTCTGTTGCTGTTTCCCAGTCTTTAAAAGGGGCCCAGTACTTGTGAATGTCAACCATCTAGGTAAGCCATTTGCTTTGAAAACAGGAAGTTGTGTATGCGTCCTATATATTGTTTTTATTACATTGATGATAATGTAGTAATATATGATATTGTAGTAAAATATGATAATGTAGTAAGGTAGTAATAATACCTAGCTCTTATACCGTCTTTTTATTGGTAGATCCCAATATGAACATTTCAGCCAAATATGGTAAATGACCTTAACTTAGAAAACAAATAAATTAAAATGTATTAGAAGAAGGACTTGCAAAAATTGGGTGTACCCACTGCTCACTGCATAGATTTAAATTGGACACTCCCTGCACTGGTTCCCCATTGAATAAACTCTAGTGCCATGTACTGATTTTCTAAGATTTGCATGAGGTTGAGTCTTGCTACCTAAGGAAGTTGACATGTGTTGACAATAACCTCACACGAGAGCGTCCGTCCACTGGAAAAAGGAAGCTGTCACAGTGAAGACATGGCCTCAGTCCTGCTTCTAAGTGGAAGATTGGTGCTGCCATTGGTTTAGTGAGTCTAGTTCAGACTTGCTAAATCAAACTCCGAGGGTGCCCCCGTCGGCAGCTGATACTCCTGCTTGTGCAAGGAGTAAGGGAAGCCAATGGGAGTGTTTGCTCCCCTCAGTGCTCCCCACTGTGGGGTCGGTAGGGAAACGCAAAACAAGGTACGTCGATGCCAGCTATGTAATTAACGCAGCTGAAGTTGCGTGTCTTGCTTCGATCTTCCCTACGAGAGTAGACCTGGCCTGAGATTGTGGCTCTCATTGGTAGGTGATATAAGAATGACCATGGACCTCTGGATCTTGAGAGCTCAGTGCAACATCTTTCTTTGATTTAGCTTTCCTGCGATCTCATGCTCAAGCCAACCATCACCATCAGGATGCATACGCTTGTTTCAAAACCAGATCCCAACCACAATTTTAAGCTGGTTTCTGCCAGCAGGGCTGAACGGGGCAGATTTTGGTGTTGGCTTCTTGGGGAAAGTGTTCTGATAGAACAGGGGGTGTTCTAAGACCCAAGAGCAGGAACTGCAGCAAATGTCTTTAACAACGGGCTAACGTACCGGGCATGAATTGTCTAGAAATAGGCACACTGACTAGAAAGTGCATCACACACTTTCAATAAACCAAACAAATAAAACGTGTACTTTTGGGCTTCTTGCCATGTGCAATGCATAGAAACGATGCCAGCACCTCAGAGCATTTCCTGGGGAATAATGCCACCTGGGAACCCTGAACAGCCATTTAGACCAGCTCCTCTCAGCCAGTCCTCGGCAAATGTTCCTCCTTTACAATTTTGTTGCTTAAACATTTGGGGAGGGGGAGGAGAGAGAGGCACAAAAATGCTGATTCTGTAAGTGCAAAAATAAAACCCTTGAAGATAATGGATTTCTGAAAGGCCTGCTTGTGCACCCACCTCTGTGTTGCTCTATAAGCCATTGCTTCGCAGTGGTTTCAGTGGCACATGCTGGATCTGACCTACATGTACAGCCCTTTATAAAATAAGGGTCTGGCACTGTTTTCCGTGTGCATCTAGAACAATTGCAGGCAACCTGCGGCCCGGGGGTTCTATGTGCAGCCCACAAGGTATTTTGTTTACGGTTCAATCGGCACAGCCCACAAATTCTAGGTACCCAAGTGCAGTGAGCAAAATTAGCCTATTCCAGGAGACTATCTTGGTTACGACAATCTTGCAGACAGTGTTCCCTGTAAGCTGTGAACTTGTGCAGCTATTCAGGAGCGATTCAAATGCTGTCCAGCTGATGAGCAGAGCACCCACAGCTGGGTGTTTCATTTCTACCAGTGGTGCACATTTGCACATGCCTGAGTGCACATACAAATTTATTCCACACATGGTTGGGAAAAATCTGCACATGGATGGAAAAGATTAGAGGAAACCTTGCTTTGTTGTGGACCACTGAGAGGAAGGAGGGCCATTCATGCTGCCCACTGCCTATTGGGTATTCAAGAAAAGTGGGTTTTAGTCGTAGGTCAACAAAATCTATTATTTATTTTCTATAAGAACATAAGAATG
>JANRFK010003894.1:4693367-4732756 GCA_030068395.1 Apalone spinifera | reverse complement strand
GGGAATAAGTAAATAACTTTTCCTTATTCACTTTTTCCATATCAGTCATAATTTTATAGACCTCTTATATACCTTTATAGACCTTTTATACAAAGTAGAGCACTGCTGGGGGGTGAGTTGGTGGGTCCTCTGATGCTCATTTAGGAGACCTGTGACCAGACAAACAGCACGTTATGATCAGGTTTGGGGAGAGTAGAGAGAAGTTACTTTCTCCTGAATGCTGTGGCCGCCCTCTATGCAAAGTCTATTTATCTCAGGTTTATACAAAAGGCCAGGATTGGCCTTGTCCTAACACCAGCCACACCTTCCCTCTCACTTCATGGATCAGCTCTCTGAGTCCGTGCTTAGCAAGTTAGAACATTCAGTTTCTCCCCCACTTCCCAATTATTTTTCTTGAGGCCCTGCCTTTCTGGCTGAGCAAAAGTGCGGAAACTTGGTCAAAGAGTTGTTTAGGGAGGGTGGAAAACGTATCCCAGGATGGAAAGCTGGGATTTGCGGGTGTGTTCTATGCATTTAAGAAAGTGGCCTGAAAATCCCCAAAAAGCATGGTCAGTGAATAGGACATGTGGGAATCTGGGCTACGGGTTTAGCCTCCCGTTGCCTCTGTTTCTCCATCTGTCCAAGAAGGTGACAGGGCTTATCTGCCTTTCAACCACGTTGAGATCCAAGGATGAAAAGTGCAATGCAAGTTTTTTATTATGATTAATGGTTTAGGGGGCCTGACATAGCTTCCATCAAAGTTAATGGCAGCCTTTCTACTGATTTCATTAAATCAGACCCTGTGTTCTATGGCCCCAATTTCAGGTTACACTTTTTTTTCCTTCCTTCTAAAATGTCTTCTAAAGAATGTTTTGCTCTCATGCAGATTTTGTGCCTTGTTCTTTATTGTTTGTGCTCCCTGAGGAGGGGGCCTGCAGGGATCACTCATGTAAATTAAAATATAAGTTTTAAGAAATTGCGGTAGTTAAGGTTCACAAATGGTTTGTCATAAAACGGCATTACAAAAATATTTTTCTGTGCCTACAAAAAGCGCTGGTTTCATTTTATGCTTTATAATAGTCATGAAATAAAGAACATGCAAACCAGCAAATATTCATATATATACATATTTATTTTAGAATTATCAAATAGAAATAAAATCAATTTTAAATCCCTGTGTGGCATAACAACTATATTTAAACAGCAGTTAATGCCTCATGGAAAACTTTGAAAAGCCTGCTACTCAAAAACAATTCTGCTCATACATCCCATATACCATGAATGAAAACCAGATCTTTGTTTCTTTGGGAGTTCTTAAAATCTTACTTCCTCCTTGAAGAATAGTTTAAATGGGTTTGAGTCAGATTTATGCAGAATTTTAGAGCAGAATTTGGCCCACAGTCTCTCTGTGCCATGATGATTTAGTTTATTAATGAGATGCGATTGCTTCAACAAACAGGTTTGTTAGGACTAGTGGCTAAACATGGGCAACTAGGAAACCTGTGTCCTCTTCTGTCCTTAATAACAAAACAGTGAGAAAGTTGCTACTTTCTCAGGAATTGCAAAACGTGGTGTTTAAAATGAATTATCACTAAACAGAATATTTGATATGTCCATTTCAGCTCTTTAAGATTATTTCAATGCTTTCATTCAATGTAAAAAAAAAGTAAAAAAAAATTATCTGAAATGAAACTTGGAATAATTCTCTTATTTAAAATCAGAAAAATCAATTCTGAATTCTGTGCTCACATTCATCTGTGTATCCACGTCTATGCAGAATAAAGGATAGATACAGTACTCTTCAACCTACAAAAGTCAAAGGTGTGGGGGGGAAGGGATTATTTCCACTTCAAGGCATATGTTTCTTTTTTCCCTGGTGTGTGTGTGTGTGTGTGTGTGTGTGTGTGTGTGTGTGTGTGTGTGTGCATGTGCGTGTGAGTTTAGTTGGTATTGAAATTTTTATAGTTCTTTAGCTTCTCATGCTGAGACAGAACTCTTTGTGTTTAAAGTAAGTGTTGAGTGCTTCGGTATAAGTATTCTAGCAAATATACCGAGCCCATGTTCAGAAACTTTCTCATGACATATTTTCATAAACACATCTGCAGTCATATGATTTAGCAGACAATAGGATACATAAATATTGATTCACATAATAGCTCTTTTTATTCCAGTGGTTCAGGAAATATGTTTTTCAAATGCTTATAAATCCATATTTACCCAGTGGTCTTTAACTGCCTATTCAGAGCCATTGGCGTTGATCGGGTCCATGAAAATATTGTTTCAGAAGCAAGCGAAAGAAATTCCCCATGGCTTATTCTGTATTTCTTTTCAAGTGGCTTGTCTGTGGAGTCTATCACTGTTGTGTTTGGGTGCTTTAAAACATTAGTGAATTTCATTTCTCAACACCTCTGGGATGCAGGGAAATCACATTATACCCAGTTTACAGATGGGGAAACTGATGCAGATAGATTAACCCTTTGCTGATTTGCACCAAATTGTTAGGCACAGATGGGGATGAAACACAGAACTCTTTGAGAGCAAAAGAGAGTCTCCCCATAGGAGAGAACCCTCCTGTCTCAGCTTCTTTTTAGGAGCTGTTGCTGTATCTGGGGTGAGGGAGAGTGGTTGCCCTACCACAGCTATCTAAACCACAAATTCAGGCAATTAAATGTCAGGTGCAACCCTAACACCTGGGAACAGAAATTCAACAATGGAAGCTCAACAGGCCTCGTCCTGTTGTTGCTCTATGTGGAATGCCTTGAAACTCGTAGCTCGGTGCCAGTCTTCACCGGGAAATTTCTGGGCTTTGCTGAGTTCATGTCACTGACAGAGGATTATACAGTAGACCCTCTCTCCACCCTGAGCTTCATTTATAACTAGCCGTGCAACTTGGACGCTCAGTTTGATCTGAACCCTGTTGAATAGAGTCCTACCATTGACCTCTTCCCCTCCGTTGATCTAACCTACCCAACTTCAGCTATGTAAATGGCGTTACTGAAGTCAACATACTTACCGGAGTGTCTTCTGTGCGTAAGTTCAGCAGGGGCTGCTCTCCCATCGATTCCAGCTACTCTTTCCATCCTGGTGGAGTACCCGAGTCGACGGGAGAGCACTCGGAGATTGATTTATCATGTCTAAACAAATGCGATAAATCTACCACTGGTGGATGATCGTGCAGCGATGATCTACCATATAGGGAAGGATTTTGGAGCAGGCCCCCAAGGCACTGCCCAGTCTAGGAGCTCAATTCTATTTCATTTATGTCTGAGTCTACTGGGAGCAGGTTCTTCTGCATGTAATGCTAGTTAAATGTTACCTAGCATGGGTCTGGTATGCCATACATCTGTTTTCGTGGAAGAAAATGGTGTCTTTGTCTCCTGTTCTAAAGTCCCTTTGTTAAAGTGGCATCGCTTTTAAAACATTCATAAATAAACATGATTTTATCTGTAATTTTAAAAGAGCTATTAATGTGTCCAAATTGTCTCAAAACAAACACAACGGAGTAATATGTTTTGTGACAATTTCAGATTCCCGGTACAGAAAAAATGAACAAAACTTATTTATTCTACTCAAAGTATTTCATGAATTGGAGACATATAAAGAGCTTTCAGGATCTCCAGCTTTCTGAATTATATTTAACTCTTTGGATCTCCTGGACAGTGTCCTTTTATTGAGGATGTAGGTGCGTGTTTTGCCATGTGAATGAGGATAAGTTCTCAGTCCCCCTCTAAAATTTAAATCTTTGCAAGTTGGCAGTGAGAAGACTCTGTGAACAATCATGCACCCATGTGTGCGCTTGTGTGTGTGTGTATACAAATATGTTTTATGTATGTATAAATGATTAAACAAGGGAAAAGAAAGTGGAGGCATTTAGATAACTCTTGTGCTTCAGTGTTCACGTTAAAAAAATTAGCCTCTCTTGAAAAATTACGGAATTATTCTTGCAGTGTCAGGTTCCAAGATAATGATGTGTCTGTGTGTGAAAATATTAAATTGCAATAACATGCAGAGTGAGTGCCTTTCTGAATGGGGTATTCAGTTCACAGCTTGGACTATGCATAAAGCTAGTGAGTGACAGAATACAAATGGTGTCATAAACCATCAGGGGAATTTGCAGCCTGTCTCCCTCTTTTTGATCTATATTCTATCTCTCCCGCTTGCTCTCTCTATCCATCTTTGGTTAATGAAACAGTTACACATATTTAATTATTTATCACTATTTAGTGTCAAAGGCTATCAAAAACCAATGGCATTTTGCCTCTCTGAAAACAATGGGAAGACTTCAACATTGTCTCTCTGAGAATCTGGGATAGGTCCTGTCCAAAGATGATGTTTTTAAAGGCCTCCTTGGCATGCCATTGGTTTAATGTTGTAATTGTTGGGTGCAAACACCTCCTTGATAACTTCCCTGATAGCATGATGTATTTGCAAACACTTTGCTCATGTCTTCCATGGCTTGCTTTTCCCATGGAGAGAAATTAGGAATAATGCAGGAAAAATAGGGCTACGTCTACACTGCAACACTATTTTGGGATACTGGAGTATCCCGAAATAGCTATCCCGCGTCTTCACAGCAAGCCCGTTATTTGGGGCTTGGTATTCCGACATCTCTGTAAACCTCATTCCACAAGGAGTAAGGGACATTTCGGAATAGCAGTTCATTTTAAAATGTGGTGCTGTGTAGACCGCATCAAATGACAAAATCAGCCATTTCGAAATAAGATTGAAATAAAATACGCAATTTGTGTAACTCAGATTGTGTATCTGATTTCAAACGAGGGTGCAACGTAGACATAGCCTAGATGTCCAGATCAGGCACGCAGGAGTAATTGCACATAGAGCTGAGCTGGTGTAAATTGGCTCAGTTCTGAGTTGAGCCAGCCAAAGGTCTGACGGAGAAACATAAATTACAAGGGACACTTGACAATATTTCTTTATAGCAAAAGCTTGTGGGACCCGCTTCATGTGAAAATCACCCCTCTGGAAAATCATGTACCTCTCTTTAGTGACAGCCTGAAAACCCTAAGTATTCTAAAATATTATTATGGCTACGCAGTCTGGAGGGTCTTTTAATATGTAAAAGGTCTAAAAACTGACCCTTTCACATGCCCCCAGCTGTGAAATGTTAGGGGCAGATAATGCCACTGAGTTGAGACTCACTGGATCGGAGATGAGAATTCCAGAACTGCAAAGCCCAAAGAGCATCTAAGTTCTGACCCCCCCCATTCTCCTCCCTCTCCCGAGGTGTTAATCTTCACCCTTGGATGGTTGGGTTGAGCTGCTAAAAGCCACTGTTTGTTATTGAATCTCATCTGCTAATTATGAGGTAGGCGAGGTGTTCAGAATCCATATCTGCCGTACCACCTGGGTCTTCTCTATTGGCAGCTTTGATAAGGGATCATTCTTTCCTCTGTTCCTAAGCTCTCCCTTTACCCAGGGTTTTAAATTGCTTTCCAATCCTGACAGACTACCCTCGTTCAAAGAGAAATGGGGAGGAGGCTGATGGTTATAGTTAGTATTAAGAGTCCATTACCAGAGGACTGATTTCTCTCAGAATCTCCTGGGAAAGGCCCCTCCTTGGCCCACCAAACAGAGTATTGCATTGTGAGGGAAACGGGCGGGAGGAAAAAGGAACCCAGACCCACTTTCCTCTGACAAAGAATCCTCAAGACTTGTATTCAGCAGAAGATGGAATAATATTTCTGGGTTTGCGATAAAGGCCATTTTCTGCTGGGTGGTTTTAGACATTATTGTCTGTGCAAAAAATGTGTGTGTCCGGGGGCGGCTTAAATATGAAATGAGATGCATATAAAGGCATCTCCATGTCAATACAATCATAAATGAATTGTGGATTGTTCATCTTATTACTCTTTTATTTATTACTAACAGATTTACTCAGTGTAGCTCAGGTCCTTAATTCAATATTTTTTTTGAAAATAAAAAGAAAATGTACATGCTTTATTGAAATCGTTGTATTTTTCATAAACAGTGTTGTTTTTAGGAAGTTAATTTTAGTACATTTGTTAAAGGGGAATTCCATCAAATTATTATTTCTTCATCTCTATAAACTCCTACTATTTGCTATGTTTTAACAAAAAAGGGCTATAGTCAATTTGGTTTCCCATAACATTGTCTTCTAGTTCTCAAACCTTAAGCATTGATTTAGCTGTGTCAAAACAGAGCACTATTCTAAATTTCTCCATTGCATATCTTTTATGTGAGGTTTATTGAGAAGCAATCCTATTCCAGGTTCATTCTGCTTTTTCTGGTTCACCTTGGTTCAGTCTCTTTCAACATTTGCTCAGTTATGTCAGTTTTGAGGCCTGTACGTGATCTGGTGATTCTGTCTCTTTTCTGTTTGGTTTTCTGAGAAGCAATCCCATTCCAGGCACATCCCCTTGTCCTGGCCCAACCAAACCCTTATGTTGTTTTAAGTTATGATAAGAGGAAACTGTGTACCGAATGTGGCGGTCCTAGCTGTTACCATTTAGCAGGAGTTCTTGGAGACACAGACAGACTCGTAGACAAATTCTCTCAAATACATAGTAGATTTATATTGCAATATCAAGAGGCACAAGTAGGACTGAGGCCTTGTAGTGTTGGGTAGCATACAAATGCATAGTAAGCGATATTCTCCATTGAGAATACAGTTTTGTGGCATACAGTGGTCATTTTTAATATATGCTGTCTTTGCCCTATAGAAATAAATATGTTTCTCTCAGTAGTTGTAGTGTTCCAATTAGTATCTTTGGTAAGTCCAGGAAATATAGGGAATACTTCAAATACTGATGTACCCATATCCATGCAAAATTGGCACATGTTTAAAAGGGACTCCTGTATGTTTAGGGGTTTGGAACTGGTCCCATATGAACAGCGATTAAAAAGATTTGGACTTTTCAGCTTAGAAAAGAGGAGACTAAGGGGGAATATGTTAGAGGTCTATAAAATCATGATTGGTGTGGAAAAAGTGAGTAAGAAAAAGTTATGTACTTATTCCCACAATATAAGAACTAGGGGTCACCAAATGAAATTAATAGGCAACAGGTTTAAAACAAACAAAAGGAAGTTTTTGTTCACTCAGTCAACCTGTGGAACTCCTTGCCAGAGGATGTTGTGAAGACTAGGACTTTAACAGGGTTCAAAAAAGAGCTAGATAGATTCGTGAAGGTTAGGTCCATCAATGGCTATTAATCAGGATGGGTAGGAATGGTGTCCCTAGCCTGTTTGTCTGGAAATGGGTGACAGGGAAGGGATCATGTGAGGATTACCTGTTGTGATCCCCTCCTTCTGGGGCATCTGGTATTGGCCACTGTTGGCAGACAGGATACTGGGCTAGATGGACCGTTGGTCTGACCCAGTATGGCCTTTTTATGTTCTAGGTAGGCTGTCTTTAAATGTACTGTACAGATCGATAGCTCTGTGTACTCTAGAAAAACATCAAGCAATGGGATGTTTTCTGCTTGTGCATAGGAGCTAGCCTGCTTGTTTTTGTTCTCCAGGCACAGAGATCCTAAGAATTAAATAGATTTAAAGAAGACTTAGAACCTGTTGGGGAAAATATATGATCTTGCTCTCTAAGGCAAGTACAAGAAAAGGAAATCACAATGCAGGACTTGCACAATCCATTCTCATTAGCAGAAATATAAGATGAGGGCTGGCATATTGGCATTTCTATAGTACAGTCCTCCATGCAAATGTTTCATTTCACACTGTTTGAAAGATGTTTAGTATAATAGTGCATTATTTTATCATCTCTGCTTTCTGGACCAAATCTTACAGTCCTTATTTAACCAAAATTTCTGTTGGCAACCTTCCTCCAGCCTTCTGATTTTCATCTTTTACTGCTCCTATTTTCTTAGCACTTGGAAAAAAATTAAGTTTTTAGTGCAGAAGGTTTCACTTTTAAAGAGTGTAAGGGTTGATCTTTGGCAGGGCCAAGCATTCATTGGCAACCAGAGTTAGTGGAGACTGCTGGTGCAGGTTGTCAGTGGTAGCTGCAGCATTAAATCTAAGTTAGGACTTACCTAAGACTAGATCTACACTAGGGGGCAATGTCGAACTAAGGTATGCAACTCCTCCCCATTTCTCTTTGTTTAGCATAACTGGAGTCAATGTACTTTAGATCAAGTTACCGCCACGTTTCCACTCCGGGGGGTCAACGGGAAAAAGTCGCCCATCAGCTCCCCTTACTCGTCTCGATTTGATGGAGTATCAGAGTCAACAGGTTGTTGATTTAGCAGGTCTACCAGGGGTAGCTAGTAATCAGTCAGTGGTTGATTTAGCAGGTCTAGTAAAGACCTGAAAAATTGACCCCCGGGAGATGAATCCCAGAAGCACCGATCTCCTGGTAAGTGTAAATGAGGTCTCAGATCAGACCTAATTTTGAAATGCTTTTGCTAGGTCACTCTGCTCAAAGTACATCCATGTTGCTGGTCTCCCTAAATGAGACTTTTATTGCTAGACCTTTTTATTAACACACTCATTTCAGTTGTGAGAACAAAGTTGCATGCTGAAACGCACGGTAAAGATAAGTCATGATCTCAAAGTTAATATTGCCACTGGGCCAGGCAATCCTTCACAGGCGGAACTATTCTGCTTGCATGTAGGGTGGTGGGAAACAGAAGTGTGTGTACACATGCACTTCAGATTTCTGTCAACTCATTCATTTTAGCTTTGAGAGCCACGTTTCCTTTCATTTTTGCCCTTTGGAACCTGGAACTGGTAGATGAGATTATAAAAATCTCGGCGAAATATATGGCCACTAAAAGATAAAAAACGACCTAAATCTTTTGTCACCAGATCAGTGTTAGCTGTGTACACGGGGAGCTGACAGCCATGCTGGGCCCCAAGGCAGGGAGTGGGGCTCTGCTCTCTTAGAAAGGGTGGGGCTTTGAGTAGAAGGGGTGGGACCAAGGGTAGCCAGACCTCGCTGGCTCCTGCCCCAGCTTTTAGAGATGCTGGGAATGAGCAGCGTGGCACTCTGGCAGCAATTTAAAGCGGCCCAGGGCTTAGGGCGTTGCTGCTGCAGGGCTGCTGCCAGGAGCCCTGGGCCCTTTACAATCACCGGGCCCCAGGGCAGTTGCCCATTTTGCCCCTCCATTGGCGGGCTTGTGTGCACAATCCTAAGAGGTAAAACCAGCAGTGCAGCTGAAGTACCAGGCTGTGGGATCAGATCTCTGCTAACCACATTGTCCCTTTGGAGAAACAGACTCTTTCTGCTCGTGTTCAGTATCGGGAAAGCACTGTGCTCAACCTAAGTTCTCAAATAAGGATCATTAGCACCTCTGGCCACAGCTGGAGAGAGAAATGGACAAAACCTGAGCCTCCAAACAGTCTTCTGTCTGAAGGAGAAGGAGTTACAGATCCATACGCACACAATGATGTGCATAACAGTTGTGTATATGTGGCTCTATAGCTATATCAATAGCTCTTGTCTTTTCTACCCTTCATTTTCCTTTGACGCCACATGGCAAAATTTTCAAAAGTATCTAAATCCTATTTTCAAAAGTAACTTTAGTGCCTAAGTTATTTTTAAAAATGGGATTTAAACACCTCAATTACTCTGGGTGCTTTTGACACTTTTGCCTTGAGCTAAAAAAACCCCAAAGAACCCTACCATTTCAAAGTCCTGCACTAATTCATAGAATATTAGAACTGGAAGGGACTTTGAGCGGTCATCAAGACCAGTCCCCTGTGCTCACAGCAGGACCAATCACTGTCTAGATCATCCCTGATACACGTCTGTCCAACCTGCTCTTAAATATCTCCAGTGATGGAGATTCCACAATCTTCCTCAGCAATTTATTCCAGTGTCTAAGCACCCTGACAGGCAGGGAGTTTTTCCTAATGTCCAACCTAAACCTTCCTTGCTGCAATTTAAATAATTTGCTTTGTGTCCTTTCTTCAGAGGCCAAGGAGAACAATTTTTCTCTCTCCTCCTTGTAAGACCCTTTTAGATATTTGAAAGCTGCTATTATGTCCCCTCTCAGTCTTCTTTTTTCAAACTAAAGTAATTCACAATGTACCAACCTATTTGGGCATAGAACCCAGCATTGCGTATCACAACTGTGCCAGTACCCAGTGGCTAAATTGAGAGAATATTGTGCCGTACCTTACTTTTGTGCTTCTGCAGGAGAAAGATGCCCCACCATTGCTATTGTTGTTGAGAAAGATTCACATCAGCCATAAACTGGCCAATATCTAGTCTAGTCTAGTGTAGTCTAGTCTAGTCTAGTCAAAAGAGAAGCTGGAATGACTGGAAAAGGTGTCAGAATAGGTGAATGACAAGTAGTTTTGAATTTCATGTGAACATTAGAATGGCCAGACTGGGTCAGACCAAAGGTCCATCTAGTCCAGTGTCCGGTCTTCTGACCTTTGCCAATGCTAGGTGGCCCAGAGGGAATGAACAGTACAGGGAATCATCAACTGATCCTTCCCCATCATCCATTCCCATCCTCTGACAAACAGAGGCTAGGGACATCATTCCTACCCAGTCTGGTTAATAGCCCTTGGTGGACTTAACCTCCATGAATTTATCTAGCTTGTTTTTTAACCCTATTAAAGTCCTGGCCTTCACAACATCATCTGGCAAGGAGTTCCATAGATTGATTGTGCATTGAGAGAACTTCTTGAGTTTCAAAAGTAGGCAAGATCTCAAATAGACCTAGTTCCTGGTGATGTATAAGTGACAGTGACTGAAGTGGTCATACCTGCAGAGAAGCAGAAATACATTGATGTTTCAGAGAGCATCTAGTGTTTCTGAAGTGATTGGTAGGAAACCAGGAACAGAAAAGTGGGGTTGGTGTTTGACGTGCCATCCTCAACAGCTTTTGTGTTTTATTTTAGTAGGCAAAGTAATTTGGAATATGGGGATATTTATACCAGACTCAGCATTTTCAACTTTCACTTGTGGGAAATGCAAACATGATCCAAAAAATCAATGTTATCCCAACCACTTGGCACATCCAAAAGAGTTCCCATTCTATACACGAAGGAATGTTGAAGTGTGCTTGAATAATCCATACCGCTTTGCTCACACCTAATTATAGTTTACAAGGGTATTCCTCCTGAATCCAATCTTACACTTTACTTTTGGTAAAGTAACCAAAATCATCTGTAGTTCCTCCAAAATTGACAGCACATACCAAAACTGGGCTTGCGTTTACATTGGGAAGTCTTTTTTTTTTTCCTTCAGCAGGAAGTTAGTTATAGTTCCATAAACATCTTGGTGGTAGAAGTCAGAAGAACCCAAAATGTCACATCCAATGTATTGATTGGGGAGTGATAGTTCATGTTTATAATGCAAGTATAACCTATACGCTCTTGGGTGTGGTGTTTTGTCTCATCTAGGGGCACAGAGACCACTTACAGATTAAGGGTTCAGCAAAGGGAGGATGGAATGGGATAACTGCCCTAGGGCCCAGCCATACGAAAGGGCTCAGAACCGTTGACCCTTTAAATTGCTGTGCTCAGGGCAGCATTGAGGGTTGCCTGGGGAAGGCGAAGTGCTCTTTGAATGGAGTTGAGTGCTGCCTAGCCTCTGCCCTGCCCCTTCTGGAGATGCAGAATAGGCCCACCCCCTATAGACCCGGTGAGACTGTCGGCCCTGCTGGCTAAGGGCTTTTGGCTCATGCATTGAGCTTCAGAGACCCCATGTTTGATCCTTCTCCCCGGAGACCAGCGTCTGTTGGTGTTACCCAAGCAACTATGGTTCTATAAATCCTCCGATTCCTCAGGGGCTCCAGGGACATTATTGGGATGCCAGTGCCCAGCCAGATCTTATTTAGGAAACTCAACTCTGGCTGCATTTCAGAAAGCGATGGGTGAGATGAAGAGTTCAATGCCATTGAATCAAGCTGATCTTTTCTGTAAACCCATTGATAGGCATGGGTGGTAATGTAGGCAAGGGAAGGCACAGCCTTCTCAGAATTTCCCAGGAATGTAAGCAGGCTGGGGCTATGGCCTTTCCCAGCCGCTGGGGAGGGTTAGAGCCGTATTGAGGCAGCCTGGCCCTCTAAGTGGCCAGGAAGGATGGGACTGCGGATGGGTGGGGCTTTGGTCCAGGGGTGGGCCTCAGGCAGGAGGGGCAGAGCTGAGGGTTGCCTTCCCCAGCTGAGCCTTCACCCACATTGATAGGTCTACATTTACCTACTGAAGACAGGGCAGTTCTATCAGGGATGACTCTGGCTCTTGGTACAGTAATTTTAAAAATCTCTGTTCACCACTGACTGACTATTCTAGTGAGAGCGTTTTCCTTTTGGAAGCCACATTGACTGATTCCTGCATATATAGTCCTAACTGTCCAGAGCAGAAGTTTCCAAATGTTGGTGACTGGAGAAAAGCAATATCTTTAGATATTACACCCCTCAAGAGGACTAGAATATGTAAGACAAGGTCTGTCTGAACACTATTAAGCTGGTTCATGCTGTGCATTGAATGGCCAGTATCTGAAAGACTTGACTGTAAGGAAGTGTTTCACGGACCACTTTGAGAAACCACTTTGAGAAACCTGTTCACTGGTGAACCAGGACCAATGGGAACCACGAGGCTCTGGGGCTGTGGAGCCAGTAAATGAACACACCGGTGCGGCCAGTTAGCACCTTTCCCAAAGTGGTTTCATGGACCACTTTGAGAAACATTGCTGTAGAGAAAAAAAAAACAAAAGGTCTAGTAACACTTTATAGACTAACAAAACATGTAGATGGTATCATGAGCTTTCGTGGGCACAACCCACTTCTTCAGATGACCGGAAGTGGGCTGTGACCATGAAAGCTCATGATATCATACATATGTTTTGTTAGTCTATAAAGTGCTACCGGACCATTTGTTGTTTTTTTCTGTAGCAGACTAACTCAGCTACCTCCTGAAGCTACTGCTGTAGAGGAAACCTGAAATAGCTCCTGCTGCCGGCTTTAAAAGGCACGGGCCTTCCACAAGAAGGGAAGTCAACTGTGGAATTTATCCAATAGTGGCAGGATAAACTCAAACTCATATTGAATCCCATATTCCTGATGTGCCAGAATCTTGCAGTTCTTCCCTTATAAAGATATAGGAAGAGCTGGAATTAACACAAATGCATAATAAATGTAGAGGAAGAAAATGAGATTTTTTTCCCCCCTCATGTGCATGCATGTGCACTTTCTCTCACACACACACACACACACACACACACACACACACACTACACTAGCTTTGCTGGGAGCAAATGTTACTGTCATCAAGGACTTGTATGCTTAGAACATTTCATTCAAAACTGCTTTTCAAATACTAAGCAAATAGGAATCATGTCACCCCCACAGTCACCTCTGACATGGAAGATATTTAACTTTGCCCATTAACACTCCATAATAATTTTGGAAATGAAGGGAAGAAAATACGGTAAAACCCAGAAACTGCAGGGGGCCACGTAAATAGGAAGATGTCGCTTGGCATTTACAACTTCATCCTTGCTTCAGTTCTTCCTTCCTGATGCCGACATTTTACAATATGAGAGACTAGAAGATTTACCCAACATTGCTCAGGTTCTTCCCTCAATGAATTTTTGTTTTTGAAAATAAAAGGAAAACGTCCATGTTTCATTTAAATCATTGCTCTGGGGTGGGGCTGAGGAAGAGGGTTCAGTCTGCAGGCTGACCCAGGGAGGAAGGACAGGCAAACACTCTCAAATATCTCTCAAATACTCTCAAATATGTGGTAGATTAGGCACGGGTATGGTGCCTGCAGCACCTCCTATTGGTCTTCAGGACAAGCGCACATAGTTGTGAAGAACTGCTGTATGGAGGGAGTTAAAATTAAAAAACAAAACAGCCCTTTCCACTTTTTTGAACTTTGACCCAAAACTCAAACATTTTGCCACCGTTATTTTTCATTTCTAATCATCTCTTCCTTCCTAGCTTGCCCAAAATGTTCGTTTTTGTGTAGTTCTATCCTAAGTGAGAGAAGAAAGCACAACCGTGTGGCCAATACTTGTAGTAAGAGCTGATGTTTTTCTTAGCCCTCCACTCCTAGAGTTATCTGATTTGCATGATGATCTCGGGGTTGTTTTTATAGGGAAGTTTCTGGACCTCATGGTTGAAACATGAACTATCTGCACTCAGAAGGAAAAAGGCAAATAAAAAGGAGCCCAGTTTTTTTTAATCTCATGATTTTTAAGCCAACCTCATGATTTTCGAACTCTCGGGGATGCCGGCATGGAAAGACCACCTGCTTTGAGGTTTGCTGTTTGAGGTTTGGCCAATCTTTGTTGGCCAAAAATGGCTGGGTAGTTTGGAGAAGGATCCAACCTTTGGGCATTCACCCGAAGCGAATGCCAAAGCTTTTGACGTTTGCCCATCTGCGTGTGGCGCAGGTTTCCCATTTGATTAAGCAAATTTATTCTCAGCTTAATTTGTCTATGTTGGCTGATTGGATGAAATATGCACTTAATTAGGTAAAAAATACAGAAACATATTTATGCACAAGATTTATGCGAAAAATGAGAATCCCACTGAAATTTCCAGTAGTGCAGCAATTAAGTAATGGAATTCTGCAGTATAAACATGGTATAATTCAACTATAAAAATGATGTCTAAGTAATGTTAATGAGTTGACTTCAAGCCGCAGAAGCAAGAAAACTTCACCATTACAGCTGAAAATCCAGTTTAGAATGAACTATAGCTGAAATAAGGCTCTGTTAGAAGTGACCTGCACTTCCAGCTATAGCTCTGAATTTCCTTTCTGCATATAGAATAGTTCAAACCTGCCGACCTGGTAAACGCAGGAATAACAAAGCTTGTTAGGCCAGTTTTTGTTATGTTTCTTGCATAATGGAGCCCTAATCCATGACTGGGACCCCCAGTTGCTACTGTAATAATAATAATAATCATTATTCTCTGGTCTGATTAGTAATATTCAGTTTGGGAGTGATTAAAAACAAGAATTCTTGAGAGAATAGATTTCTGAAGGTTTTTAGGAATGATCTGTTAGAGTATGCTGCTAAAATTCTTGCTCATTATTATATTCATTTAATAAAGCCCTGCACAAAGATCAGTTTTTAAAATCCATAATAGTATTTTTTTCAGAAATGATTAGTTTTGTCTTTGGACTAATAGCTTGCAAAATATATTCTCTGTGTGCTGAAATTGCTCATTCAATGTTTTCAGATGTTGATAATTTAAATGTTCACTTTGCTGAAGTGCAATGCAGTCTGAAAATGACAAAGCAACTCTTAGCATGAGGATATGTGAAAGACCACCTCAAACTATCTCTCTTTATATTTTGTAAAGCCCTAACCTGAAAGCGGGAACATTTTCCGGATTTTAAACCTTGAGCATTGAATTTGTATTGAAATTTTGGTAAACGTAAGGGTCAAATTTTATAGTTGGATTATTTAACACAAGCCCTTTTTTGTGCATGTTGCTTTCCCCAAAAACGGGAGTTTATAACAGAAAGGTTTTTACATCCTTAAGTAGAACAAAGACAACAGGGCTGTTCTAATAAAAATTGCATTTATAATTGCCTGATATATAATTACTGCTTTATTTGTTATTTTTAGGACAGATTATCAGTAAAAGCAAAATTGCTTTTTTAAATTTTTTATCAATCTTGGTTTGTTTCTTTAAAATCACCTTACAGGTATTGACTAAGCAGTTTGCTGTGAAATGAAGTGCATCTCTGTTTACAGCATGGGAGCAAATTCTGCCAGTTATGGTTGTGCACAGACTAGACTAACATTTCTTTTAGAAGTTGCATTTTAGCCAAATCCCAGGTGATTTCAATGCACTCTGGCCTTCATGCTACATTTTCTTTTCTTTTCTCATTCCACTTCATAATGTTGTTTCTATCACCTTCCAAACCTAGTAAATAGCACACTGAAGATTTATTATGTTTATTTTAACACTGTAACATATTTCATACCGTCTTCACAGTATTATTCAGACGTGCTATGTTATGGTTAGTCCAAGTTCTAGTGCCACTGCATCCAGGAACTTTCTTTGTGGGTAGTTTCTCTTTGCCAAAGAGTATTTGCACTTGCTTTTGAGGAGGAGGAAAGGAATGCCCCATAAATCTTGCACAGGATTAAAATTGGGGATGCCAAACCTGTTCGGATAGAAAACAAAATAAATCCCCTTCTCGTCGGCTCCTCCCCGAACCCAAACCCCAGACTCACAGCCACGCTGAACCAGACCTTTCTGTTGAGACTCCGATATTGTTTCCGTTGCTTGTCTTGTGCTTTGCTCCTGCCGTTAAAAATTATCCTGTCAGCAGGAGCAGTGGGGAGTTCAGGTTAATGTGCTCATACCATTGAGTCAAGCAGAAAAGAAAAGGTACAGAGGACAGAGTGGCCAAAGCTACTTTAGAGCACTTTCCTAGGTTGGATCTTAATGAGCATCCAGAGGTTCAGTCTGGACAAGTAATCAAACATTTTATCTAAAACTTCCCTGCTTCTGACTTTCTCTCTCCATGCCTGGACACCTGTCTGGAAACAGACAAGAGGTGCTGTCCAGTTCTGAGTGGATTCGAATTGCTGCAAGAATGTCTACTTCACTGTGTGGTGGACTTGCTTTCTGCTGCTGACCCCAGCAAGTCATGTGTGTGTGCGTGTAAATGTACAGCAATTGTTAATGGGGCTATTTGGAATGCCAGAAAAGGCTCAGGTTGGTTTGAGTTGTGGAAACAAGCTCCGGAATACATTTTTTAAAAAAGAATAGCAAAGTAGGTTCTTTATAAGTGGTGGGTCCTGTCCACTACCAATCCATATGCTGGGCAAGCTATTTTTTTAAATGGCTTGCAGATGCAATTAGCCATGTGTGCAAATGCTACCCTTGGGACATCAGACTGTGTATGTATTCAGATGCAGTGCATGAATAAATGCTAACATTCCCATGTGCAATTAAGTCCACAACACAGGAGGCCCCATTTAAAAACAACCCCCGTTCTCCTGCAATCAGCTGTATTATTAAATCAATAGCTCTTCACACGGGTGATGAAGTTGATCTATAAACATCTTGTTGCAGGATCAGGGCCTTAGTCCTTAAGAATGCAGAAACAATGATGAAAAGGGACTACTACATGCCATTGGTGTTAACACATACCATGGGAAATGCAGCACAGTAGAGGTGTGTTTGTACTGAGTAGTGGTTTTGTCTTTTATATATATAAATACCAATTAAAATATAATGTAAAAAGCTAAAGTATGCTAGTTATATTTTAGTATGCTGGTAAGGTAAATAAAAATGAAACAAAAGGCATATATACTGGGTCATTAAAAATGCATTGTTAAATCGGTCTGTGCCACAAAATTTCCTAATTAAAAACTGAACAGAAATACATCTGGAATGGGACACAAAACCAGACTACTATAACCTGACCCGGAGTTCTGTATTTGGTCTATGGTTCATTTGTGCTGCCGGTAACCACTGTGCCGAGAAACACAAACAGCTCCTGGAACCATACCTTGCAAAATTTCCTTTTTACAGCATCGCCAGTGGTCCAGCATAACCCCTAGATGTTTTAGCCTAAGGCTTGGAGATCTGAACTCCATATGCATTTGGGGCTTTGGCTATAAGATCCCTTTTAACAGGTCAAAACCAGAAACAGCTTGGAATATTCACGTAGCTGTACCTTACTGCTTCCAGTGTGTAATGAGAAAAGTAGACAAGCTGTCAGAGCGAGCAATTAAGACGGATTCTTGTACATTTTAAGTGTGGAATGCTGCAAATTAAATTGAACTAGTTGAACTGTTCTAATCAAGGCATGTGAATAATGGCAAAGCTGCATGGGAGTAATTTTTTTTCTTAATTTTCTATATGACCATATGTGTCCCTCCAGTCCTCTTCTGGAACCAGTACAACATGCCCAGTCTTGGGTCCCCCTAATTTCCTTAAAACCCAAAGAGGATCTAGCTCTCTATGGATACTTCTGTACAGCGCCAGATTTTGAAATAACATACTATTTTGACACATCCCTTATTCCTCATGGAACGAGGGTTACAGGGTTGCTGAAATAGTGCGTTCGCTATTTGGAGACCTATCTTGAAATAGCGGGAGTGTTCAAAAGACACGGGGTATCTATTTAGGGGGACTTCTGGTATTGCGAAATAGCCCTGCTGTGTAGACATACCCTGTATGATCAAAGTAGGAAGTCCATGCTTCCAACAGATGGTGTCACTGGAGGGCAACAGAGGTGTTCCTTTCCTTGGTACAACCACTTGGCACGAAAACCCGTACCCCTTGGTAACCGTGGACTACTCTGTACACCGGCAGGCCTTGCATTGTAATGCTCATTCACATTCAGAAATTAGCCGTGTGGCCCAAAATCGTATCTCTGTCTCTTATAGGAATGAGGGAACATGAGGCCAAAAAAAAAAATCCCTTTGCCACAGCAAGTCTATGTCTAGACTGCAGAATTTTATCGGAAAAAGATATGCGAATTGCGCACAGCAATTTGTGTATCTTTTTCAGCTTTTTTTTTTTTTTTTGGAAGAGGCTTTTCTGCATTTTTGACTCATCTACATGGGGCCAAATTTCAGAAAAACATCCTCTTTGAGAACATCCCTTATTCCTCTCACTGAGAGGAATACAGGGATGCTGAAAGAATGCTCCCGCTTTTCAGAAACTATTCCAAAAAAGCGGACATGTTCCCTGGATGTGGCAAAGGTTTTCTGAGATCCCAAAGGTATCCCGGAAAAACTCTGCAGTCTAGACATAGCCCAAGTCTCCCACTTGAGCTATTCATCCAAATGTCAGGATTCCCTGGTGGCTTGTTATAAATATGGGTATTAGCAAAGTGTCCATTGAAATCAATTCCAATTCACTGACATAGACTTTGGTCCCTTTTGTGGAGAAAATCCTAGTTTGCCCCCTGTCCAAGGAACCGGGATGGGGGCTTGAGCGAGGATACGTCCCTTTGTGACACAACAAGATTGTGTCAGGTTAAAGGCCATGCCTTATCTTCATGTATCAAGGGCAACCGAACTGGACCGTGACTGGCTAAGGTAGGAGGGTCTCCTTTCTAGTTCCTCCAGGGCTTGACCCAAAGCCCATTGAAACCAAGCACTCAGGTTGTCATGACAGAGCTGCCGGGGCACAAGCAATGTTGTATCTCTTCATAACTGGCGTGGCAAACACAGAGTTACCAGCAGGGGGCCTGACAGACTTGCTGGGTCTCTGGGCAAGGAGCAGAGGCCTAGCTCGGTGCTTCCTGAAGGGACGGGGCGGGGGTGGCCAGCCCTCAGCAGCGTGCTGCACCTCCCCAGCCAGCCCTCAGAGCCGCCCTGAGCGTGCTGTGCGGGGAGTCTTTCCACTGACTTCACTCAGCTTTGGGTCAGACCTCGAGTTCCTAGGATAGTAACTCATCCCCAGCCCTTGTTATATTAACCTGCTTATTAATAAACCCTTCGTGGCTGCGAATTTACATGAGAGGCCTGGGATGTATTTAAGGTCAAAACAGGTCACTTCTGTGCCACTATTTTACTTTAATAGTATTGGTTTAAATCACCTCTAGACTCCTCTCTTGGCCTTCCCTGCGCAAGATGCAGCCAACCTGATAAAAAAGGTCTTTCTTTGAGCCACGATCCCCCTGAAGAAAAAGCTTAACATCTGATTTAGGTTTGCTGAAATAACAACAGATGTTTATCTTGTATTGTATGGCACATGGCACTACAACTCATAAACCCCCTCCTGGAGCTCGGAGCGGAGTTTCTGGTCCCTGCTTTGGACACTTGAAGGCTTTGTGCTATTTTTTTTAAATGTTTTCATTTCTCTGCATTGTAAGCCGCTACCAAAGTATTTATAAGTATCACGTTATAAACCGTGAAACAAGGAATCGCAAAGGAGATTTTCAATACTTCCTTCCACTGAGCAGTGGACAGTATGTGCGGCTCCTTACCTGAAGTCTCAAACGATTGCAATAATTATTCAAGCATTTCGCCATTCCCCAGTAAGCCTTAATCATTATGGCTCTGGGACGGTGCATATTGTTCAAGAGACAGCAGACAAAAAATCCCCACATTTTACTGTAAAAAGACATGAGAGGAGCCAACAAAATGATGGAGGGAAAAGGCAAAAATGAAAATCCTGTTTCCCTGAGATTTGAAAAAGAGTCTACTACAACTCATTTTTATTTTACTCTGACAATGGTGAATTTCCACAGCTGGAGCAATTTTACACAGACAGATGTGTGCACCTCCCCTCCCCACACATACACACACACACACACACACACACAATCCACTCCCCTCCCTTTTCCCCAGCTATACAATGCTCTGTTACCAGACAATGGCAGTGCCATTCAGCAGCCCATTGGCAAATGCGCGTGCGAGGGTCAGTTTGTACGTGCACATTCGTGAAATGCACATCAGTTGTTTTCACGTGACTTTACTTGGTGGATGATGGAGCTTTCTTGGAGAGGTGGACAGAGCCCTGGGACAAGACAGGGAAGAAGGGACTTGGGTAGCAGAGCTAACCTATAAGTGGTTGGAAACAAAGGAACACAAGCACCCTCCACATTTCTCACTCTAACTAGCCACCCAAGTGGGAAGGAGATGCCCTTGTATAATGCTGCAGAACAAATCTGAGCTGGCAAACAGATTGTGGTAGTGGGGTGCGTGCGTGCGTGCGTGCGGGGGCTTCTCTAAAGCTGTGGATGGGGCTCCAGATGAGGAGCAGAGCCTGTAATTCGGAGGTACGGGATGCCAGATTCACAGAGCTCTGGCATGAAATTAAGCCCCCTAAGTTAAAATGAGAGAGTGAAAGATGAGTCTGCCATGTGACGGCTGCTCGTAGACTGAGACTGGACTGTTTTCACTGAAGATTTATTTGTGCAGCAAGTACTAAAGCAGACTCCTTACTGCTCCTCAAATATTCAGTAGAAGCCACGTTGCCTTTAACGTACAGAGGGAATGGCTTTTCTGCCTTTGCCTGTATATTTCCTAGCTCGGTCATTCCAGAGACATTGTAGCTTCTCTTTTAGCTACTTATGAAGGCCTGGTTCATTTTGGGACTGGGTGAATGCAGTCCTTCTCTGTTTCCTTGTCTGGCTGCTTTATTTATTGTTTCCTAAATAATTCGATATCCCCCCCCTTTCAAAACACATACGATAGCAATAAGCAGATACCAAAGAGAATTGGGAAACACAAAGCTTGAACATTCTGATAATGTACATTTGGTTTGTATTTATCATACTAAGATGTGTTTTAATTGGTTCACTATCAACATCCTGTAGCTTTCGGTCAGTCAGAAGAAAAACCTGTTTCATTTTAAAGCCGGTTCATTTCTTTCCTCTTCCAGCGGAGCCGAAAGGACAAGCTCCTACTGTATCTCCAAATTCAATTGCCTTAAAACATTCAGGAGGAGGATTAAAATACATCTTGCTTCACTGTTCCTGGCCATTGATCGAGCGCTTAGCTTGGTTTTAGGGGTATGTGTGTGTAAAAAATAAATAAATAAATAAAAGCAAAGCCATTTCTCTGCAGCAAAAAAGCCAGGCAGTGACAAGCCTGGAAGTAAACAGCTGTGTATGTCTCACTGCCTGTGTTCCTGATCAGTTTCCTGCTGGACAAGTACACAGCATATTTAAGCACCTGGTCAGCAGGCTCAGAACAGAGGCTAAGAACGGAAAGAGCCATAGAGATTTGACCCTCTTACTCACAGAGGTGATTCTTCCTACACAAATGGTGCTGTACCTGTTCTGTGGAATAACTGAAGAATCAGCCTGGCACTTTCAGCACCACTCAATGAGCGAGAAGTCAAATTCTCTCTGTCTGTAAATGTCTATGGATGCTATGATGAATTGTGGGCCTGAAACACAGAATTTGGATCTGAGCTGCCCAAACCTGATGAGCACTTGGCTCCAATCTGTGTCTAAAATGATTAAAGGTATTGAAAACATGACTTATGAGGGAAGACTGAAAGAATTGAGCTTGTTTCATTTGGAAAAGAGAAGACTGAGAGGGGACATGATAGCAGCTTTTAAGTATCTGAAAGGGTGTTATAAGGAGGAGGGAGAAAATTGTTCTCCTTGACCTCTGAGGATAGGACAAGAAGCAATGGGCTTAAACTGTAGCAAGGGAGGTTTAGATTGGACATTAGGAAACCCTTCCTAACTGTCAGGGTGATTAAACATTGGAATAAATTGCTTAGGGAGGTTGTGGAATCTCCATCACTGGAGATATTTAAGAGTAGGTTGGACAGACATCAATTGAGGTAATCTAGATGGTGCTTGGTCCTGCCATGAGGGCAGGGGACTGGACTTGATGACTTCTCGTGGTCCCTTCTAGTTCTAGTGCTCTATTATTCTAATTTAAGACATTTACCTAATGTTCTTTGTCAGTCACTGGCCGATTTGGTATGGATCCCAGGAATTTTCATTCCCAATCTCCTGCTTTCATCTTTGGGCACAGGACAATTCAGACAAAACTCAAACAATAATTACCCATTAATTATGTGCCCTGATCTTTCCTTACCCTGTTGGGGTCAGAGTGTCACTATTTACATGAACTCCACATTTTTTATGCCTGTGGAATGGGTAGCCTTTGTATTACGCTTTTGTGTAAATGTTTTCTTCAAATGACCAGTTTTGCAATAACCACTATAGTCTCTCAGCTCTGTCTGAAAGTAGAGCTAAAATAATTGCTCAGCAAAGCTGAAATATCCATATCAGTTATCTGCATGTAGCTATTAGAATATCAATCTCTGATCTCATCACAACTAGCCCTACAAAATACCTGCAACCAGAGGTGAAAGTAAGGGGGTGCACCCTTGTGCATTGCAATAGGACAGAACGTGTAATAACTTTAATAAGGAGCAGGTTTAAAACAAACAAAAGGAAGCATTTCTTTATGCAATGCACAGACAACCCGTGGAACTCCTTGCCAGAGGATGTTGTGAAGATGAGGATTTCAAAAAAGAGCTAGATAAATTCATGTAGGTTAGGTCCATCAATGGCTATTAGCCAGGATGGGTAGGAATGGTGTCCTTAGTCTCTATTTGTCAAAAGCTGGAAATGGGTGTCAGGGTGGATCACTGAATGATTCCCTGTTCTGTTCATTCCCTTTGGGGGCACCTGGCATTGGAAGACAGGATACGGGGCTAGATGGGCCTTTGGCCTACCCAATCTGGCCTTTCTTATGTTCTTATTTAAGAAAATTTAGTTACTTTCATCCCTGCTTAAAACAGGATTAATAACTAAATGGCCCAAAGGGCTAATTTCAATGCAAACTTTTGTAATCATCCGTCCATACAAAAGAGGATCTGCAGTGGTCGTAATGTGTGCAGTGCAAAATATGAGTGAGCTAGATGTGTAGGGTCAGTACTGGAGCTGTGGGGCCTCTTCTTCAATTCGGTTTCAACACAGCCTTGCACAGAACAGCCTTCAGCTCATTTCTGAACCATTGCCGTCTCCTACCGGCCCAGAGGTCGAAAAGTGAGGAACAACCAAATGCTCGCAAAAGGAGGAGAGGAACCAATCCTTTCATGGGAAATAATAGTGTCTGGAACCAGCCACTCCCAGGGTGACAATGAATGTTTCTGTTGCTGCGATGCAGCTGCTTTATGTGGTTAGACCATTTGAAGAAGTTTATTAACAGAAGTGGTGAGGCGGTCACATTACCTGGAAGTTTACCTTGGTTGGCATCACAGAAGCCAGGAGAAGGTCTGCACTTGCAGACAGAGCTGAGGAGGGTTCATTGCAAGGGTCTAAAGGAGAAAGAGGGAGGCAAGTACTTTTATACAGAAAGCAAGGTGATCCTCACACGTATGCACTTAGCAGGAGGGATGTGAGGCAGAGGGAAGACTGTGGAACTTTATCTACAGTTTTGAAGCAATATTTGTTTGACGGGTTTTGAATACAATTTTTAATTGGACATTTTCATGGTTATCTCTAGGGAGAATTTTCAGTTTCAGAAAATATTTTTTTAAAATCTCCTTTTTCCTTGTATCCAAGTCTCCCCTTTTTGCCCCTTTCCCCTTTGCAACTAGAAAGATGGGAAATAAAAATGGCCAAATATTTTTTTTTTTACAGAACTGAAATACAGCATTGAACATGCAATTTTTCTCTTTGTGAAAAATTTCAGATTTTGAAAGGCTGCTTTTTCAACACAAATTATATCTCTATCTCTAGATCTATAGCTCTATAATAAATTATTATATATTACAAATTATATATAATTTGTGTTGAAAAAGTGGCCTTTCAAAATATATATATAAAAAGATTTTGACCAGGTTTCAGCTTCCAGCTCTGAAAGGATCTAAGCAGCCAAGGGCATGTTTATTGTAAGGTGCCCAGGCCTTTGTGGAGGGAAACAAATTATTTTTTTTCTGTATTATTCAGTGTGTATATCTTTTAAAAAAAAAGTTCTAGATCAAGGTAAAGGGACAGCTCCATCGCACAGGAGTGTGTGGAACTACACCCTTGAGTGAGTTTACTCACTGGATTTTTCACAGATGATATAAAGAGGCCGCCATGCCAGAAAACAGATTCCGTATTTATTTAATTTAAGAGACCAGAAATCTGCCAAGTCTGCACTTTACATATAAAAATTAGAATGAAGTTACAAATGTTCTTTGTGTTTTGCAAAGCAGCATTTTCTCTTCAACTTGTCAGGAATGCTAGCTTGAATAAGGAAGCGCCAGTTCTGAATGTTTTTTTCTGCTTGTGTGCAGTGTGTGTGTGTGTGTGTGTGTGTGTGTGTGTGTGTGTACTTTTTGTAGATGTTTGGAAAACTTTACTTTGTTACTCCCATCTCTGTCTTTGTAATTAGAGTTTCTTTTACTCTGGGAGTTTGCTGTAATGCACCTTGCTCTTGTGAGAATTTATCCTGATTCCAAAAGGGGTTTTTGTTGTTTTCCTTTCTCTTACATTGGCTTCTCTTCCTCAGATTTGTACAGAGGAGGTTCCTTCCATTTCTAGAATTGTGCTACAAAAGTACTGTCCTGCCAGAAAACAAAAATGAGATACATCTTGAAATTGGCCGCCCTCCTCCCCAAGCATATCATCCTACTGCCTCCCTTCTCCACTATCTTTATTAAGTATAGACAAGCGCAAGCTTAGCAAAGAGCAGTTGAAGCCAGAGTATGAACGTAGAGAGAAATGTCCACCAGGGATGTAGCTTCACTTCACTTATGCGAATTGAAGATAGAGGAAATGAGGTAAAGGGCAAATTTTTCCTCTGCCGTATCCACCCTGTGAATTCCTATTGCATAGTCTGCACTTGTTCCACACACAGACTGCCTATTGACAGCCATGCACAGAGGGAGTACAGAATATGCAATCGAGATCCTCACCACAGATAGCAGCTCTTCCGTGTGGAATGGGGAGAAGAATTTTGCCCTAAATGTACACCAGACGCCCCAAGCAGAGTCGGTTCATGAGACTAGCCAAGCAATCCCCACAAGATTACAATAGGGCCCTCAGTCTTGAAGGCGGAGGTGTTGATGAAACCGTCTTTGAACTATTTGAGGTTTCTTCAGTTTCTTCTTTTTTTTTTTTCCTTGTGGGGTTTTCTTTCTTCCGAAGAACAAAACAAGTAACTTCCCAATACAGCCCCAGTCTCTGCAAGACAAGGACTCTTTTGAACTATTTTACATACAGTGCTGATTCAAAAGAATCTTCTTACAGTTTCCTAAGGAACCTCAGCAGGATAATATTGTTGGTTTGGACGCTGCAAGCATCCATTTCAGGGGGAAAGCAATGATTACAGCTGGCTGAATAATACAAAAAAGGGATTCATGGAGAAAAGTGGTGAGTTTGGTTTGCTGCTGCGATTTGTGGGGTCCTATTCCTGGTTGGGACGTATTCAGATAGCCAGCAGTCACAGGGCTAGGAAAACTGAAGGGTTCATCTGTCATGAGTCATCCAAACAATCCTGTTGCACCCATTGCTCGTTATTAATTGTTGTTGCTGTACGTATTGCAGTAACACCCTCAGGACTCCGGCTGAAATTAAGGCCTGTTCCGCTAAGCTCTGTATTTACACATATTAAGGATGTAAAGGACTAGTCGACTATCCGATGAGCAAATGCTTATCAGATAGTCAACAGAATAGTTGACTAGTCACTCCCCTCCTGCCCCCTGGCTGCCTCTATCAGATAGAAGAGGGAGGTACTTAAAAGTGGCAGTGCCGCATGGAGCCCGGGGTGCGGACTCCCCAGTTGATCCCAGGTTCCAAGCAGCGCTGCCGCTTTGAAATGCCGGATGGAACCTGGATCAGCTGGGGAGTCCCCAGCTGACCCTGGGCTTCGCGTGGTATTTCAAAGTGGCTTGGAGCCCGGGATCAGCTGCGGCCTCTCCAGCTGACCCCGGGCTCAGTGTGGCACTGCCGCTTTGAAATGCAGGGTGGAGCCCGGGATCAGCTAGGGACTCCCCAGCTGCCCCTGGGTTCCATGAGGAGTGCCAGCTTTGAAATATACAAGAGTCCGCAGTGGGGACTCTTGTGAATTTCAAAGAGGAAGCGCAGCATGGAGCTTGGGGCCAGTGCGGGACTTTGAGCACTTCGCATTCCACCTTTGAAATGTACAAGAGCCCCAGTGGGGGCTCTTGTGCATTTCAAAGTAGAAGCACCCACGTGGAGCCCGGAGTCAGTCGGACTCCCCATTGGCCCTGGGCTCCACGCGGCATTCCAACTTTGAAATGTACAAGAGGCCCCGTTGGGGCTCTTGTACATTTCAAAGGCGGAACGCGGAAGTGCTTATTGACTAGTCAAGTAGTCGATGGAAATTCCATTGACTACTCGACTGGTAAATTAATTGCTAGTTAACATCCTTAACACATACTAAGATATGCTCCAGGATGGAACCTTAGCAAAGCTGGTCAAAAAATGCCACAGCTTTTTCACAGACAGTTTGGAAATGTTGTGTGGCTGACAAGCCAAACAACAAAATAAAATCCAAACCGTGTTTTGGGTTTTTTGTTTTTTTTGCCATCTATTTTTTGGTTAAAAGTAAATACCTCAGTTTATAGTTATAACTTTTCAGTTTTCAAATACTGGGGCCCTACCTCTGGAGTACAGGAGTGGGTATTAAAACTCCCTAGATAATTTGAATGACAATGAAAATATATACACAATTTGATTAAAAAGCAATATTCTATGGGAAAAAATGTTTTGATGAACACATTTTGATGAGGTTTATTGACTAGACAAAGGAGTATGGGCTGAATCTCTCTAGCCCGGCACTCTCTGGTCTGGCAACATCTGTGGTCCGGCATGATTTCAGTTAGTCAGATGTCCACTTATTATGAGTGTGACCAAGTTTCCCGCTGTTCCATAAAGTTTGTTTACAGCCACCAGTTCTAGATCTCTGTGTTCTGTGCTGTTATTTCACTCTAATTTACCCCTAAATGTCTTCTAAGAGCCCAGTGTTCAGTGGACGTGTTGGTAATGCTGCTAGACAATATCGACCTCCTGTGGTGTTTTGGCACTGGTCAGGTCCAGAAGGTGCCAGACTAGAGAGATTCAACCTATATAGGATGATCACAAGAAAATCATAGAATACTAGAACTGGAAGGGACTTCAAGAGGTATCAAGTCCAGTCCCCTGTCCTCATGGCAGGACCAAGCACCGTCTAGAAGATCATCCTTGAGATATGTCTATCCAACCTGCTCTTAAATATCTCTAGTGATAGAGATTCTACAACCTCCGTAGGCAATTTATTCCAGTTTTTACCCACCCGGACAGTTAGGAAGTTTTTCCTAATGTCTAAACCTCCCTTACATTGCTATAATTTAAGCACATTGCTTCTTGTCCTAACCTCAGAGACCAAGGAGAACAATTTTTCTCCCTGCTCCTTGTAACATCCTTTTAGGTACTTGAAAACAGCTATCATGTCCCCTCTCAGTCTTTCCTTCAGCTATTATGTCCCCTCTCAGTCTTTCTTCATGTTTTCTAGACCTTTAATTGTTACTGTTGCTCTTCTCTGGACCCTCTCCAATATCTCCACATCTTTCTTGAAATGTGGTGCCCAGAACTGGACACAATACTCCGACTGAGGCCTAATCAGTGCAGAGTTGATCGAAGAATGACTTCTCATGTCTTGCTCACAACAATCCTGTTAATCCTCCCAGAGTCACATGGCTTTACAAATAAGCCTATTATTCCTGTTAATGCCTCCCAGAGTCACATGGCAACAGCCTCACACTGTTGACTCATATTTAGCTTCCGGTCCACTCTGACTCCTAGGTCCGTTTCTGCTGGACTCCTTCCTAGACAGTCGCTTCCCATTCTGTGTATGTGAAATGAATTGTTCCTTTGCAGTTGTCTTTATTAAACTTCATCCTATTTCCCTCAGACCATTTCTCTAGTTTGTCCAGATCATTTTGAACTATGACCCTATCCTCCAATGTTATTATTGTCCCCATATTATAGAGCTGCAACTGAGATATGGATCTCCATAGATGCATGGGCACCTAACTTCAGTGGGAGTTAAATCCATTTGGGAAGTCTCAACCTAAGTTACTTGCTCTAGGTCAGACAGGGAATCAATGGCAAGGGCAGGATTTGAACCCAGTTTCTTGAGTGCCTTTGTCACAGGCCAGCCTGTTCTTGGCACTCATTAGTTTCCTGCTTTGAAAAGCAGGGTATCAAATCAGTGGGCGGAACCAGGGCAGTGTGACCTAGGGGACGAGTCACATGCCAGGAGCTGTTCCTTTAGCTCACCCCGGGTGAGCTACAGACTAAAACTTTCTGCGTGTAAAATAGTTGTCACATAATGATGAGTAACAAAAACATTTGTACAATCAGGATCCCTTTATAGACCCCCCCCAAAAAAAAATTACAGCAGAGGCATCTGTGGGGGTGCAGGGAGGTTCACCCAGAGGGGCAGGGAGGGGGCATCTCATTTAGCAGTTAACATTTTGGTGGGGCACCTCCCAAGTGCTATCACCAGGCCTGCTTAGACGGGCAGGGCCCAGCGATTCAAAGGGGCCTTGTTACCAGAGCCACAGGCCCTGCACAGGCTCTGAGGTCTGGTGGGGAGGGGTGCCATGCTCTGGATGGCTCAGAGGGCTGGCTGTGCCTAGCCCTGCCCATTCTCCCTGAAGCCCCGCCCCTTCTAGGAGCGCGAAGCTGCTTCCCCCGCACCTTGCCCAGGCGCCCGTGGAGGCTGTCGGTTCCCCTAGGTACTGCAAGTCACCTATGGCAACAGGTAATTTTTCACCCGTTCCAGCCACAATGCACAAATCACGCATCTCTCCCCGACGGTGTCTTTATACTCCCAATCCTCCTCCGCACTGTGATGGAGATGCAAAATCCATCCCCCAGAGAGGGCTGGATGGGGCAAAATGCTTGGGATTATCATGAATTAAATAAATAATACAAACCCCTGTGCGACTCTGGAACCACCAAGTTTCACTGGGGTTACCTGCGTAACTGTGTGATCACACCGTTCTTCCTTCTTCCCCCTTCCTGCCTCCTGCTTGTTTCAGCTAGAATGGAACCTCCTTGTGGCAAAGGCCGTGCCATTTGTTTGGCGTCTCTTGCAGCAGGATCCCAAGCTCGTGCGTAAACGTGATACAGTTAATCAGTACTGAAGAGGGAGATGTAGATGAATAATAGGAAGAAAATGCAGATGTAGCCGTGGGCTTTACAAATAAGCCTATTATTCCTCTTGGTTTTGCCTTGTGAGATATACTGGTCAGTAGGGTTGCCTGGTGTCCAGTATCCTACCAGACAGTCTGGTATTTGAGCCCTCTGCCCGGTAAAAAAAAATCAGACAATACTGGACACATGCAGTGTCCGGTATTCTCTGATTTTTCTGGCTGGGCACCGGACGGAAGCTTGATATAGGTAGCCCCGCCCCCGCCAAGGGTCTGCACAATCACAGGCTCCCAGTGGCGTTTGTGGTCGCTTATCCCGCGTTCCATTTTTTTTTTTTTTTTTTGCTTGACCAAAAAATACCGGGTGTCTGGTATTTTTTGGGAGACCATCTGGCAACCCTACTGGTCAGCGCAAGATACGTTGTGGCCTTTTGGCCTTTTTCCTTAGCAAGGCTACTTGATTATATGTTAATCAAGCCAATGCTCACTTACTAAGGGCCCACAGGAGAAAGAATACTCCCCTCCCCTGCAGGCTGATCATTAACTTCCACAGTTTGCAAGCTGATCTGAAATCAGCTGAGCAGCCCTGTACGTCGATTACAGAGGGTGCAGTCTAATGCAAGCGGTGCACCATAAAGTAAGCCTTACTTTGCAGTTCTCAGAAGTCATGCTGAGAGGGTCACTAGGTGGTTAACCAAACCTTGGCTTGATAAAAAAAGTTGCTTAAATTAGGCTAATGATGGGATCATTGGCTCGCTAATGAAAGTGAGGAAGAGTTCAAAGCCCAGTATTTTGTGCAAGCAAAATCCAAATATGTGCCAAGTCTGTCTGATGAAGTGTCTTTGTCAGAACAATTAAATTAAGGTTAAAAAGGCCAGCCCTTTTCTCAACGTGTTTGGCTTGCTCTTTCTTTTCCCTCTTCAAGGTGTCTTCATGTTACATTTATTTGCTTCATGAATTCTGTAGTACACTAATCGGTCCTGATGTACAAACTCATTAGAAAATGAGCTGGAAATGTAAGATCCGTCAAATTTCAGAGCCTTCTGACATGGCTGGACTCAAGGGCCTTTTTGCAGAGAGGGGGAAAAAGGAGAAAGGAAAGAAGCTAATGAGGAAATGTCAGATAATGTAGAAGTCAATCCATTTCGGGATCAAGTCTTATAAACTTCAGAGCACAAAATTGTAGCATTGCCAGGATAAACACTTCAAGAATTCTTCTGAGCCACAATTTACATTTGAAAAAGTTGTATTATTGGTGTTTCTGAATGTTTCTCATTTGGGTTCATACTCTGTCAGCCAATCTCCATTATACACACACACACACTCCCCTGCCACTAAAATGACTTCTTCTGCCTTAAACACAATCTCTTAATGATATGAAGTTGCTATTAATTACTTATTTAGCTTCTACAGCCTGAGCCAGGATCACTGCCCAATTGAGCAAACATACAGTGAGAGGCATTTATTGCCTAGAAGAACTTAAATCTGAACAGAAAAAAAGGTGGGAAGTGAAACAAGACGCCACAGAGGAGGGAAGTGACTTGACAAAGGTAACTCAGCAGGTCCAGGGCAAAGACAATAATAGAACTTAGCTCTCCTGAATTGTAGTTCCCTATTTGCTAGATCACACTGCTGCCTTATGTGTTGTTAAACATTGCATAGGCCACATGTGTTTCTTCTGATGCACAGTTTTAAGAAAGAGGAACAATTAGTGAGTATAATCACTCCTGAAAAAAGTGTGAAAATCATGTCTGATTTTACTGTTAATCAGAACAGGACCTCTTGCAATTTTCATATGTATTGATACTGGAAAAAAACGATCTTGTATATTACAGGCTGAACCTCTTTAGTCCGGCAACTTCGAGACCTGACCGGTGCCAAATCAGAGAATTTGCCAAACCACAGGATGTCAATATTGTCTAGTGGGATATTAGAAGATGTTTAGGGGTAAATTAGAGTTAAATACCAGCATAGAACTCTGAGAGCCAGGACTGGTGGCTGTACACAAACTTTATTGGACCGCGGGATACTTGGCCACTCCCATGATAAGAGGCCATCTGGCTAACTAAAATCATGCCGGACCATGTATGTTGCTGGACCGGAGAGGTTCAACCTGTAATACATAGAATCCTAGGGCTGGAAGAGACCTCAGGAGGTCATCGAGTTCAACCCCCTGCCCAAAGTGCCTCCTTGTACATAAAAAAGAGCCATGTGATTTTTGTACACATTGGCCATGCTGTATAGAGTAGGCTTATAGAATTATAGATAGGGCTGGATTAAGAATGGGGCTTTAGGGGGTGCAGTCCAGGGCTGTGCAGCTATGGGAGAGATAGAAAAAAGATCTCTGGGCCACGAAAATTGCAGATCTTTTTGTGGGGCCCCTTTAGCCCTGCTTTCCAACCCTGCCAATGCGTGGGGGCTGGGGACGCAGGAGCTCTGTGTATTGTCATTCCTTATCCCCCCAATCTCCTGCTCTGAGCCTGCTCCTGCACCCCAAACCCATTGGACCTTACCTGCAGCCCCGTTCTGCGTCCCAAATGCCTCATTCCCAGCTCCACACCTAGAGCCTGCACCCCAAGCCGGAACTCTCCCCCTCTCCGGCACCCATCCTCTTGCCTCAACCCTCAGGCCCCTCCCACATTCTGAACACCTCCTTTCGACCCTACCCCAGATCTTAGCCCCTCCTCCCCCAAAGCTAGTAGCCCCAGGTCCCCAGAAGAGTTAATCTGGCCCTGCCTACAGATGCCTCAAAAAGCAAAAATGTGCCCACGGTGAAGAGATTCATAAAAAAAATGGGGCCGTTGTCAGCTAAGTTTGTGGGAGAGGACGTACTTCCTAGAAGAAGGAGCGGTTGCTATATTGCTTCTCCTTGCAGTCCAGACTCGTATCTCAGAACAGAAGGGGAATTGTTAGAGTTAGCCATCAGCTCCTCCTTTTCTCCTTATCAGTCAGAACATGGAAATATCTGCAGGTTTATCCAGTCAGCCCTCCAAGGATCAAATAACACTCGCAGCAGAGTGGGGCATTCGCATGCCTGTTAGGGCTTTGGCTCCACACCTGTGACAGTCATTCCTGCAGTTTCCAAAAGAAACAGGGAGTGGAGGGAGGCAAGTTAAGGGGCGGAGTGGAGCCTCCAGAGATCTCTAGAATCTAGTCCCAGCTTTGCCACAGACTCCCTTGAAACCTTGGGAAAGTCACTTAACTATTCTGTCCCTCCGATAATACTTCCTTTCTCCCACCCTTTGAGAAGAAGCATAGCCCTGTGGTTAGGGCACTAGTCTGGGACTTGGGAGTCCAGGCTCCCATTCCCTGCTTGCTCTGCCACAGGCTACCTGAATGATCCTGGGCAAGTCACTTAGTCTCTCTGTGTCTTCGTTTCCCATCTACAAAACAGGCATAATAGAACCACCCTCCATCAGGTCGTTGCAAAGATAAAGCTAAAGACATGCTCAGGGGGTCTGGTGATGGGTTATATAAGCACTTTGGATAGCATTGATAGGTGTGTGGGTACATTGTCTATTTAGATGCTTGTTCCAGGGGACAGACTGTTCTTTCTATGTAAATGTACAGCACCTAGCAAAATATAGCCCCAGCTATGGTTGTATCTTCTAAGTGACTACCATAAAACAAACAGTAATCAGAAGGAGGTGGGTCCTTTCTCCTTTTCAAATGATTTTTCTGAGCACACCATTTTGCAATGGGGCAACAGGGTTTTACCTCTTGACTCGAAAAAGAAGCAGAGTGTGACCTTGAAAGCAGCAAAAGAAACGGCGTCATCTTGGCTTCTCCCCCCATTAGTGATGGCGCTAGCAGTCCCGAGTTTCAGGGGATGCAGAGGAGCACAAGTTGGATTCAGAGCCCCGCGTGGCCAAATGCTCTCTGTCTCTCTCTCTAGGTTTGTGACTTATTTGCATTCCCCAGCAGGCCAGGGGAGAGGTCGCTCATCCAATGTTAAGGAAGAAGCTTCTGACGATGGGGAACCTCCAAGACAAGGAAGGAAAGGGGTTGGGTGTATTCTTGTTGGTGAATTCCTAAGGGCGACAATTTGGGGTTAGGGATGTAAAATCCCATTTAGTTAGTTAACCAGATAAACATTATGTTTAACCAGTTAATGGATAAAATGGGAACAGCCCCCCTGGATCCTCCCTCCCACGGGATGGAGTGCCCTTCCCATGGTGCACCTGGGCCTGGCCTGCCCAGACCAGGCCCACCGCAGACAGAGGCTGTCTGGATGGGCTGGAGCACCCCAGACATGGCACATTGAGGGGCAGAATCGCCCCCTGCCCATGGTGGGCCCCACAGGGTTGGAACGGCCCTCTATCCAAAGCAGGCAGGGGTCTGCTGCAGTCCCCTGCCGGTTAACCCATAACGGGTAAGTATCACCAAGTAAAGGTGATGCTTTCCAGTTGACTCGTTAACCATTCACATCCCCATTTGGGATCCAGTTGGCTATAGACACTCAGTATCTTAAGGTACATGAACAACAGAGGCAGACAGACATATGCACCATGCACTCCCTTCTTGCAAATTTGCTGCTGCTTCTAAAAAGAGCCGTGCTTGGTTCGCTACCCACACAATCCCAGACAGTTTTAAGTACTTAACGCCACAGGTTTCTCTGTGTGTACCTGCTTGCACGTGCCAGCTCATTTCTCTCAGTGTGCTTCAGGGTATTATTGATGCTGGGGTGTGTTTGTGAGCAAGAATCTCTGAATGACTGAGGAAAATAGATCACACAGCACCCGGATCAACTCCTGTCCCTTTGGCTGAAGAAGGGAAAGTGAATCCACTGCCGTTAAATGGATTGAGAGGGTTACTAAGAACTAGAACCATAGAACACTAGAACTGGAAGGGACCTCCTGAGGTCACCGAGTCCAGTCCCCTGCCCTCACAAAGATATGGAGAGGGTCCAAAGAAGAGCAACAAAAATGATTAAAGGTCTAGAAAACATGACCTAGGAGGGAAGACTGAAATAATTGGGTTTGTTTTGTTTGGAAAAGAGACGATTGAGAGGGGACATGATAGCGGTTTTCAAGTACCTAAAAGGTTATTAGAAGGAGGAGGGATAAAATTTGTTCTCTTTGACCTCTGAGGATAGGACAAGAAGCAATGGGCATAAATTGCAGCGAGGAAGATTTAGGTTGGACATTAGGAAAAACTTCCTAACTGTCAGGGTGGTTAAACTCTGGAATAAATTTCTTAGTGAGGTTGTGGAATCTCCATCGCTGGAGACATTTAAGAGCATCTATCAGGGACGGTCTAGAATGGTGCTTGCTCCTACCGGGAGGGCAGGGGACTGGACTTGAATACCTCTTGAAGTCCCTTCCAGTTCTGGTATTCTGTGATTCTATGACGAGGGATTTGAGACCATGGGCAGGACTCAAACTTTGTTCTTCTGTGTGACTCTGCAAGGCACATTCATATGTTACTGTCTGGCAGGGTTTTGCTAACCAGGTGTTTTATGCAGTATTGATCCTACTGGAAAGAGTTACAACAGTTCTGCTAACTCAGGCTATGTCTAGACTACAACGTTTTTGCGGAAAAAGGTATGCAAAATGCACTCCTCATTTTGCGTACCTTTTCCGCTTTTTTTGGAAGAGGCTTTTCTGAAATTTGGCCCATCTACACTGGGCCAAATTTTGGAAAAAAAAACCCTCTTTCAGAAGATCCCTTCTTCCTCATGTGGAACGAGGAAGACAGGGCTTCTGAAAGAATGTGTCTTCTCTTCCACCAAAAAAAAAAAAAGCGGAAGAGCAAACATATTCCCTGGACACGGCGGGGTATTCCCCAACCCCCCCGCAGTCTAGACGTACCCTCACTGGGGCAAGAGGGAGGATCTAGTATGTTGGCTGAACAGCCTTCTAGAAGGAACTCCAGGAGCAGACCAGGTTGGAGATAAACTTTGTTCTATGTGTAACTTGTTAATTATATTAAACTCTAGGAAGTTTGGACTCTTGTTGACTGTCTCTGAAAACAGTTGCTTTGGGTGTCTACTTGGATTGTTCCCGCCCCTCCCCCCCTTGACATCAAGCTACGTTGTCCTATAGCCAGAGTACACAGCAGGTGAAACATTGCTAAAACGCTTTTCCTTATGGATTATTATTAAAGAGCCGTGTGACAGCTCCAGCAGCTGAATCCATAACTTTGTGATCCTGAGGATCACGTTTGCCATTTTCCGGACGCCAAAGGGGCAGCCCTAATTGGTGGGTTCTTGTTAAGCGTCACGTACGAGCACACCACTGTGGCTGGAGTGAAAAGGAGTGGAGGTTACTTGGCCCCTCATTTAAACCAGGCCCTGATAAATGAAAGGAAACTGAACTCAGCTAACCAGATGAGTTTGCTGGCAGGTTACTAATGACAAGAAAAGGCCTTCACTTGCCCGTCAGAAGGGACTGAAGATTTGGGTTCCAGCCTGTGTAGGGATCAGTGGTCTCCAGGGGCCATCTTGCCATATCTCAGATACAGTGAACTGAAGGGCAGCTGTCATCTTCCGTCATTCTTTTGATTGTCTTCTAAGCACCTTCCCAGGCCTAAAGTTGCCTGGGATTTATGGCCACAACTGCCCTGATGAAAATCAATTGGGGGTGTGCAGCTAAATACAGTACAGTTTTTTGGAGGGGGGTTGGGCGTACAAAGTTGAGGTGAACACCTCAGACTCATCCCTGTGAGCACTGTTGCAGAGGCGAAGGGGGATGTTTCCTTTGAAAGGTTTGGGCTTCCCCCCACCCAGATCAGATTAGACAGTGAAGATTTGCAGAAGAGAAAAGGGGCATTCTGCTTTGCAAACCTGCAATCCGTTTGCAAAGGTGTCAAAGAGCTAGTACTTCCTTCTGAGGGCTTTCCTCTCTTTCCTTCCTCTTTTTATCTCTAGGAGTTTTCTTGCCTTTCTTGCAAACAAAGCCACATCGTAACTTCCAGCTGTTGGAAACCCATGGTAACTCGAGTCCAGAAGTGTGCTAACTCTTTCAGGACTTGGGTGGTAGCCTTGCCCAGGGAATCTGGATCCAGGTGCTGAGGAGAAATCTAGATTTCTCTGCCTCAGCAAATGAATACTGAAAATAAATAAATAAATAAGTAAGTAAATAAATAAATAAAGATTTTCACGTTCGCGGTTGAGTGAAGAAATTGAGGAGCATTTGGACCGTTCTGGCTCTTAACAGGATTCTGGTAAGTAGCTGAAGACTGTTTCAATTTTTTTTTATTACATAAGTGGATTGATAGAGTCCCGAAATTTAGATGGATGCTGTCCCAGATAGGTCTGTTTAAAATAATCCTAAACTGTTCTCTGGATGTAGTAAGCCACGCTCATTACTGTGGCATTACCAGTCAGGATTTATTTGCCTCTTCCACATGTCTTGCGGCTTCCTTTCCATGCGAGTCCATAGATCACTAGCTGAGCTATCCATCTTTGTGCTCATCTCAGTTTGATACCTTTTGACACTCTGCTAGTGTCTGATGTTCCCAGCCCTTTTCTCTTGCCAAGGGAAGACTTCTTATTGAAGCTGTCGGTGTTAAATGATTCTAAACTTTGCTTTCTGCTCTAGTGTTCCTTCCTTTTCCTTGGTCTCACATAGGATCCCAACCTGCTGTGTCTTTAATGACAACTCCCTTAGGCCATGTCTACGCTATGCGGAAGACTGACGCTGCTGCAGTTGATCTTCCGGGGTTCGATTTAGCGAGTTTAGTGAAGACCCGCTCAGTGGTGAAAGTAACTTAAACTTTCTTACAGCCCCTGTCCTATTGCAACCTGGGTCCCTGCCAACTCTTTAAATAGCTCCCTGCTGGTTTGTGCTGCAGTTCAGCCAGGTCTTGCTGGAGCTGTGCACCATGATGCCCCCGCTTACTTTCTTCTCTGGATCTGCTAATTCAAACTGAGAGGGCAGCCCCACTGGCAGCGGCAGTCCCACTCCCCACGAGGAGTGAGGGAAGCCAAAGGGAGTATGAGCTCCCATCGACCTCCTGCTGTGTGGATGGCACAGAAACACTATTGCGCATATATCAACTCCAGCTATGTAATGAACGAAGCGGGAGTTGCGCGTCTTACGTCGCCTATCCCCTTTAGTGTAGATCTGGCCTCAGGGTTCAGGGTTTTTTCCCCGTGCCTTCAACTGCTGTTCCAGCCCCAAACTTTTTCTTCCAGACTGGCTCACATGGGATCCTTTCTTAGTCATCATTTATAAGTGGTCTTTCGTTGCACCGTGGGTAGCATCAGGCCCTTCAGCTCGTGATCTTTATCACAGTGGTTACTTCTTTTCATGCTTGAGAATAAAGTTGGTTGGGGAAATAGAAGGGTGGGGATTTCCAATTTTAACCTTTTTCACCTTTTGACAACATTTCATTGACATTTCAAAATTTTAAAATGTGGACCAGTTGTTTTTTTTAAAGCATGTTGTCTATTGGAAGCTCTAAGAGTTGCAGAATTTACTGTGCCTAGAATGGCTCTCTGCCTACCCCTCTTTGAATGTTCTGTATTTATCAAACATGCCACTCATAGCCACTTCTATACATCACCCAACTCCCTCTTCAGATCAAACACCTTTTGGTTTGGACTTAGGGTATGTCTACACTGCACACTTATTTCAAAATAAGCTATTCCACAATAGTGATTCGGTAACAGCTTATTTCAAAACAGCCTGTCTACACTGCAGGGAAACTTCAAAATGAGTCCAAGGCAGGTTTCTCTAATGTAGACGTGCTATCTCGGTTTAGAGCCCCAGGAGGCACTGGGGGGGAATAACTTAGAATGGCCCTGGGGAGGGGCTATTTTGATATTGCAGCAGTGGAGTGTCTACACACGCCTTATTTCAAAATAGCTATTTAAGAATAGGTGTTATTCTTCATAGAATGAGGTTTACAGATTTTGGAATAAGCTGTCCGTTATTTCAAAATTATTTCAAAATAACAGAATGGCTGTGTAGACACTCGCCTTGTTATTTTGAAATAACACTAGTTATCTCGAAATAACGGTGCATTGTAGATGCACCCTTACTTTCCTGCTGTCTATGTGGCTGGTTGGTGCCTCACCCAATAAGCTTCTCCGAGCTAGATGACAATCTAGACGATGAAGGGGAGACATTTTTTTAGAATGGATTCAGCCCATTTTTTTTGAAACAGTTGGATTCACATCAACTATTTACTTCTATTAATAAATAAGCCGTTCACCGTTAAACCAGTGTTACTTATTAAAGACAACGAGTAACTCCAACTTTTTCTGTTAGTCTGCTCCTATCAGTCATTATTCCAGGGCTGTAACTAGAAGGACTACTGTGCACAGTCATTTTCTGCTTGCTCTTCTGTCCCTGAGAAGCTTTGAGACTAATAGCTTGCTGTGGGGAAGGAAAATTGTGTTTCAGAACACGAAGCCCCAATTTTACCTTCTCAGCATACAGACCAAAGACGGAGTGGGAAAGTGCATCTTAAAACACATGGTAGCCTTGCAAGGCTTGGTTGTTAGGGCCAGGCACCTTGGAGGAGCAGTACATAGGGACATTTGTGCTGCTGCTAATCCTGTGTAGATAAAGAGAGGACTTTGGTCTGTAGGCCCTGACACCTCTTACAGATGCTAGATTGCTTGAAGTTGGGGGAAAATAACCTGACTGCATTTTTCTTAACAAATCGATTACTTGTGTCACCGCAAAGGGTTGCCGTTGGGCACCAGTCAGTGTTGTGTCACTTGGGCCCGATCCTGAGAGCCTTATGCAGGCAAACACTTTGGTAAATACAACTGAGAAAAGACTGGAGAAAAAGTGAGTTTGGACCTGGGCCTTTGGACCACTGATGAGAACGCTAAGCCCCACAGGAGCTGAGAGAGATGTGTGAGTGTATGGGGCATGAATACATATGATTGCCTCTGCATGGGTATGTCTAGACTGCATCCCTCTGTCGGCAGAGGGATGCAGATTAGGTAGG
>JANRFK010003894.1:4666780-4693267 GCA_030068395.1 Apalone spinifera | reverse complement strand
ACACTTCCAGCTCTCTCAGCTAGCCTCATTAGCACCCCTGCTACAACTGACAGGTACTTTTTTTCTCCCCTTTCTTTTTCTGTTATAAATTCTGGGTTCCTGTTATTTCCACTCCAGCTCATCTTTGGCTTACAAAAGCTCATGATACCCTCTCTATGTTTGTGTTAGTCTCTGAGGTGCCGCACGACTACTCAACGTGTCCTAAGGAAAGAGGGCACCTAACCCTAGCTCTCCAGGGCTCTGTTCAGGAGCCTCGCCATGGTACATCTTTTCAAAATGAAGTACGAGTAAGATCATGTAGCTGGTTGGGAAGGAATTTCCATCGGACATCCCCCTCCAAATCTCTGTTTGGAAGGATAGCCAATCAAGAATGCTGCACGAGCAAAATTAAAATGTAAAAAAAAAGCATCAATATAAACTTTTCGCTCTGGAATCTGTCTAGGAATAGCTGATCTTTTATTTTAATTTGCTGTGACAACAGATTATTTGAGTAAAACGGGGCATGTAGTAAAGAGTTAATTTCACTGCTGCAACATACTAATTATAAGGCAAGGATGCATCCTGAATAGCTATGACTATCATAGCCTTACCTGAGGGCTTGAGAAGGTAAAGATGCTTGGAACAAAAACCCATTAGAGAAACAGGGGTGAGTGTCTGTGTCTAGTAGCCAGCATGTCATTTAGTAGCTGTGGGCAAGGACTGGGGAAGGGCAACAAATTTTATATTTCTGGATGTTTAGCTGCTAAATTGCAGAGCAGGAAGCAAACTGTGAAACCACTTTACTATCAGAAGTTATAGACAGCGCAAACAGTTCATACCTGGATAGCTTTCCACTAGATTTCACTGTAGATATCTGAAATCTAGTAGAAAGCTACACAGATACCAACTGCTTGCATTGTATATCATTCTGATGCTAAATCTATTATATTTATCTCTCTATATATTTTAGAGTGTGTCTGTCTGTCTGTGTATCATTCTGTGAGTCCATTTGTTCAAGAACTCCTCCTAAATGGTAAGAGCCAGGGCCACCAAATTTGGTAGGCAGTTTCCTCTCACCATAACTTAAAGCAAGATCAGGGTTTGGTTGAGCGAGGACAATGGAAAGCCCCAGAAAAAGGACTGGTTTCCATAACACGCAACGGGAACGTCTGCTGTTCGGAGGGATGTGATATGAGAGTGGCCACTGGGGGCAGTGAGCACAGGGGAGAGTTATCCTGCGGAGTGTCCACTGGGGCAGCCGCACCACCGAGGGAGAGGCCAGCAGGGCTGGGGCTCCGCTATCTTGCCTGCCAGCACACTGGTAAGTAGCCCTCCTCCCTCAAACCATTTCCCCCTCCTGGCCTTTGTCTGTAGCACTGGGTGTGGGGGGAACAAGTCCCTGGTGGGCTGGGGGGAGCCTATGGGGAGAGAACTAGCCCTTGGCAGATGGAAGGGTTGCGTGGAGAGAACAGACCGCTGGGAGGGACTGGGGGGTAGGGAAGAAAACAGGCCCCTGGTGGTCTGGGGATGTCACTGAGAGGAAAGATCAGGCCCCTGGTGGTCTGGGGGAAGCCTGAGGGATAAGTTTACTTGTGTGTGTGTGTGTGTGTGTGCGTGTAGGAACATATCAATCTATCTTCTGCCTGAGGCGGTCAGAACACTTCCTTGTAGCACCCCCGCCCCATTCTGAGGTACATACATTTTGTCCTCCCCATTTTGCAAATGGAGAAATTGAGGCAGAGACCTGAAGGCCCAGACTCTCAAAAATGGCCTCTCATTCTGGGAATGTCATGATTGCAAGGGCCTGATTTTCAGAGGTGCTACGCCCCTGCGATTTCCAGTGATGTCCATCAAAGCTGCAGCTGTCCAGCCGCTTCCAAAGATCAGCCCTGAAGTATCTTAAAATCTAGAGCTCATTTTTGGAGGAAAAAAAAATGGCTCTAAATAACATTCCTAGGGCCCCAGAAGATGTTGGTATCAAAGTATCTATTAAAACTCAAGAGTTCCTGTCTCTTCGTTCTGTGTTCAGAATAGTAGCCCATTTCTCCTTTCCAGTCCCACAGCATCTATCTAATGAAAACATTGCTTCAAAGAAGTGACTATACATGGGCATGTTGCATACCCACACTTCCCTCTGCTGCTGGATGGAAATGGAAGGGAGGGGAAGTTACCGGAGTGGGGAAGATATGTTTGGTGCATACTGTATGGTAGGGTTTTTTTCTGTCACCACTTCCTTCACTCCCTCGCTCTGATGCACTGCATGGTTACTCTCTTTACTTGGTGAGTGTGTGTGTGTGTGTGTGTGTGTGTGTGTGGTGGCGCAGGAGAGAGAGCTTATGCAAAGAAAATGATGCTCGCACGTTCCAGAAAAGGTTTTGCTCCATTATTTCAAAGGTCTGTTCCAAATGAATTTACTCAGCCTTTAGAAATGATCGGAATCGTTCCTGGGTTGGGCTGCGTTCTCAAAATCTATCCAAACATATCCTTAGGGGACATTTAGCAGGGGACACTGTGGCATGCCAAATCCCCTCTGGGTCCCATTTGGTGCAATGGATAGCTTTTGCTCTTGTATCATCACTGTTGCAGAACATGGGAAGGGAGCGGGGCTGGGAAGATGGTCAAGGTGCGTTCCTGAGCTACAGCTTTGATGTCCTCAGGCCTGCGGTGAAAGTAACTTAAAATGTCTGACAGGCCCTGTCCTATTGCAACCCAGGTGTCTGCCAGCTCTTTCCACAGCTCCTGGCAGGCTTTTGCCGCAGCTCAGCCAGGGAGCTCCCTTTCACCTTTGCCTCAGACTGAGGGGGAAAAATGGCAAATGATTCCACATTGGGAGTAGCATCACGTAAGCACGGTTCCCAGGGCAGCAGGGACTCGCACACCCTTGTCCTAGGCATGCTCTCCCTGTTCATCTGGCCCACCACGTATCACTGCTGGCTACGCACCACCACTCCCTTTGACTGCTCTTCCTCCAGATTCTCCACTTCAGGGAAACCTGATCGGATGCTGCCACTACAGAAAATAGATACAATCTGCCCCCCCCCTTTAATTCCAGTGTGTTCCTGGCCACCTGAGTATGACCACCTCACACCCCCTCCTTCAGCTTTGTGTTTGTGATTCACAGCCAGACTTTCAAAAGTTGTTGGTTTTTTTTTAGTGGGTATCATGCGCCAAACCTCTGCTTGTCGTTCCGGGGTATTGAGCTCGAGTGTGGACCAGACGACCAAAAAGCTCTTCCAACCATCCCTATTCCATATAGGGTAAACTAGCACCAGTTTGGGGACATATTCCATTCCGGCCTAGACTAGCTCAGACGAGGAAGCTGCCTGGTCTGATGGAGAGAGTACTGGGCTGGGATTCAGGAGGAAGGCATTCCTACCTCTGACACTGCCCTGTTCGGTGACTTTTGGCCAATTCACTTCTCTTTCCTCCCCCACTCTTTGCGTTGCCTGTTTAGACAGCAGACTCTTTCTTGCGCCCAATGTGTTTGTCTTGAGCCTGGCAGAATAGGGCTTCTGCATCATGTCGGAGCAGAGAGGCGTTATTGCAATACGACAGACATGAGTAATAACCTTAATCAGTTCTGTTTGAACAGCGTGTACTCAGCCTGCCTGTGGTGGGGAAGAGGTGCATCTGAGCAGAGGCCTGGACAAATACACGCAGGAGACATGCGTTGTGAGAAGGGGCAGCTATTTTTTGTTAAGATTTGACTCTAAAAGAAAATAGATGTGGCCAGCTGGAGAGCTGCAGTAGCTTTGAGCCACATCTCCTGCTCCTTGTCCGAACACAGAAGGTAACTTTGAGGCGAATAGGAACGTGGCCTCTTACAATATTGGGTAGAGCATATAATGAATCCCTAACTCTAAAGGGGTTGGGAGGGAAATACCGGGGTGGAGGAGAGACACTAAAGTGCGAGCAGTTGCTAGGAGGGCGGGTCTGAAGGGCCCCTGGATTTGTCTCAGCAGCTTCTTGCAAAATAAGCTGCTTGCAAATATCCATGGAAAACCAAACTTGAAAAAAGTCAAGAGGCCGGAAGGGCAGCAGATTGCTGTGGCTTTCCTTCCTTACCTTAACACCCCAGTGCCAGGGCAGGTGAGCTTCAAAACTCCCCTCAGTTGGTTCGAAGCACTAATTAAGTGGCCAACTACCACAGGGTATTCTGGGAGGTACCACGGCCACCATAGCCCCCCTTGAAATTGCCCTTTTGGGAGTCTGGCTAGACTTAGGCCGGCCTTTCAGCTCATGGCCAACGTCTCCCCTCCTCTAGCAGCCATTACCTCATGTACCATTTGTCACCATCTCAACAGTCCTATGAGGGCTCATCCGTGACTCTGGAAGGAGCTGAGCACCACTGGGTCTCTAGTGGCAGTTGGGAGAAGTCCAGAGGCAGAATCCCATGGAGACAGAGCTAGGCGGGGAGTTGAGAGAGCTGGGTTCTGTTCTTGGCTCTGTTCCTGATCCCAAAGCTGGTCTTAGGGGTGGGCCAGCTGGGTGGCTGCCCAGGGCTGCCATTCTCAAGGGGCCACCGACAGCGCTGATCTTAGGGGCAGGCCGCGACCACATTTCAGCCCAGCCCCCCGAATTCTCTGTCCAGGTTTTGTCCCCGCCCCCCCTTCTTTTTTTGCTCAACAAATTTTCCCTGGCATATTTATTTATTTAACTTTTTTGCTTTTTTTGCCTGGGACTGCCAATTGGTTAGGACCAGCCCTGCCTGACCCACTGTAGGTGTGTCTACACGGTATCATTATTTTGCGATAACAAGTGTTATTTCGAAATAACAATGTGAGCATCTACACAGCCATTCTGTTATTTTGAAATAACATGGCCTATTCCAAAATCAGGAATAATGCCTATTCCGAAATAGATATTTTGAAATAACGTGTGCGAAGATGCTCCACTGTTGCTATTTCGAAATAGCCCCCCACCAGGGCCATTCTAAGTTAATCCTTCTGGGGCTCTAAATCGAGATAGCATGTCTACGTGAGGGAAGCCGCCTCGGACTCATTTTGAAGCTTCCCTTCAGTGTAGAAATACTATTTCGAAATAAGCTATTTCGGACTAACTATTCCAGAATAGCTTATTTCGAAATAACCGTGCAGTGTAGACGTTCCTTGTGTGACCTTGAGGGCAAGTCTCCCCTGTGCCTCAAGCTCTCCCTCTGTGAAATGGGGATAACAGCTCTTGTCCCTCTCTCTGCCCCTCCCACATACCTCTACTGGGCAGCGTGCCTAGAGCTCCATGGGTGACAAGCTGGTTGTGATTATCACTTGAGTCACTCAGTGCCTGACAGAATCCAAGCCTGCGTTCCATTCGCAAGCTGTGCACAGAAGCTGCTTGCTCCTCGCACCGCCGACCTTGGCAGTTATTCGTGTCTCCGGCGCTGATATGCAGGGAGGCCCTGGCAGCCCCTGCCACTCTCCCGCTGCCTCTCTGTTTGGCCGAGAAGTGCACTGATGTGTAGGCTGTTGGACTGACGGGTGGCCACTGGCGTGGCTTGGACTGTCCTGTTGGGATTCAAAACACAGAGGTCAAAACACAGTTTCCTCTGTGGGGGAATCCTCACCTCTACGTGCAGGAATTAAAGCAAAGATGCCCCATAAATACAAAAGAAGCCCTCAGAAGTATAAATAATCTCCTCTCCACTGGTGTTAATCATTGACTCATACCTCTCCCTTCCCAGAGTGGGAAAACAGAGATAGGCATGGGCTGTGTGGCTAGGGCAGGTGGGGAAAACTAGCAGAGTTTGGAGGGTGGCAAAGTAGGGTTTGTTTTCTGATGTATTTCTTCTTAACCTCCGGCCCTCACTGCAAAAATCAAAGATGGCTTTTAGGAAGCCTGCGTACATATCTGGTGTAAACATGCCTTGTCTTCTATCTTCTCCCCTCCATGAAAACATGGGACTGTCACAATGGCTCTGAGCCAGATTCTGATCTCACTGAGGACTGTGTCGATCCAAAGTCACTCCAGTGACTTAAATGAAGTGACTCTGGATTTGCACTGGTCTAACTATGATCAGAATTGGGTCCCTTTGCATTTATTTTTTTTCCCGATGTTCCCTCTCTGGTTGGAGGTGGTTGTTTGTCTTAACCCTACTTTTCTGCCATTGGATTACTTCTCTTTTCCCTCTCCACCCATTCTCCTCTCACCGGTGGCGCAAGGTAGAACACTCAAGCAGCAGCATGCAAATCGAGTACCACGAGCCTGAGTAAGCATCAGCCTACCCAATTCGGATTACCAATCTGTAATGGCTCCAATCCTGGGCTGTTTTCTTATTCTTCCCATGGGGGTGGACAAACTTTGCCCAGCTGGACTTCATGGGCAGTTGCAGGTGCCTGCGCTCCACATGTAAACTGAATAAAATGAAGTGAATGGCAGTGACCTGTCCCTGAAAAACAGAGGTGAATCTATGAAACCTTGGGTTGGGTTGTGGTGTGCTTTGGTTTCCTTGGCACATAGGTCTCCTAAGATGAGGGTGCTCAAACCCCTCTTGGGGTGCGTCTACACAGCCAGGCTAAAGTCAAATTAAGCTAGGCGACTGCAGCTATGTCAATTGCGTAGCTGAAGTCGAAATAGCTTAATTCGGCGTTTGGTGCTGTCTACACAGCAGGAAGTGGAATGAAGAGCACTCTTCCTTCGACTTCCCCTACTCCTCATGAAATGAGGATTGGAGAAAAAAATCCTCCATCTCAACGTTATTTTGAAATAACGTCAGTTTTTCCGAAATAATGCTGCTGTGTAGATGTACCCTCGTAGAACTCTGTGGGTTGGACTTGGGTTACATTGTTGTACAATGATTAGCTATTAGTGTCAGACTTTTACTTTTGGTTTCTTCTTTATCTTGTGAGACATCTATGGTCATCTTCCATCATCAGTGATACATCCTCTGTTTTGGGGTTGTGGATCGCTCACTCCTATTATTTTGGTGTGACCCTGGAGGACAAATTCTGTTACTTTGACCAGGGACTAGATCAAAGTGCATTAACAAACCACCAAAGTGGGTGCACATGAACAGTGAGGGTTAGTTGCAGGGTAGATTTACACCCCCACTTTTCTGCAGACTAAATGTTCATGTAGACAAACCCTCAGCCTGTCTTAGTTATTTATAATACACAGAGTGGTGCACAAGCATATAGTCCATCCCCCTCTGTCAGAAATATCAGCCCAAACTCCAATGCCTGGATCCTAGGATGTAACTCTTCATCAAGAATTGACTCTAATTAGAGAGATCCAGAGAGCACATAAACTCTGCTACTGTTTGATACAGCTCCTCAAGAATGAACCACATCACCAAGATAACAATAGAAGAGCATTCCTGACTGTTCATTACTCACAGGCTAAGACAAATTATTTGTAAAACCATGTGGTGTAGCGCCATATAGTGACTTGCACCATTCCACGGTAAGGCTCAAACTGGTTAACAGTTCAGGGACAGGGTTAGCGCCAGTTCTAATTTTAATCGTTCATAGACAGAACAGCCGCCACATTTTCCTGTATGCAAATGTTCCATCAGAGCAAGACTGTCCACCACCATCTGGCCATCTTCCGTGCCGTAAAAGTGTGTGATCTAAGCGAGGGGAACATTCAGTCTGTCGAAGGCCTTGACTCACTGTGTCTATTGGATTACACAGTCCTCACTAGCATGGGATTTTTGTCTTGTGGCACAGCTGCTTCTGAATAGTCTCTTAAATGAAAGAGAGTTCAGCAGCATTTTTTTTTTCAGCTAGTTAAGCCATCCCGCTAGGCAGTTGTGGGATTGGGCAACAACCACTGGGTTTAGGCCTTGACTGTTAACCAGCATCTTTGGACCAGCTTTCTGGCCTGAGGCTTAAATTCCGTACTGACACGTGACATGACCGTCTTCTTGTTCTGTGCTTGGACAGTGTCTAGCACCATGCCACCCTGGTCCCTCACTTGGGTTCTTCAGCACTCCCGTCATACAATTAATACATGACAGTAATTAGCAGTGTCTTGTTCCTGGGGTGCCAAGGGATAGACATTCAATGGGAGTGTCCTTTATTACTGTTCAACCCATTCTGGTTTCTGCTATTGTTGATGATTCTTGGGAGCCGAGACTAGAGTTCTCCTTTGGGAGCCCCTCATCAGAAGCACCGTTGCCCACTTAGTTTCGTGCAATATGTACAACGAAAGAACATTGCATCTACTGGTGTGGTTAGAGAAGAAGACTTGGAGTCAGGGCTCTGGAGTCTTTGACCTACTATTGAGCTTGTTCAAATCTCTTAGGGCCTGATCTGATACCACTGAGGGAGGAGGGGGGTGAGAATCCTTATATTTACTTCCATGAGTGCTGAATTGGGTCTATAACCTTTCAATTCTGCCATCTAAAACTAGAATTATTGCCACCTCTTGTGGATGTTGATAGATTCTGGGATGAAAGACACATGGCCACTTACAAAATATATATTGTGTCCTGAAAGTAGTGTGGTGAGGAGGCTAGAAGCTGTTATTTCAATCTGCCGATGTCTTCGTAATCGAAGAAGATCTTATTTCCCTCATCCACCTGCACACACCCACATATGCTACACTGGATTTTTGTTTCATTGGAATTGTATTCTCAAACAAAGGCTGAAACAAACTTGGTGACCAATCAATTTTTCCCATAAACCGGCTCAGAAGTGTTTCAATAACTAGCAAGCATTAAGGAGACACTGACACAGTGTTATTGTAGTAAACATATTGTTGGAATTATTTGACCTTACTCCATTACAAAACCTCCATTCCCATCCCATGTATAAGTGTGAGAGTCAACGATCTTGTGATTCAGAAGGAAAGATTTTATATATACTTTATTTCCATTTTTGTTTTTTTCTTCGCCACTGCAAGAGTAATAAATAAATAAAAATAAGCAAAGGCTACCTTATCCCACAAATGGACAAATTAACAAAGAAAAGGGTATGCTGTCATCCTTTCCTAGAACAAAATTAATCAGCAGCAATAAAATACACTGCTCATAGTGCTATTTGCACAGATTTGTATTTGTATAAAACAGATGGAGATAAATAAGTTTCTAAGCCCTGGTCTACACTAGGACTTTATTGCAAAATAACGATTGAATTTATAAGTGGAGTGCCCACACTTCCAAGCCCATTATTTCAAAATAATGGACAGCGGAATTTGAAATTCGTACTCCTGCTTTTCATCAGGAGTAATGCTAATTCCGAAATAGTTATTTCGAAATAACGGTAGTGTGGACGCTCCAGTGCTGCTATTTCAAAATAACTACTCCCCAGAGTCATTTGAACTAATTACTCCCCAGAGCTTCCTGAGGCTCTAAGTCCAAGGTAGCGCCTCCACATTAACGGAGCCCACCTCGGACTCATTTTGAGGCTTCCCCATAGTGTGGACACGCTAGTTCGTATTTGTTAAATCAGGAGCTATTAAGTCGAATTTAGTAATGTTGAAATACTTTCCTAGTGTAGACATGGCCTAAAAGTCTCTTGACTGTACAGGAAACTAGAGCGACAAGAGGGTGAAGTAATATTTTTATTGGGCCAACTTCTATTGATGAGTCAAGCTTTTAAGGACCACAGAACACGTCTTCAGCTCTGTGTTAAGATGAGACACTCTGAATACCTTTGTGGACTTGAAGACTAGCTCAAAAGCTTGTCTCTCACCCCAACAGAAGCTAGTCCAATAAAAGACATTACCTCACACACCTTGTGTCTCTAATATCCTGGGACTGACACGGCTGCATTCATTTACAGGAAACTGTCTATTGCGCATGAAACTTTTTTGAAAGTTTTTTGTTCTAGGTTTTTATTAAGTTGTCCTTTGCTATAGATTTTGAGCTAGTGTGAATGTGATTGAGAAGCCATAGAACTCTAGCAACTCACCATAAAGGATAATCTAGGCCCCGATTCAAGCAAGTGCTTAAGCATGTGCTTAAATCGATCTATATTCAGGACAGCACTTAAGCATGTGCTGAACTTTAAGCCTGTGTTTAAATACCGATGGGATTTAAGCTCCTGTTAAGCGCTTTCTTGATTAGAGACTGCGATGAAATCATTGAAGGAGTCTCGGTTTGTGTAAAAGAAACTGCCCATGTTTCATTGGCCAAGGTGGTGATTCTAGTGATCACAGGAGATCCTAATAGGTATCCATCTTCTTCCTCATTTAGCCCTGCCTACTTCAGGTCATGTTGGCATCCGTACCAACCCAAGCCCGGGGCCTTGCAGCCCTGCAGGCTGTATCTGCAAATAGACATTTTTCCTAGATGTTAAACTATTCCCCCCTCCCTTCTCTTCTTCCCACCTCTCTCCCTCCCTCCTCAGTCCTTGACAGAGGCGCAAACACTCTTAAACGAGAGATAGTGGCTTCCATCCAATGGAGCCCTGCTTAATCACTGAACATCGTGGGAAAAGCACAAGATGAGGGCCGAGAAACAGCCCATTGTCTGGGCAAGATTAAAGCCCCAAAAGCCGTATTGTCTAGTGAGGGGATAAATCTTCCTGCTGTCACTCAAGCCCTGAATTAAATTCCCCTTCATTTCTAAAGGGGCTTATCTGCTCTGAATAGGCTGTTGCGCCACAAGCGTAAGGGACCGTATGAAGTGAGCTCCTGTCCTGGGCACCTTCACAAATAGACGAAAAGCAGGAGCAAATCAGGAAGAAGGGGAGGGGGGAGGAAGAAAGTGCTTTGGACCGGGGAAGGTTGGACCTTCATTGTTGTAGCGGATTTTTGTGTGACACAACAAGGTAAACGAAATGCCCGTTTTGCGCAACCGTCCAGATTTGTCGCTGTTTAAATAGAGGTTGGGGGAAGTCTGTGGGGTGGTGGGGGAGGGAATCGTTACATGCAAGAAGAGCTCTGGTAAAGGAATGTTGCGGCGTAGGCTGTGGAAACTCCATAGCAGAAGTCCGATTCCCTCTAGGGATGGCTTACGGGAAATGGAAGTGATCTTGTGTTCTTCCTCTTCTGGAGGGCCTTTCACACTCCCATTATCCTTGCGATGAATGCCAAACCAAAATGGCCAGGTATTTGCCTCGACCACATGTTCTGCTCTACCAAAACGCTGAATGAGGAAATTCAGATGCAGCCGACACGAGGCAAATATCGACACCGCTCTGCATTGAGGGTGGTGCTGAGATGCACAGTCCCTGTGGACGCTATTGGAGGAGGACAGCTATAGTGTCGCCTCCAGGGGTCCTCGGAGCACGCTGCCTCTACTCCTTCTCAGAATCTTTCTCACAGCAGGCATTGCTGGTCAGCGTGGATAGAGTCATGGTTCATCCTTATTCTTTCACCCTTTTCCTCCTCCATGGTTGTGCCTGGCTCTTGGATGGGAGGTTCTTGGCATGGAATACTTCCCTTTTTTATACCCATGCAAGACGTAGGTACAATGTGGCCGAAAGAATACAAAATTTGACTATTCCGTGCCCCAGTTGGCAATGGGTTCTGTCTCAAATTTCCAGGGTTCAAAGAATGGGATGGCAAAGTGCACACTTGAGATGGCAAATGTGGGATGGGGTATCCAGGTTAGGGTCCCACCTTTGAAAATTGAGCCTGGTGCATTAGAAATCTATTTAAGTTACTCTCTGGAAGTTGTTGGAGTCTGAGTAGTGATCTCTGCAATGCTGAAAGACATTCTTGTTGCAGTTTAGCTGGAAGATGCTACCCACTCTCTAATGTAACTTTCATTCAGTCTGGTGTTCATTTCTGCCAAGGAAATTAAAAAAAAAATGAAAATATCTAACGTTAGATGTGTTCAGTTACAATTTATTTCTGTTTTAGGACCCATTGATCCAAACTACTGTTCTCAATTTTTGATGCTATTGGGTCTGATCTTGCATACCTTGGTGTAAATCAGGAACGACTCCACTGTACACCCTGTATAAATCAGATCAGAATCAGGCTCTTTGATTTTATTTAACATTAGGGCCTTGACAACAATTAACTTATTGGTGGTTATACTATGCAGGTTGAACCTCTAGTCCGGCACCATCAGGACCTAACTGGTGCCAAACTAGAGAATTTGCTGGACCACGGGAGGTCAATATTGTCTAGCAGCATCACCAACCCTTCCACTGCTTACTGGGCTCCTAAATAACATTTAGGGGTAAATTAGAGCTAAATTACAGCACAGAATACTGAGAGCCAGGACTGGTGTCTGTAAACAAACTTTATGGGGCTGTGGGAAACTTGGCCACCCCCATGATAAGTGGACGTCCAGCTAACTAAAATCATGTTGCTGGACCGGAGAGTGCCGGATTAGAGAGGTTCAACCTGTATTATTGATTTTTGATGTTAGCTGAATTGGTATAAATGTCTGTAAGTTTGAGCACATGTAAATACAACCTCCATAGAGAGTAAAGGCTGGATGTGAAATATTCTTGAGTCAAACTCAGAACAGTACTAACTGTGAAGACTGTGTAAATGTCAAAGGACAAAGGCATTTGTGTGTGTCTCATTTATGGTATTAAGTTATGAAAATATAAATGGTGCAAAGGGCTTATTCTACGCAAAATAGCTGGCCAAAATAGTCACATTAAGAAACCCACTTTTTGTCACTTTCCTTAATTTTGGTCTATTGATCTAAAAGGACACTGCATTTAGGATGTGGTACATTTTGGTAAGTGCTAACCAGGGTTTTCTGCATCCTGTGTGAAGTTTCCTCTTGTCGATGAGGTTTAATGCGCTCTTGTACAAATCTCTCTTGTACAAATTGTGCAAATACCTTCAATCTCTCCTTTTAACAACCCAAACCATTATTGAAACAAGAGGGTTTACACCTGTTTACCAGATTAATGTAATTAGCCAAAAACAGAGTTGAAAGAGCTTTCTTGGAAACAGTAGCCTGTAAAGAATACCTTTTCCCCACCCTGCCCCTGTGCAATTTTGGAGTTCTTGTGGACACTTGCTTGGAATATTATTTCTTTTACTTTAATGGTTTATAGCTCTGGCTTCTTGTTTTTATAAACCCATTAGAGAAAATAAATTGGGTTGAAATAATATGTTTTGTGGGCTTTTGTCTACAAAATAATAATTAAGAAATTTTTTTGTCTACTCTTTCCTTCCATTTTGATAATAGGGAGTTTTACAAATTCCTGACCCAATCTTGCAGTCTTTGGAGTTGACAAAACTCACTTGCTGTCAATGTTAGCAAATGCTGACTCACCCTCCAAGAATTAGGTACTTACAAAATCAAAGGGTTGATTCTCTCCTACTTTGCTCCTTGTATTGTCAATAACACAGGTGCAAAATAATTACTTGTCTCCAGGTTTTGCAGGTTTGGAGTTGTGATTTAGTAGTATTTTACATCCATTGCACACACAGGAATGGAAAAAGAGCAACACTTCAGTTTTAATACTATGGGATATTAGAAGCTGAATGGTATGGGAACTGAATATAAATACAAATAGCAAGTGTGAAAATACAAATAGCAAGTGTGAGAAACTGGAATGGGTGTGGGGTGATAGGCACGTGTATAAGACAAAGCCTTGAGTATCAGGACTGTACCTATGAAATTGGGGCATCTGGTCTCCCTAGCCTAACTAGAACTGAACGGAAAACTGTTTTCTCATCCTGCTAGAATTTTTGAGAAACCCAAAGATTTTCTCTTTCCAAATCAGGTTGAAATGTCAAAATCTCAAATATTTTGACAAACAAAAAATCTTGAAGCGAGTCAATTAATGTGCAATTCCTTACATGAGGATACAAACACTTTTTGAAAGTACGCACAGATACGTACGATTGGATGGAGGTTCAAAAATATTGGATGATTACAGATTAGTGTAAATTAGAAATCTTGATATTTTCCTGTTCAGTTGAAATCTTGCTCTGTTCAGATCATTTTTTCAATTTAGGCGTCATTTTATTTTAATTATTTTTATTGTACATTAACTTAAATGTATAATTGAAACGTCTTCTTGAAACCCCAACCAACACCATTTTGTTTATATATATACTTTTCCTCCAAAAATTTTGGTTTAAATGAATCAGCATTTCCCAATGAAAAAATGTTTAATCAAACAATTCCTGACAAGCCCTCCAACTGATCAACTGTGACAATGCTCTCTCACCCAATATCTGGTAGAGTATGACTGTCATCCACCAATGAAAAATTAAGTGCTTGTTTTCAGCAGCTACTTGTGTTTTGAAAACTAATGAATGCCAACAATGCCCACTTTATGAAGCTGTTTTTTAGCTTCAGGCTCTGTGAATTACCTGGTTAACTCACTGGCTGACACAATATGAAACAAACCATGTTAGAGGAAATTAAGCAATTCCTTACATGAGGATACAAACACTTTTTGAAAGTACGCACAGATACGTACGATTGGATGGAGGTTCAAAAATATTGGATGATTACAGATTAGTGTAAATTAGAAATCTTGATATTTTCCTGTTCAGTTGAAATCTTGCTCTGTTCAGATCATTTTTTTTCTTGTATTCTGAAACCTCTTGGAAGAACAGGGTGTAAGAAAAGCACTTTCCAAAGCTCCCACAATGCTACTTTAAAGTCATTTATATTAAAAAAAATAATAACAAGCAAACAAACTTGTAAGCCCATGGGATGCTTCTGCCCTGTGGGTTAATGGCACAGGTTTTTATACATCCAAATCCAGCAGCTTTCAATAACAAAGGATGAAATTCACAAAACAAATTGCTTCTCTCTTCATAAGTCACGCACTCATACGCTGGGGTAAAGATGTGTTGATAACATTAAAATAGTTTAGTCGCTGATGAATTGTAAATTCCCACCGAGTTTCGGCCTGGCAGTTGTGTTGTTAACAGCATGGTGTTGGACATAGAATGCATTCAGATTGTGGGGTGCACGACTTCATTTTTGATATATTATTTATATTTTTAGGAGAATAGTGAAGAAACACCACTGTGAAATTTTGGTAGGCAGCTTCAAGAAAAGGGCAAAATATGCAGAGGCGGTTTAATGAACATCTTTCGTTCTTTAAAACTCGGTGTAAATGTGACTACCCTATTTGTGATTTTTGGGGAGGTGCGGGGGTGGGCTGGGGAGGAATTCTTCTGAACAAAAGGTGCCAGATTTGCATCCCTTTAAAACAGAGCACTGCTATTTAGCCACAGAAATGGGGCAGCACAGGAAGTAGCTGTCAAAGCTTCACTGGTAAATGTTCCACCAATGTCGGCCTCTCCCCCAAGTCTGTAAAGATGCCCTCTAGAGGAGAAAAGATTTCCATCCAATCTATGGGCTCTTTTGATGTTACTCACATAAGTCTAGGGTAGATTGGCAGAGGCCCTGGAGGTTTTTCGCCTTCCTCTGTAGCATGGGGTACAGATCGCAGCTGGAGGATTTTCTGCATCTTGGGGTCTTCAAACTATTTGAAGGCTTCAGTATCTGAGATATAGGTGAGAGGATTATTCTAGGAGTGGGTGGGTGAGATTCTGTGGCCTGCATCATGCAGGGGGTCAGACTAGATGATCATAATGGTCCCTTCTGACCTTAAAGTCTATGAATCTGTAAGTCTGGGTACATCCACATAGCAGTTCAGGTAGACAGATGCATTAGCTCTGGTTGAGCCAGAGGGCTACAAATAACAGCATAGCTTGGGGGTAACATAATTAGCGGCTTGAACTAGCCACCTGAGTACAAATCCCCCCAGACACCCTGGCACGTACTCAGGCAGCTAGGGCAAGCTGCTACCCATGCTGTCCCCAACTACACTGCTACTTGCTTAAGCAGAGCTAGCCGGTGTCTGTCTACCTGCCCTGAAAAGCAGGCTCCCTGCTTTGGTTGTTCTGACGGGTATGTGGAGATCTGTCCTCTAGGAACCGAAACGGGGACCTCCAAAGAGCTGTCTGCTGATAACAGCTCCAGGCTGATAATGTTTGCATTTAGACAGGTACATCTAGATCTTCCCGTGTCACCACTGCGCGATGGAGAAGCCCTATGTTTTCCAGAATTGATGTAATACACCTCCGGGGCTTTCACTTTTCAGGGCAAAGTTGACCCTGCTGGAACGGTGATGGAGTTGAAACAAATTGTGCCTTAGGAGCCTTTTTGTAGCATCTGATATTGGATGGCAAGGAAAGTTTTATTTAAAAAAAAAAAAAAGTTGTCTTGTTGGTTTTAGAGCTTTTCCCAGTAACCAGCTTAGTTACATCTTTACATTATCCAGAGCACTTTAAACTTCACCAATGTACCTATCAGAAAGGCAGTAATAGAGGGCTTGCTATGCCAGTTAGGGTAAATACCCCGCTCATTTCAGTTCATTTGCAGAACAGTATTCAGCCTACCTTCTGCAATTAGAGTATCCGAGTTGTACAGCTGGATATGTTTCCTTCAAACTAGGGAAACCTCCCTCAAAGTTCCTTCCTCAGGTCAAGCAGGGTACTTTGGCTGGACCGAAAAGGGTTAACAAACAAACTGCCTGAATTGCTTTGTTCACTGGAAATCTAATCAGATGTTAACCTACAGTCTATATTCAAGCAATCCTTTCCTTATGATAGTGATTAGTATTACACTCCGAATGAATAGACCAAGGAAAGATTCCTATGGTAACCTTCAAAATGCATTCCATCGGCAGGCTCTGCCTACTCACAATAATTACATTCTTAACTCGTCTAACAAATAGCATGCTAATTAGCTGCTTAACCAGCCTCAGCTCATTATTACTGGGCCTGGGCAGGTTTGAGTAAAGTGGCCCAGAGAGAACAAGCTCACATAAAAATACTAGTAATAATAAATCTGCTAGGTATGCCATGTGGACGGAGTTCCTTCACTATGGCTGGGTTTTCTCTTTCAGGGACTCCTTTTGCAAGACAGCACCAGCCTACATTAATCCATGGGTACGCAGCGTGATTTGATTTTTTCTCAGAAAAGTTGGTTTCTGTTGGGCTTGCGGGTGCTGTAGTTTAGCATCTGCTTAGCTCCACGGCTAGCTACAGAGAAGTCATTAGGGGTAGTTCACAGGTTACTCCAGAGATAAGTGTGTTGTTGGCACTAATTACTCTCTGCTCTTGGCTTCATGCTTGACTCAGAGGTAGTTGATGTGTTTCCCTTTCTCGGCCCAACTAAGCCACAACTGGGATTCCTATCCATCTCCGCACATGAGGAATCTAGGCACAGGTATTCATGGGCAAGTTCTTTAGTTCTTCATTGTACTTCTACATTGTTCTTCTTCACACAGCGTGTAGTCAGCCTGTGGAACTCCTTGCCAGAGGAGGCTGTGAAGGCTAGGACTATAATAGAGTTTAAAGAGAAGCTAGATAATTTCATGGAGGTTAGGTCTATAAAAGGCTATTAGCCAGGGGATGAAATGGTGTCCTTGGCCTCTGTTTGTCAGAAGCTGGAGAGGGATGGCAGGAGACAAATTGCTTGATCATTGTCTTCGGTCCATCCCCTCCGGGGCACCTGGTGCTGGCCACTGTCGGCAGACAGGATACTGGGCTAGATGGACCTTTGGTCTGACCCGGTACGGCCATTCTTATGTTCTTATGTTCTTACTAGCTCTCTTGGCGTCTTGATGGTTTGAACTGAGGATCAAGAGAAGGTACTCAAGTTATGGTTTAGCGTTGGCTTTTTCACAGTGGCAATCACCGGCTTTATTTAAGAGGGGTATACTTTTTAGCACAAGTGGATTTAAAGAAAAACAAAGATGTCTTCAGAGAGGACTGTGTCAGAAAGATAAAAGGAGCCTTAAAATCTCTATGTCCTTGGTTCAAATCCTGGGCTGATCAAAACCAAAGCAGGGGCTCTCAGTGTAAGTTGGATATGTGTTTCTCACAAACATAACCATCCTTGGGGTTGGTATTGAAGGTGGTTTTTCTTTACCGCTTGTCTATGCACACAGTTCTAAGGGTTTAACTTAAGAGGTGATTTTTAGTCAGTTTAAATAAACCCATGCAAAAGGCCATGTCAGTGCTGTTATTTCAATTTAAATCAGGCTTAATTTGTTTTAATTGGAGTTGATTAGGAACAGGTTAACTAACACAGTTTAACTAAACAGGTTCAAATTTGTGTGTTGACAAGGCCTTAGCAAAGCTGGGAAGAGACCAAGGAAATTGAGCATCCATCTCACCTCATCAGGACTGATACCTTAAGTTGCATCTACACTGCAGGGCTTAACTCGAAACAAGTGAGGCAAATCGAGCTATGTCAAATGGCTTATTTCGAAATTGAGAGCATCTACACGGCTCTTACTTTGAAACAGAGCCCTCTTCCTCCGACTTCCCTTACTCCTCGTACAATGAGGGTTACAGGAGTTGGAGTAAGAAATCCTCCAGCTTGACTGTATTTTGGCACTATTTTGAAATAACTGCCTGCTGACTAAGTTATTTCGATATAGAGTTGCAGTGTAGTCATATAAGGAAGGTTTTATTGCTGCTTGTCTATGCTGTCTCCATCCTGTGGCTTGCCAGAAACTCTGGCTCTCAGGGAAGCTGGCATTTGCCAGGGTTTACTCTTCAGTGTCCCCCTCTGGATCTCTTGTTATGACTCTCTCACCGGCACCCTCATTGCTGGCTTGCATTTTTATCCCTCATACTCACCTAAGCTCTGGGTTCTGGGTCCCCCCCCTCATTTGACGTGGCAGCCTTGCACTGTGCAGGTGGGCTCAGCCGGCCATCCTGGGGCATAAAGAGCTAATGTGGCATTCTAGCATGGAAGTCATTTCAGTATATTCACCTATGCCCTTACCCATCCATCCTTGGCTCTTCTCTGCATACCCAGACTATGCCAATGTGAACAGCACCTTATGCGGCACCAGCCTTTTACTCCCATCATTTGCTTACAGATGTTCCGGCTGGGTCAGTCTGAGGTTTTTGTTTTTCTTTTTCTAGACCTTGCATTTAGCATCAGGAATGAGTCTACCAGGGAAACAGCACTCACGTGAAGTATTTGGAATATTTTCCACCATTGGGAACCTACAGATTGGGCTCCATCCTGCAGTCCTTACTCTTGCCCAGCTCCCAGATATGACCAAAGTTAACGGAAGTGCCATGTACGTAAGGACTGCAGGATCGGGGCCTGGTTATTCACCTTGTTATTAAGGTTAGTTGAGTAGAGTGTGTTTTAATAAGAGATTACAATGGTGAGGGGTTTGAAACCCCATTTTACCGTTCTTTGGTGTCAATCAGCAAAGTTAACCCAAATGTAAACACGGAAATAATGCAAGCACAGTAGTTACATACCCTGTAGTGCAAACTTAGGATATTGCAGGGCTGTGAAATGGTAAAGTTCTCCAAATACCATCTGTCTCACTTTTATATCCTTAACCCAGCTGGAAGTGCCTGTCTTCTTACCATGATTTCAAATACTGATTTGCTTACTGAACATCAACAGGTTACGTTAATATTTTAAGCATAGCATGCTTATTTTTTGTTTTCATGCCTCCTTGCTTTCTAACCCCTTCATATCTAAAACTAATGCCGTTTTAATTTGTTTTACTCCTGATTATTTTTTTCTCATCTGCATGTTCCTGAATTACTCTTATGCCATTGAAAAATATGGGTAAGCTGCGTGTCTCCAACACAGTATGTATCATTCCCTTTGTGAATCATAGGTCACAGCTGACTACAGAGATGCCATGGAAAGGAGAGAGATGTATTTATAGTTTATGGAAGATGCATTTGGCTGCTATGGTACAGCTTGAACTTGAATGGGAGTGAATATTATGCTCTTCACAGTAATGGTGAGCCTACAGTGCAGGGCTTTACTTGAAATATGCTATGTAAATAGAGCTATGTCAATTGCATATCTTATTTCAAAATAGCTTATTTCGAAATAGGGAGCGTCTACACAGCACTTATTTTGAATCCAAGCACTCTTCATCCAACTTCCCTTACTCCTTGCATAATGAGGGTTACAGGAGTCAGAGTAAAAAGTCCTCCAATTTGACAGTATTTTGACATTATTTCAAAATAACTGCCTGCTGTGTAGACACGGAATAGCGCTAGTTATTTCGAAATAATGTCACGGTGTAGATGTACACAAAGACTGGTTGCATAGTCCATAGCTCGCAATTGGACTTCTCTTCTCCTGTCTCTAATTTTTGTCCTACCCGATATCTCTGTATGCCGGGAAGGCACACATTGGTATCACCATAGTTAGAATAAAATATATTGTGTTTGCTTGCTCCCCTTGAGAAATTGGCAAACTTTCTTGAAATCAGTAGAAGTGCTTTTTTATCCTCTTGGTTTTTTTCCCCAATTGCTAATTCCTGCCCTTCTTTGTAAGGGTGAATTTGCAAAAGGGCTTGTGCATTTCTCTAGACAGATGTTAAAATGATTGGGATTTGCAAAGTTTCAAGAAGTCAAACATCTTTTAATAACCCTTGTAAGTGCTCAGTGTTCTCTGTATTCCCATATGCACCCGGTTATTCATGAATGACAAAATATTAGTGCAGGGATCGTGCCAGACAATTAACTGAGGAGCGATTAAATGATGAATACATAGTTTATAATAACCACACTTTTATTCTTTGTTTAATGTCTGATTTTTTTTCATATTAAATATATCTGTTCCTTGGCTTATCTGAAAATGTTAACTAAGGATAAGGAAATAGCTCTTTTTGTTTAAAAAAAAAAAAGATTCAGTTGAATTTAGAAAAAAAGCCCACACAAATCATTGTTTGATATGGCTGCATTTTTGTTTTCACAATTCACGAATAATTAAACAAATGAGTCTCTTGCAATTATATTTGTAGATTCTTTATTTGGTTTGTGGAAACAAATATATTTGCAGAACTCAGATTTGGAATTCATTTAACTACAAGTGTTTGTAGTTGAATCTCCAGGCTAATTGTCACCCAATCATGGAGAAAAATGATAGTGAGCTATCCAGTCAAACAAAATGGACTAACATGGCTCAACTTTAGATCATGCTCACAGGTAGTTTGCTGCTACAAGTATTCAGCCTATAAGATGAGAAATCGGTAAACTGATTCAAGAAAATTGTAAACTGCTTGAAGATAATTCATGAATGGAAAGAGGCTAAATTTGTTGAATGTATTATTTGCTATGAATGGTTTCTTCAATTTGAATTGCAGCAGCTGCATATTACAGTATAAATCAGGGGAAAATATCTAAAAATATGTATGTTAAAAGCATAATCTTTTAACCAAATTACATTTCGAATAACACAAATATTAATTTAACCATTGACAGAAGTTTCTAGCTCAAAAATAACCGAGGAATTCCATTCGGCACTGAATATTTATAGATCCATCAATAGTTATGATAGCTGTAACTGGTGCCTAAGGAAACAACACTCACTGAATTCCCTTTTTACTGCTGGACCACAACAAAGGCACAGATATGGAGGTGATGGGGGATTGTATAAAAATTGTGATCAATCACAGAGAAAAACATGAGTCTCCCAATGCATTTTCCTTCTTGTCTATCTTCCAAATTGTGGGCAACTAGTGCTTTCAGATGGCTAAGTACACATTATTATGAATACATTTAAAATGAAATGCAATTAATATTTGATCTTCAGAAACTTACCAAGTATTCCTTTTTTGGTGAATTGGTTCTGCTAAGATAAGGCCCTTCACTCAAAATTCTCACTAAATGAAACACCAGCCTCTCCAAGACAACATTTCCAGCAACTCTGGGTCCAGTAACAAAGGAACTATTGAAAACAACAAATCTCACCCCCTGGGTGAAAAGGAGATAACTGGTGAACGTAACAAAGTACCTCCTCTGGCTACAGGTAGGCTCGGTACCTCCATGCTGAGAGAGACGTTCATATCAGCGGCCATCTTAAGTCTATGTGATGTTGACGTTAACGAATGAACATGCTTTCCAGACAAAGTCTTCACTGTTCTGGTGGCAACGGGAGCATAGTTATTTTTCAGCCTCCCTTCCCTGCAGGGACATCGTTTGAAAATTGTTTCCGTAATTGGTTAGTGGCTTTCTTGTGGATACTGTATTCCTCCATCCTTTAGAATTGATCTTAATTTCCATGTCTAAACCATGGTAACTGGTTTGGTTGTGGCTAACTGGGATACCCTGGGTGTGGTTCCATATTAGCTGAGATGGGATGACTGACTTAACCTGACAGGCCTTTTGGGTCAATAAGATGGGGCTCTGGCATGGCTTTTGCAGTAAGAGGCCCTTGATCCTGGAGTTTACTCACCTGCCAGTCTGTTGATCTGCAAGGTGAGGTAACAGGTTCACCAGTTAGCCTAGGCCTCTTTGGTTGGGGCAGGACTGAAAATGATGAATAGGGGAAATGGTAGTTTGGCTGGGAATGTTTCTGTTCCATTTGGGTTTTTAGTGAAATTTGGAATTTTTGTGGTATAACATTTATTGCGTGTGGACCCGAGAGAGTCATGCCCACGTTTGAATGGAAGAAGAAACCAATCAATGGAAGCTGAGGCATAACACATTGAGGGAAAAGATTTTCATATGATTTTTATTGCCCAAGTTGAAGTACAATTAAAAGAGCCTGATACTCAGAAAGTGCTGTGAAAGTCTCCTCTGTGCCTTTCAAGTATCTCAAAACTTATTGGTCACTTCTGAAAATCTGGGCCTTAGAGAGCCTCTCGTCTTAGTTGGGGGTGAGCCAACTAATTCAGATATGGTAGAAAGCGGGTCAGGCATTGGTCCAACCCGCAAACTGACCCTTTAATTAGGTTTGGAGAAGTTGGCTTTTGTAAAATAACCATGACCTTCCTGCTGCCAGTTGGTATGGGAAGTAGAATTACTGTGCAAGAGTCTAGCTTTGTGGTACATGCTGCTGGCTCGAAACCCAGAAGTGTGGGAAATCTGTCCCCAGGAGCAGGGGAAAGGACAGCTTCAGGAAAGGGCGGGGCTGAGGGCAGAAGGGGCGGGGCTGAGGGCAGAAGGGGCGGGGCTGAGGGCAGCTAGCCCTCAGAGCTGCATAGAGCATGTTGCTCTGGCAGAAATTTAAGTGTTCCGGGGTTCCAACCATCGCTGCTACCAGCACTTTCAAATCACTATCCACTGGAGCAACTCCCTCTCAGACCCCTCTGTCAGCAGGCCTGCCCTTGAGACCAAAGGGGTTTTAGGTAGATTGGCCCAGTATTCAAAAAAGCATCCAAACCCTTTCTTTACTGGTGTTTCTGAACAGAACCTCCAAAGCTGCTGAGATTCAACCATCTCTAGCCCTGTCCTCGCTTGTAGGTCCAAAAGCGGCACAGGCTTTAAATCTGGTTGTGTTAATGCGCCTCCCAGATTTGTACAGAACAAGGAAGAAATATGTAAGTGCAGCTTCTGAGGCCGTTCTGAAAGATTCTTATTATCCTTCCCCAGATGGCACCAGCTGTACGCCCGGACCGATACTAAATGACTGTAGTTTGTGCCAAATATGTACTTGAGTGGGTTGTACATGCCCTTTACAAATAGAAGCTGAATGTTAATAGATACTGAATGAAACCCATTGCCAAACCAAACAGAGCCCCTGGATATATACACGGCATGCAGGGAAATTATACATTTCAGCAACGCTTGCTGCAGAATGCAGGAAAAGGATTTCAAAGTGTTGGTGGATTTAATGGAGTCGTTGCTAATTCTGAGCATGCTAATAGTTCTGTGAAGATGCAGGCAGAAGAATGAGTAAAAGGTTAAAGACCGCTGCTCTGATATCATGTAAATTCAGGAGAGGGTCAGCATCTGGGGTTGTAAACAACATCCCATCTAGGAGTACATGGAGTTCTGATCCTTTCAGGTATTCGAGCCTTTGTCTGCTGATATAACGCTTGCCTGTCAGCCCCACGGTCAGAGGCCTAATCTTTTTTTCTTCACTCGCTGAAAAGGTCCCAGCGCCACATCGGGGCAACACACTGGCTGCCTATTCTCCTTCCCTATGGAACGCAATCACTGGACAACCCTGCTATAATTCACTCCCTGGCCAGCCCTTTGAAAAGGTGGGCTGCCTCAGTGCTGTTAGCCCAGCAAGATAAATCATGTACTCGAAATTAACTTCCATTGAAAGGAAGGGGTGGAAGAAAAGCCGACTGGTCAGGCGGAGCTTGCTAAAGAAAAGATGACTAGAGTTGATAAATGTCATTGCGGATAATTTGGGGGCTGTGATTAAGATCTTATCTAGGTAGGAAGTAAATAGAAAAGACTTAATAAAAGTCCTACCCGGGGATCCATGCTTATGAACTTGTGAAGTTTTAATTTTTTTTGTAAAGCGAATGCAGAAGAGAATACCAGAAAGGTCTTCATTAAAAGGAATGTTGTATTCGGGGCGTTGCCTAAAGGGATTTAAAAAGCCCCTGGGTGGAACTGTGCTTCTTCTTTTTTCCTTCTTTTTCACAGCAGAGAGAGAAAGCATCTTTGTCTAAAAATGTCTTAAAAAAGTTAAAGGGCAGACAATCAGGAAAGAATTGATGAGGATTCCGGGGTAACGATCATCTGTTTTTCCTGTCTCCTGGCTTTTTTTTTTTTTAATGAAAGGGCTTTGCTGCCATAAAGTTCTCTACAAATAAAATGAAACTGTATCCCCTTTGGTAGGGGAGAGAACACGGAGGCCTGTTTGTTCACAAATACACATACGGCTTGCTCAGAAGACACAAACTGCCTGCTATATATTTTTATTGAGCTGTGCAGATTTTGCTTTTATTAATATTGTGCTTTTTTTTGGTGTGTGTGGCAACCAATTGCTTCAGCAGCAGAAAGCTGCAGTAAACTCAGTTAACATCTGTGAGATTGAGTGACAGGGGTCTGGAGCCCAGTGTGAATTTTCCATCACGGGGTAGCAAGCCCCCTCGCCTCCCTTGAGCACCACTTGGCTGATATTACTGTAGGAACTACATTTACAACACAGAGGGAGCGCAGACAATCCTTAACAGCTGTACAGCTGTTTTCTGTGCATAGACTTCTGTTAGCTAATGAGAATGTTTTAAAATTTTATTGAAGAGTGTATCCTGTGATCTATAACCAGCCTAATCCAAATCTCTCAGGGATGTTGAGCTGCTAGAGATTTCCAGAAACCTTATAATGCCAGCTCCTAAATTACCCAGGTTTCTTATTTACTTCCTCCTCTCCATTTTAACATCGTCCCCCCACCTATGTGTGTGTGTAAAACTGGGTGTTATATACTATTGAGTAGGCAGATGAGGGCACAAAGAAAAGTACATTGGCAGAGCCAAAAAGTATTTTATTATTACCTAGACTCACGGGCGAAAGTTTTGCGTTTGTCAGAGATAGGAAAACCCACTGGGGCCATTTACATCTCAGGCCAACTTGTTCTATTTATTTGTTTGTTTGTAGAACAGAAGAGAGTCATGGAACATGCAGAGAGGAAAACGAGGCAGATTAGCTAATGACATTACCTTTCCTTGTTCCTCCACCTTTTAATAAGTTGTTACACAGCAGCACCACACAGAAACCCGGAATCTGCCTCTGCAGCGTATTCTGCCATTAGCCGTGCAGGCATGCATTGCGCCAGATGGCAGAATTTGGCACGGCGGTGACCTTTCTGCATAGAATAAAGACATCGGCAGGTTGATGCAAATTAATTAGCTCAGGCTGCAGATTCTGATGGGATGGTTGTCTTCCAAACGAAGACATCGGGAACCGAACGGGGGACCACCACAGCGGAAAACATGAGCTTCCGTGACGTTAGCTGGAGATTCAGTCACTTAGCTGTATTGCGGCCCAGAGGCTCATACATAACGCACACTCACAGGTTGCTACAATAGCATTGGTGGTAGCACTGGTGCCTTGATCCAACTCCATGAAGTCAGTGGAAAAGCTCCTATTGCCTAGAAATGCATCACCTAGAAGGTTCATTAACCATGGCTTTAGTCAGCTAATTGCTTCATATTTTCCATAATTAACCACCTTCCCTCAGGGTGTGGGTGCATCGTTCCTTTGGGCTAGGAGGTTTGAGTGAGGAGAATAAACGGAACCTTACTGGGAACTAGAGAGAATTGTCTGTATTTTTCAAAGCTCAGTCAAATACAAGGAAGATAGCAAGCAATAAGGGAGAAGTTTCTATCATTTTAATATTCAGATGGATTCATGTGCAACTTTGAAAAGGTGCAGATTCCACTTGGGACAGAAGCAAAAGGAGACTGATGAATAATTCCAGGTGGACCAGTGTGCTAACCAATTTAATCTTTTTCTTTTCCTGTCGGTTACTCACTCTTGCGCCGATCCACAATTCTGCAAATGTGTTTGTTGTTTGCAAGTATGAACCAAAGCTCAGAGCAGGCGTGGGGAACATAAGGCTTGCATGGGTCCACCCCTGAGGCTCTAGGGTCCCCCTAAGCTCCATCTCCTCCTCCCCCCTCACTGTGGGGCTGGAACACACAAAATCTACAAGCCTGGGCCCAACTGATTTTTCTGTGGATGAACAACTCCTGACCCAAAAAAGGTTCCCGACCTCTGGTTTAGAGGATAGTAGTCTACTAAAACAAGCTGCAGTATAAACTGTTCATAGACTACTTACTGTTACTTACTGTTTGAGTGTGTCTGCACTGTGCCGGAGCTCAAAATAAGATACACATTTTGAGCTACACAAATTGTGTATCTTATTTTGAGTCTTTGTCAAAATAGCTTATTTTGTAATTTGGCACTGTCTACACAGCACCAAATTTCAAA
>JANRFK010003894.1:4618293-4653232 GCA_030068395.1 Apalone spinifera | reverse complement strand
GGACACAATACTCCAACTGAGACCTAACCAGCACAGAGTAGAGCGGAAGAATGAACACGGTCTCATTTTACAGATGGAGAAACTGAGGTACAAAGAGGGGGGCGTATCTTGTCCAAGCTCCACCCCTCCCCCATAGGACAGTGACAGAGCCAAGAATAGAACCCAAGATCTGTGCTCTAGCCATTACACCACACTGCCCCAGGCAGGGGAGCACACTTTGGGCCTTGATCTTTGTTTCCAAGGGTCCCCCTGCCATTTGTGAGAGCTCAGTTGCAGGCCACCAGCTGGTTGTAGGATGTTGGCTCCTTTTATAAGATCTCTTATATTGGCCCAAAGAATATTGCTTGAAAAAATATGCAGCTGGGTAGATTCTCTAAGCCAACAAACTCATAAAATTAGTGTAATTCTCTTTAGATGTAGCAGTTATAAAAGTACATGTTTTGTTGACTTTTATGTTCTAAGCCTTTTAAGTTGTACGCTGTAAAATAGAATGTAATTGCTAACGAAACACATGCAAGTACTGTTCCAGAATACAGATGCGCACCAATCGGGGAGGGCATGGCAGAAATGTAAATGCTTTCAAAGAAGTGGGGAGTTTTGGAGGAGCAAGGAAAGGTTGTACCTAAAGACGGGTCATATTCTCAGGCTGAGCAGTCTGTGTGTATCAATATTTCCTGAACCAGAGTGTTGTACAGTTATTTATGATACTGACACCATAGAGAGAGGATGATTTAATTAAAAAAAACCACCCCCAACAACCCTGCATTTGATTCCATGTGTTTGTGACATAATGAACTTAGCCACAAGAGTTAAATTGTTTATTTTACTTTCAGACATTAGGTTGCTGCTTACAATAGTTAACTGTTCGGAGTTTATTTTCTCCTTCTCCAAATAAGAACTCGTTCCGTGTTTAGATTAGCCACGGGATATAATAAACTTGCTAATATGTCAAAATCTTGTGTTGGGAAAACATAGGTGGTGTTTTTTTTCCTCTCGCTCTTTAATTGTGTTGTGCATTAAAACACAGCAATTAATGCCTAGTTTCTGGAGAACACACTGGAAGGAATAAACCAGACATAACAGGGGATAGTCTAGTGAGATATTCATGAGGAAGTCTTGCCTGGTTTCCAATCCTATTTTGCAGTGCAGCGTGATCTTAATTTTAATGTGTATTAAGTTAGGCCTTGTCTACACTGGGAGTGAGATGGGAAAATACAGGGTAAAAAGTTCAAAAAAGAGTTGTACAACAAGAGGCATGTGGTGTTAGTGTCCAAATCTCATTAAAAAATATGAGCAATATGAAGGTTTCTGTGGACTTCATTATTTTTAAGCAAGATAGTGAAGAGCCAAAGACATTTTCAATTCTAAAGTTTCTTCAGTCCCATGGACTTTTTCAGAGGCATCTTTTGAATGTATATTGGATTTTTAAGTTATTAAATTGACTTAAGTTTGAAATCCCAAGCCAGTTGAACAATCTTATGCTAAAAAAACAAAAGCAAATGGTTTCTAATTAAAACAACAACAACAAGCAATAGAAAAAAAAGGGTCCTTGATGGGGAACAAAAACATTTTTGTTGAGTCCCAGTAGAAGTTTGAGCTTTGTCCGAAAGCTTTCTCCACTCTGCAGTGCCGCCCGCTCATTGAATAAGTGAAATGAAGCCCTTGGCGAGAGCTGGTAAGTGTGGAACAAAGGGCAGCAGTGAAAAATGAACACAGTTTCAAAATGCAGAGAAACAGATGTGAATCTGCAACAGAGAAAAGGAGGAAGGGAAGCCCATTACAGAGACCATACCAAGGGCGGAATTTAATCTGCAAGACATTTTGCTTACTACACTTTGCTATTACCATGCAATGTTTTACAGAAACATACTCTTCATTATCTCTGATATTCAGGGTTAGAGAGCTCGCTTCTCAGACAACAACTTTTGAAGATTTTTGAAGAACATGCTTCAAAAGAAAGGGGGGGGGCAGGGGAGAAGGTGGGTACTTATTAAGTTCTGCTAATGTTAGTGATGTATTGAGTGAAACATCATGAAAAATGAAAGCAAATCCTGGTATAATCTCGACAGAACAAAAGGCTTTCAGTTAAAATAGAAAAATGCTAAGGCGGTATATATCAAACATGGCTTTTATATTAAATGTGCATGTGGCAGAATATGGATCACATTATATGAAATGTTGCTTCATTTTTTTTTGATGGTGGGACCAAGCACCTACAGTTCTGGTTTGGGAAACATTCGGGCAGTGTGGCGCTCAAGTGAGATTTTTTTTCTCAAGTTTTCTAATTAGGGGAGATTTGCCCAACGACACTTGGAGAAGAAAAAATGTTGCTCATCAGTCATTAAGTACAAGGTTTACATGCCTGGTGTGAGTGAATGTAGCTGCATGTCTCATTCATCTTTTCTTGAAAGGGTAAAACTAATGTAATTTGGGAATTTCCCCCCCCCCATCCAAAAAGCTAACCGTTTATAATCAATTAATGCTCTCCAATTTGCCTCATGGCTTTCTATCTTTGTGGGTAATTTCCCCAATTCCAATGATTGCTAACTTGCATCCTAAAAGTAATAAGATATAGACCAGAATTGACATGAAAATTAGATAGCTCCCTGCAAAAGTTAACTGTTCCGAAGGAAAAAAAAACCCTCAGAATTTCTTCTCAAAGGCCAGGAGTAGCCTTTACAATGGCAGTTGTTTCCTTTAATGCATTCAATTCATCACAACTGTAAGACGATGTCTTTTTAAATAGCCTGCATCCTTAAAAATGAATATAGCCCTCTTTGGCTTATCAAGCCTGGTGCCAAAGTTATCCTCTTTGGCAGTGAAGAGACTTCATCTATTAGTTTAGGACTCAAGCAGCATAAACAAAACTCAAGTGGCTGGAGGGAAAAAAAAGGATCATTATGTGAGCGAAAAAAAATTTAAACATCTTGACTCAACGAATGCCACAATCCTGTCATTTCACCAGACTGTCTCTGCACCAAGCTCCGAAAGGAAATCGCCTTTAAGGAAGGGGGGGGAGAAGTGGAATCTTTCCTAGAGCACACGATTTTTAATTTAATAAAGACCCGGAACGGGGTTTCTTTAAATTTTATTTTACTTTGAACAGGTTGAATCCTTCCTGTAAGCCTATAGGAATACTGTTTCTCTTTGAATTAATACCAGCACCATAAGACTAAATTCAAACCAGGGCTTCAGAAATGGCTAGATTATTTAGAAAGCAAAAATGCAAACACTTTTTTTTTTAAAGAATGCCCAAGGATGGCGTCGTCACACGTCGGGCTGTCTTCTAGGAAAGAAACCATGACAGATTGGAGGGGAAAAATTTCTCTATCAATCTTGCTATGCCACCTCTGATAAATCAACGCACCTTAATTAATTACATTCTTTTCGTCCCAAGACTTTAAAATTGATGAGGGTTGTGCCAGTGTGTATTTATTGCTCATTAGCTGCATGACTATACCCAATTTCTGCAGTCTATTCCCAGACTTTTAGCAACTCCTCAGCGCATTGTGGCCATCTCGTTTTACTCACTATATGGGTAATCTTCCCAGTCATGGTCGCTTAGTTTTGTTACTACCCTGTGACCGAAATGTGATACATAATGGCTGTGTGTGTGTGTGTGATGTGTCTTTTGTGTTTACTCATACCATAGTGACTGCACACCCATGCATATATATCTTTGTTTTGTGTGATTGATATATCGCCGGAGGTCACTTACTCATACACACATATATATTTTATATATATGCGTGTGTGTCTTTTGTGTGTGATATCTGTCTGTCTGTCTGTCTAGGTCTGATATATCATACAAACCACATATCTCTGTCTCTGTCTCTATCTAATATACCACACACACACACACACACACACACACACACACACGCGCATGCGCGGCCCCTGGCTAATTCTGCTCAGAGGACAGTAATATATTCACCTGACCAAAATTGCATGTGTTTTAATTGCCCTTATCTTTGTAAATCAAAAGTTGGACCCCAAGGGCTGATAAAAATTCTTCCTGCTACCAGCTGAATACTAAATGAAACCACTCCCTTTAAAAACACATGCTGGAGACCCTGCATGTGAGTGGTTTTTTTCTTCTTCTCACACCGACTGGTTTTGTCTCTCCTCATTCTCACAGAAGGAGAAGAAACTTCAGGAGGTAGCCGAGTTAGTCTGTACAGGATAAACTTTAAAAAAAAAAAAAGGTCTGGTAGCACTTTATAGGCTAACAAAACATGCAGATGGTATCATGAGCTTTCATGGGCACAACCCACGCAGTCATCTATCACAGTCAGTCACAGTCACCTGAAGAAGTGGGCTGTGCCCACGAAAGCTCATGATACCACCTACCTGTTTTGTTAGTCTTTAAAGTGCTACCAAACTATTTGTTGTTGTTTTTTTAAGTTTAAAAGGAGAAGAGACATTTCCAAAAAATAAATGCATTTGAAGCTGCATCTGTTCCTTTATAGGGAGTTTTTCAAAACGCCCTGTAAGTGGGCTAAGAACTGGTGTGTGTTAGGCTTGGCTCCCCAGAAGTCCCAGCCTCAAGTGCACAAGTTCATTCATGCAAAGATAACAAGATATGGCCTGTTTTCACTGAGTACTCTTGGCGGCACTGGGGCAGAAATATTCAGGGTCTTCAGTGCAGTTCAGCATGGCTGAGTCCAGTGTGTCTGGCTTGCACTGAAGTTCATCTCTGAGTAGCACATGCTTGTGAAACAGGGTCTCGCTGTCATTTTGCCAGTTGTCTGAAGAGCTTTAGCCGCCTTCCTCCCCCTCCCCCCGAGCCATGAAGGGAGTGGCTTGGGGAAGAGGACAGCATGGAGAGTTTCCCAGGCTACGGCGAGGATGGGGAGATAACAACCAGATGGGAACTGTCATGACTTGTGAGGATAGTGTTGCTGCTCTTTGAAGATGGACAGCGCGCGGAATGAGGAAAACGAGGACGGGGATGTGTGTGCCTGAGAGAGAGCACAGTGAAAGCAGAGCCTCTGGGAGAGGGGCCCCAAAACTTCCTCCCTGTCCCCTGGGCATTAAAAAGCACGGGCCCTTTTCACAGGTGCCGACTCTGCCTCAGTAACATTGCCAGGAACAGCTGCATCCCTTGGATGAGAGGAATCACTGGAACCATGAGGGGTTCTCTCACTGCAAGCCCCTGTCTGCAGATTAGCGGGCTCCTGGGGGAGGAGGAGGGACCCTCTGACAGGAGGATTCTGCCACTTCCTGTTCTCACCTGGGAGAGTCCCTATAACAGCGCTGGCGCAAGAGCGCTCCTTGTGGGAGAGATGGGAGCTTGCTGCAAGGATACGGTATTTCAGCTGCTGGATATAGGCCAGACCCACTAGTTCTTGGTGGCTGTCTAGCTCCCAGATTGTCTGATGTAACCTGTTTCCCATGGCCATGACCAATGTTCCCTCTAAGTTTTTCCATCTGTGTGCAGAATACATTTTGTTATGTGCACCAAGGCATATGCAGATGTGCATCACCAATAGAAACACATGCTGCTGACTGTGGTTAGCTGTGAGTGCTCTTCCAATCAGCTGGGCAGCACCTAAATGTCTCCTGGGAGGCAGCCCAACAGGGCTCAGCTTACAGGGAACACTGGTCACAATGGAGCTATCCCTAATTCCTGGCTCTGCAGTCACCGACGGGGCTGTGGCCAATGCTAAAGAGACTCCCTTGACTCAGTGCATATTTGAGCGTCATTTCTCCCAGGAGTGAGCCTGGAGGGGCGAGTGCTTGTAAGTGGGTCCCACGGGACGTGACCCTGGGAAAGGTACTAAGACGGGCACCGGGGCTGCCGCTGTTTTTTCATGGGCTCCGAAGTGGCGAGACTTCTTCAGCAGCTCCAAGCGCGGGTGTGTTTTTATTTCAAAAGGCCCGGTTTCCACATCAGGAGCCAGTTCATGGCTGCTCCTGAGAAACAAAGGAACCAACCTATGGCTCTCACAAGAGGGAGAATCAGCCCGGAGGTGGCTTTAGATGGTCATTCTGCTGGGTTCTGCTCATTCAGGGTGAGCGTTTCCTCCCAGTCAAGGAGTCTTCATCTCAGGGAAACTTACCTGACAGGTCCTTGTGTCACAATGTGCCCACTCCCTGCAGAACTCTTCCCCCCCCCCCCCATGTATTTCAATTGTTTGGAAAGGCACAAACATAAACATACCTATTTTTGCATTAAATAATTAAGCTTCTTATCCCTAAAGCCACATTCTTAAGCCCTAGACACTGGGAGACATCAGCAGTACTGGAAATGCTGACACACACGTGATGTCAGGTCAACTGGGCTACTGACATGGGAACAGAGAAGTTCCTGCATAAGCCTTTTCAGGTTTGGGGGCCTCAGCTTCCTATTAACTAACGGGGGCGAGGGAGCGAGGTTACACTGATGTCTATCAAGTATTGTGCTACTGATTTTTTGTTGAGAAAATCATTCCTCCATTAAGTTAATGAGGAATTTTTACATTTATGTCACCACATGGCCTGAAATGAAGGTCTGATCCTGATCTCCGTGAAGCCAGTTAAATTTGGACTTTATTTTTTATTATTTTGGTTGGATGCAATTTCATTGAGTTCAGAATCTGGCCTTCTCGGAGGCGTCTCATTTCCTCATAGTTTTGCCAATGAGATTTTGATTTACCTGAGTTCATCTTGTCAGACAATGTGCCCAAATTTAATTCTTCTGAGGGCAGTTGAAAAGAATCTCCATATATTGCAATAATACACTAATAAACATGGTTTTTCTATAGTAGCTTTCATGCAGAGTGTTATTAATACTTAGGGCAACAAGATCTCTGTACATTAAGTAAAGCATTATTTTGCCCACATTATAGGTGGATAAGCCCAGAGAAATCGAGGCTAACGGTTTCAAACTTGTATGTCTCTACTGTATGTTAATGTGAGCTGCGAGTGCTTAGCAGTACCAAGTATCAATTGGCCAAGTGGCCACGTCACCACTTACTAGAGGCTCAATGCTCTGGAAATTGATCTTCCAGGGTTTGATTTAGCAGGTCTGTTACAGACCTGCTAAATCAAACACTGAGAAAATCGATGATAGGTACGTCGACCCCAGCTTCGCAATTCTCACCTAAGGGGTGTTGCGTGTCTTGCATCGATTTTTCTCTGCCGGTGTAGACCTGGTTTGAATTTCTAATTAGGTACCAATGTCTGGATTAAGTTCCTAACTTTAGTCACCCAGCTTTGGAAATGTGCTTCAGTCTATCCTACTGAGGCAGTAGAAGTGCAGGGAGTCACAGCTCTACCTATCTTCTAACTAACAGACCACACATCACTCTCTTAACCATAGAGGATACCCTTTTTAGAGAGTGATGGATCAGAGATTATTATGCCCACCACTTGCTCTGCTGGAGGTTTATATGTTCTTGTGAACTTTTATGATGAAGGTGCAGCGCTGATCTACGCTGTCAGGCAGATGTATGTCAGCTCCGCGTATTTTGGAGGCAAAACGAATCTCAGAAGTTATAAGAAAGATCACAAGACCTATTTTCCAGATGGAGAGCCTGTGGTATAAGTATGCACTCTGTGGTGTGGGCTTCAAGGGCCCTCCAGTGTACAAGGTGTATGCCTAACAATGCCAGATTGCAAAGACTTGGGAAGAGATGAGTAACAGAGACTACACCCATAGACCATGTTGGTCCAGTGTTACGCTAGCTCCTGTGCTAATACAAAGTACAGGAGCCCCAAAGGCACAAATTGAAATGACGTGTGCTACATGGTCCTCCGGCCTCTCTGCTGCACTGATCAGAGAGGGGGAAAAGAGTAGAAGTTTCCAAGAAAAGTCTGCCTGCAGCCCCAGCCAGTCCCCCATGTAGGGGATCTAGGTGGGAAAGGTCAGAATTACTGTTCTAAGTACTATGTCTGACAGGCTGGTCCGTCTCTGGCTTGTAATCTTTCTTCTGCAGTAGGCATCTGCCACTGGAAGGGAGCCATGCCATTTGCCAAGGCTGGCTCGTTGTGTGGATGCCCTAATAGCTGCAGATCTTGTTGCGTCTGTATGGTTAGGCAGCTGTTCTCCATGTGTGGAATAATTCTTTGCTGTGTACCGAGGCAGGTCAGCATGTGCACCACCCGTAGTGGGCACTCTGCTGATCAGCTGGGCAGCATTTGAATCTCTCTCTGAGTGGCCGCACAAGCGCACAGCTTACAGGGAACCAATGTGGAGCACGGACATGATATTGCACCCCGTGAAGAATTCTCCACCTCGGTCCAGCTAGATTTCTGTAGGAGGGCATAGAACGTTTCCTGCGCTTAGGTGCAGAGTTGATTTCTTTTCCCTCCAAGAAGCTTTGTGGTGCCTGTATCTTTACATCTGTGTGTGTCTATTAGTTTAAAGAAAAGCCACAGTTAACCCCTCCAGTGTGTGCAAACTGGGCTCCATCCCCACCACCGTCCTTCTCAGAAGCTAATCTATGTGACGGGCAGATAAGACCCCTCACTCATCAGTTCACCAATGGAATTTATTTTGGAATAATGGAGTGCGGAAACCAGAGTACCTCAGCTGGAGCCACATGGCTTGCTTAGTCTTGGAATGAGGGCGGGGGGTGGGAGGGCACTGAACAGGAGTTAATGGCTGTGTGTGTGCTGTACAGCTCTTTTGAGCCTGAATAACTGTTCCTCGGGGTGTGTGTGTGTGTGTGTGTGTGTATTTCGCTTTAGCCGGACCCTCACGCAAAACATCTGCAAACTTTTTCTAAGACTTAATAAGGGGTGAAAGCACCCTGGTTCTATAGAAATTCACAGGGCCATCTTCTTAAAAACCTACAGAATTTAACAAAGAAACACATCCTTCCTATGGGATGTTGAATCAGCTTTTGCATAAATTCTATAGGGCCGAGTAGAAGAAACGTTCTGTAGACACAACACCATTTCACATTCATTTCTGCGGGGCTTTCCTATAAGAGGGGGTGGAGGGGTGAAAGGAAATCCTTTTTTTTTTTCCTTTAATTTTTTTGTGGCATTGCTAGTTTAGAACCTCTGTGGTACATTAAGTAGTTTGACTGACACGGACAACGTCAAAGGAACTTGAAAACGAGCTGGTGTTTTGAAAAGGTGGCGCTGATGTTGTGTTTTTTAGGAAGCAATTATGCGAGTCCTATTGACCAGAGGAAAAAAAGGGGGGGAAAAAATCTTTTTGGTCCTTTCGTATGAGGTTCAGTACTTTTTGCTGCCTGTTATGGTAAGTGTTGAACATTTGTAACTTGCTTTTTTCCCTGAAAGATGATGAAATTATAATGCAATCCTGCACGCTAAAGGCGATGTGCCAATGACCAGTTAGAATACCAGCATTAACCTAATTCATTAAGTGCTAGATGCCCGCTTTGTTTGTTGGAGCTTGCAGCCCTATTGATGTCAAGCAGGCTGTTAAAAAGCATAATGACATGGCATTAGAGACCCTGAGAGCAATTAACAGGCTGCTTAATTAGCAAAAGGAATTAGAATTTGAGTGGCTGATCTTTGCTTAAAGACTTGTAAAAAAGCTGGAGCAGTTATCTGATTATGCATTGATCAAACAGGCTAACCCTGTCCTTAGGTAATTCTCTTCCTTCCATTGTAATCGTTGAATATACAACTGTTTAAATATTCTGAACTGTCTCAATAAACAAGAGGAGAAAAGCTGGCCATTATAGGGGGGATGTATACAGAGCCTCTTTCCCGCTGTTGACTCAAAGGTTTTTGAGCTCTGAGCAGCAGGTACTGGGGCTTTTATGGCTTCATTTTCAAAAACTGTCAGCCACTGCCTAGGAAATGAATGTTAAGGTATCTTTAAAAGCACACGGGCAGGCTGGAAAGGCTCTCAATGTATACCTTTATAAGAAAAAAAGCGGTAATGAGCCCGGAGGGATCTTTGTACATAGGCACATACAGAAGTGACTGTATCCCTGTGTTCCTCCAGGGTTAACTGTTTAAAGGAAGGCATGTGTTCGATGGTAGTCTACTGCACTAGACCTGTCTCAGTAAGGGTTCACTTCCCTCACCACTGTTCCCTGTAAGCTGAGCACCTGGGCCACTGCCCAGCAGAGATTCAGGTGCCACCCAGCTGTTTAGTGACTGGCTCACCGGGGATAGCATGTGTTTCTCTGGGTGGTGCACTTCTGCACATTCCGCAGTGCACACAACAAAATTTATTCCACCCAATGAAGGAAAAACTTAGAGGGAACCTCGTTCCTCACCCCTGACTAAAGCAGCAGCCCTTACAATGGAAGCTAGCAGCTGTTTAACGGTGCACAGCAATGCTGTGCAGTAGCAGGAGGCAAGTTGCAGACCAATTGTATCTGGGTAAAGAGGATGACAGTCCCTGTGAGAGAAGCGGTAAAAAACAAACTGCCCCCCAAAAGTAACAACCCCCCCAAATTGATGCAAGCACCATAATGAGTGTGTAATCACTTCCAGAGATGCCTCCCGAGCTACCTTCCTTTCTAAAGGGCTTCTGGTTTTTTGTTTTGTTTTTTGTTTTTTTGAGGCCTCTGGCTCTTGATAGCGTCTCTTTCACCAGAATATTGTGCTGCCCTGACAACTCTGTCAGGGTACGTCTATGCAGCAGGAGTAAACTCGAAATAAGCTATGCAACTTGAGCAGCTTAAGTCGAAACAGCTTATTTTGAATTTGGGCATGTCTACACAGCACTTATTTCGAAATAGAGCACTCTTCCTCCAACTTCTCTTACTCCTCGTACAATGAGGTTTATAGAAGTCAGAGTAAGGAGCCCGGTATTTCGAATGTATTTCTTGTAATAACGGGCTTGCTGTGTAGACGTGTAATACATTATTTCGGAAAAAGTCCGATATTTCGAAATAAAGCTGCTGTGGAGACTCACACTTAGCGTGAACCGCCCGATGGCTTCACTTTGGGTTGTTGTGAAGATTGGAGGCTGATTGGGTGGGGGTTGGAGGAAATAACCCTCTGACAGCTGCCGCCGCTGCGCGAGAGGGAGAACGGGTGGAGGAAAGTAGAATAGGGCCTTTGAAGCAGGTTGCAAAATCGTAATTTGCAGAGGGAAATGTGTGTGTCGAATGCAGGGGAATGCGGCTTCCTGCCTTTTCCAGCTCACCCGCTCCATGTGTCGAGTCCATTGCTCACAGACTGAAAGGCAGAGAAGCGGAGAGCAACTGATTCCTGCGCACAGACACATTTACAATATTGTTTCCGTTTCGTCTATCTTCCTCGGGCTTGTGATTGGCTCTGAGTGTATTATGAAATTCTCCTTCATCAAACAGTAATCATGGAATCTCCATAAGGGGTCAGCATGGGTGGTGGGGAGTGGAGATTAGAAAAGCATAGAAGTATGGGCCTTCTTTTTTAGGGGTGAAATTAAAAATTAGATGAATTGCAACTAATTAAGAAACTCATTACCTCCTTATGTGGGTAAAACCTCCTGGCATTTTGTGGGGTGGTCAGACCAGATGATCCAGCCTACGGGATACTTGTTTGACCTTGCTGTGATTTTGGCAAGAGGCAATTGTTACTATTTGGCAAAGAGTTACTTAAAAATCCAACAGCAATGCTTCTGCTTGCCAAAAGCTGATCTATAGAACAAATTATATACATGATTTGTTCCTTAAATGTTTTTCCCTACTGCTACACATGATATCAGCTTACCTAAGAGACATTCTTTAACATGTGTGTTTTGGTGCCGACACTGTATTTTATAGTACTATCTGCATGATCTGTGTAATAGAAAGAAAGGAAACTTCATCCTACCTTGGAGTTATTTTGACTGTATCAAGAGTAGCTTTTTCAGTCACTTTCAGAATCTTGTTTGGCCCAAAGTGATTGTCTGGTTCTTCATTGTTTTGTTTTGGAAACATTGCTTCTAAACATGGTCATCCGGCCACCATTGTTGATTTCCTTTCGTTTCATTTTGTTGTTGTCTTCTAAACAGCTAGAAAGGGAAACCAAAAACTAGCATCTTTATAATTCAGTTAACGAAGACTGTTATGAATTAACGTCAAACTTTGGATCCTGTTTCATGTGTGTGGCCAATACTACGAAGGAATCAACTGCTAGTGACCTAAAATCTCATGAAAGTCTAAATAATTTTTAATGCCTCACAGTGAGCAACTTGCCATTAGGGTTACAATAAACCTGTGCTTAAGGGGACATTGTTCTCTAGTAATGATGGGCAACTTAGGCCAATGAGTGGGCCACATGAGTGGATCTGCTTCATCTCCGTGGTTGCAAGATGGTAGTAACCAAGACGCTCTCCCAGTTGTGCTCACGGCATTTGCATACCTAGAATGTGCAGGCTGTGCCAATTGAACCATAGCAGCACTGTGACTGGCTGCAGAGGGATTGGCCACTCACAGAACCCTGATGATCCGCATACAGCCCTTGGGCCACGGGTTGCCACCTGTGGCTTAATGAGTCTGCAGTGATTTGCCTTTAGGGTTCTCTTTGACAAATCTGGGCCTCACTCTTCTACCATTCGAAAACCTATAGCACATGTATGCCTTCCCCTCATTTTCATATTTCAATGATTAACTACCCTAGTATAAAAACGGAAACATTCCAATAACTGCAGAGGTTTATTTGAGACAAAAAAAATTGTGTCTCCTGAAACTGACTTACTGAGAAATGTATTATTAGGCTGTTTGGGCAAAGAAGATGTTCATATTCTTCTAAAAATAGGAACGCCACATTAATAATTGGTTCTGTCTTTGAAATAAATTCCATACGTAGATGTATCATGCAGAGAGGTTTTAAAGAAAATGAAGTAAGAACGACTATGCATTTGACACACATCAGTGGGTAAAGAAGTGTGAAAAGTAATATACATGTGCAATTGTTTGCAGAATCAGGGCCTACACTGGCAAATAAGCCATGTTTTAGGACTATCATATTAACTCTCTGTTTTATATACAATTTGACTATATCCAAGGACTTTGTCTTACAGACTTTTTTTAATGTCAGCTAGATTTTTGTGTGCGATGTTTTAGCTATGTTTTCCCCAGGATATTAGACAAGGAGCGTGAAGTAATATATCTATTATTGAACCAATGTGTGTTGGTGGAATGTATAAGCTTTCAAGAACTAGGGGTCATCAAATTAAATGAATAGGTAGCAGGTTTAAAACAAACAAAAGAAAGTGTTTTTCTTCATGCAGCGAACAGTCAACCTGTGGAACTCCTTGCCAGAGCATGTTGTGAACACCAGGACTTTAAGAGGGTTCAAAAAATAACTAGATAAATTCATGAAAGTTAGGCCCGTCAATACTTATTGGCCAGTCTGGGTAGGAATGGTGTCCCTAGCCTTTGTTTATCAGGGGCTGGAAATGGATGACAGGGGAGGGATCACTTGATTTCCTGTTCTGCTCCCTCCCTCTGGGGCATCTGGCATTGGCTATTATCAGATGACAGGACACTGGGCTAGATAGACCTTTGGTCTGACCCAATATGGCTGTTCTTATGTTCTTAGTTATACAGAGCTCTTCTTCAGGTCTGGGGGAGGAAGTTGAGTATCTGAGGTAAATACAAATTTGGACAGATAGTTAAGCAGACAGGATAAGGATAATAATTTGTGTTTTGCATTTGCTCAGGAAGTAGATATCACTGTTTCGTCTGGCTCCCTTCATGTTGTAAAGTTTCCATTTTAAATGGCAAAAATCAAAATCTTCCACAGGTCTTTTTTTGAAAAGAGTTGTTCCAAGCCATGTTGGTCCCAGGATATGAGAAATGGGATTTTTTTTGGTCTGGGTAAGAGCTTTATATGGCTATAGTATCTGAGTGGCTCACAATCTTTAGAGTATTTGTCCTCACAGTACACCCCCTCCCCTCAGTGAGGTAGGACAGTGCTATAATTGTTGTTGCTCTGTGCCTCAGTTTCCCCTCTGGACAGCTAAATGACTTGCCCAAGATCACACTGGAAGCCTACAGCAGTGTAGGGACTTGAATTCAGGTCTCTTAAGCACCAGTTCAGTGTCACCATTTCCCCCCCCCCCCTTTTTTCTTTCCTCATAATTTACTCAGAATGCTGTTTAAAGGGGATTTTCTCATGGGCTACTTAATTTATGTCTAAAGTTAAAAATGAAAACTGGGAAGTCTTCTGTGTAGTTTATCATGCTTGAAAACTGAAGACTTTGAAGTGCTTGAATCCAAAATCTCTGGTGATAAACATGATTTCTAGAAAATCTGCTCTAGATTAAAATGTTGTCATGAAGATTAATTAATAACTGTTTTTTTAATTAAACTCACATGCAGCAGAGTTGAAAATTCAAATACAACAGCATATTTGCAATGCACGGGAAACCAGAAAATTCACTGACTCTAAACAAGAAGTGAAACTCACCAGGATAGGTTTATCGTGCAAACTGGGGGACATGTAACTGGTGAACTACAGGGCAAATGGTAAATATCAGCACTCAGGTAACCAAGCATATAGACTCATAGACTTTGAGGTCAGAAGGGACCATTTTGGTCATCTATTCTGACCCCCTGCACAATGCAGGCCACAGAATCTCACCCACCCACCGCTAGAATAATCCTCTCACCTATATCTCAGATATTGTAGCCTTCAAATAGTTTGAAGACTCCAAGATGCAGAGAATCCTTCAGCTGTGATCTGTACCCCATGCTACAGAGGAAGGCGCAAAACCTCCAGGCCTCTGCCAATCTACCCTGGAGGAAAATTCCTTCCCGATCCCAAATATGGCGATCAGCTGAACCCTGAGCAGACACCCAGTACTTAAAATTCGTTCTGGTTCAATAATCAAAGGCATTCATAACAACGTGGAAATATTTTTTGAAATATTTGATTTTTTTGATCTTCTCTGTCAGTATTTTGTGATTGCACCCATCATAATAGTATACACAAGCCCTTGAAACATTTTAGTTTATAGTTCAGTCCTCCACTCAGTGAGGCACACAAATAACTTTACTTTCATAAGAAGTTTTATTATCTGTAAAGACCATGGGAGTGCTCATAGAAATAAAGGTCTTCAATGCATATATTTTTCTAGCCCTGAAATAGTAATTGTCCATTGACTATGTTTTGGCATATCATGAAGGTGAGAGCTTGTAACTTGTAGCAGCAGGTTTCTTCTTGATTCTGGCTAGTTTCCTGTACCAACCTGTAATCCCAGTGTTGGTAGTATCATGTGATGTCATTTCCCTCCCACAACATTAGAGTTTAGTGGGTGTAATTATGTGATTAGCATGACTCTAGTCCAAAGATTGAGGCTACTGTGTGGGGAAATTCAGAAGCTGGGTTGTGATTGAGACTGGAGTTTTTCTGTTGTGTTTCTGATCCTCTCTGTTGATAGATATAATTAACTGAAATTTCAGCTCTGTGTTGAAGGACAGGCTGATAACAAGAAGGTGTGGCTAAAAGTCAGGCCACTCGAAAAACTTTCCACATTTGTATTTTATTGTCTTCCATCTGCGTTGTCATCTGTAGCCCAGATTACATTGTTACCACCTCGTATTGACCAGAAATGCATGATCACTAGTAATCAGCATGGCATTAAATAATCACAGAAGTTGCAGATAAAGAGGATCTATTAGTCCATTTCACCTTGCACCAAATCAGGATTGGCCTTTGCAGTCAGTGCATTTCCTAGTGCGGTGTATGTTTTACACGTGTCATGAGTGCGCTTTGAGTAATAGTCACCTCTCATTTGGATTTTACGAACAACAGAATGGGGCTTTCATGTACTGGTGAACTAGCTACATCCAGACCCTTCCATTTTTGCTTACGCTTATGTGACCATTGATTTCCTTTTGAGTAGAGCAATGACTTTATTTTCTCTGAAACATTAGAGTTGGAAAGTGGCTTCTAATAGGCTATGTCAGAGGTGGGCAACCTGCGGCCCAGGGGCCCCATGCAGCCCATCAGGGTTCTGTGTGTGGCCATTTTGTTTACCATAGCCGTGTAAGTTTATATTTGCAAAAAACAACGCGCTATCTGGTGGCGCTTTGGAGACTAAAAGAGTTATTAGGGCATAAGCTTTCGTGGGTAAACCCCGCTTCATCAGATGTATTGGAGCTGGAGTTACAGAAGCAGGGGTCTATAAAGGGAAGAAGTCACTTGTGTGGATGAGGCTAATCAAGTCAGGGTGGAAATGGGTGATTCACAGCATCTGATGTGGAGATGTGAATATCCAGAGAGGGGAATTGCCTTTGTAATGCAGTAACCAGCTGAGAATCGTATTCAACCCTAAGAGGATAGTGTTGAATTTACAAATGAATGCCCATTCAGCTTTGGTAACCAGGTTTTGAAATTCTTTCGTCGAAGGATGGCTACTTTCAAATCCATTACTGGATGTCCAGGGAGGTGAAAGCATTCCCCTACAGGTTTGTGTGTTACCTTTCCTGATGTCTGGGGTGTGTCCATTTCTCCTTTGGCGCAGAGACTGTCCGGTTTGGCCAATAAGATTGTTATCCCAGCTATAAAGGAATTCTTAGCCAGGGCTTGGGAACCTCCCATAGAAGGTGCTGTAACACTGCAAAATGCTGTATATGTGCATGCAGCCGAGGAAGTCTTTGGAGGTATATTAAGAAAAAGAACTATAGATTACAGGGCCACATTCTGCCTTCTTTATCCCCATATAACCCCAGTGTTGCTCATTTAGTGAAATGCAGTGCAGGAGTGTTTAAAGAGCGGCCAAGTAAACCCACTTACAACTTCCAATGCTCACAAAGACAACTACTTCCACTCCAAAGCTATAGCAGAGCTCCCCTAATATTAACATCAGACTGCATTGAACAGTCAAAGGAAAGTAAATATTGACACACGACAAACTACAGTGCATAAAGAAGTTAGAGCTTGAAGAGAAAACAAAACAAGAAAAATCACAGTGCAGAAGGGCAGTTGAAAATACTTTTTATAACTTCTGAAATGTTATTTTTTTTAAACTCAGTTTTATAATTATTATACTTTAGGGATGGGATTTTCAAGAATCTAGGGTGGTTAGGCACCTAGACCCAGGCTCTCAAATTTATTTAGGCAGGATGGTAACTCTTTAATTCCTTTATGCTGCTTTAGGAAATCCCGGTCTGCATTTATAGTCGGGGTTTTATTCTATAGGTTTTTTGAGTGCTCTCTGAGCTGAATACTAGCACTGTTAAGTCCACTGCTGAAATGCAGCCTCTGGAGGTGAAGTGTGGCAAAAAGTTTAACCTAACCCAGCAATAGCAGATAGCAGTATAGGACAGAAAGCGACCAAATGTCAAATATAATTGAATTGCAGGGAGAATTTATCAAGGCCAAATGAACTGTCCTTGAGAACAGGGCCCACGGACATATACTCCTCTTTTCAGAAAAAGTAAGAGACATCTTTACAATCTCCCAATGGCTTAGGACATGCCTACATTACAGGGAAGATCGACACTGAGGCAGTCATTCTTCCAGCGTTCGATTTAGCGGGTCTAGTGGAGACACACTAAATTGAATGCTGAGGGAGCCAGCCCCCTCACTCAGTTTAAGGTATGTCGACATGAGCTACGTTATTTGTGTAACTGGAATTATGTGTCTTAAGCCAGCCTTCCCCCAAAGTGTAGACTTGCCCGCAGGACAAAATAGAAACAAAGAATACAAGGAACTTTGCAAAACAAAGTACTAACGTGAGGTTAGATGATTTGGCCATGTCCCTCTTTAAGATTAGAACATGCATTAGGGATTCCAGTGCACAAAGCCAACTGGCAGCTGTAAGTAGTGAAGGGAGCATTGTACAACGTCAAGAATTGAAGGACACATAACAAAATGTACTTGGGTTCTTAGGTCATGATGAAAGGTGGTCACCATATTTATTAGGGCTGTTTGATCTCTAAGCTGTGTTCTCATAATAGCCAGTCTCCCCTACAAGCTCCTGGCAACTAGCTCAGCTGAGAAGCCAACTAAATAAACAAATAAACAAACCTGGATTGGTGGGAAGCATCCTCTCCCCCACAGCTCAGCGATGACCACTCTGGTGGATGGTGGAGAATGGCCCCGTCAGTGTTCTGCATTTTGGATTAGAAGGATGGCAGCAAAGATGCAAGACTTCAGTGGTGAGTGGGCAGTACTGAAACCACGATGTGGGAAAAGATCTATGAGGCTCTGTCAGGGATGGTCAGGCCACTCATTTCGCCAGGCACCTGATTTTAAAAAAATTAATTGACCCCAGCACTGGATGAGCTGACTGAGGGTGTGTCTAGACTGCAGGGTTTTTTTTTTTTTTTCAGAAAAATGGCCATTTTTCTCAAAAAACGTCACTTATGTCCACTCTGCTATTGCGTTCTTTCAAAAGAAAATTGAAAGAACACAGGGGGTTTTCTGACATTGGTAAACCTCAGTCTACGAGGAAGAATGCCTTTTCCGAAAGAGCTCTTTTGGAAAAAGGCGTGTATGGACGCGGAAGAGGGAGTTTTTTTGAAAGAAGAGGAAAGAGGGAAAAGCAGAGGTGCCCTGGTGGCCACTCCGTCCATAGCAGTATTTCTTAAAGTGTGTTCCATGGCACACCGGTGTGCTGCGAGGCAGTTGGAGGTGTGCAGTGGAGAACAGAGTTCAAAATGGCCACCCTTAAAAGGGCAATGCCTGCTCTCCTGATAAAAGGGCAAACTGTTTGGTTTTTTTTGCTTAACAACTTCTTTTCCCCATCCTTTTTTGTTTGTTTGTTTTGCTCGACAACTTTTCCACGGGGGCTTTTTTGTTGGTCAACAACTTTTCCCTTGGGAATGGCCGCCCTTAAAGGGGCAAGCCTCTTTTTTTTTTTTTGACTTAATAAAAAAATCCTTGGTGTTCCCCGTAAAAAAAAATTGTTTGGTGTTCCTCGGTCTTAAAAAGTTTAAGAAACACTGGTCCATAGTAATCACAGCTTAAATGCGAGATAGCGTCCATTCGGTGTGGATGCTTTCTTTCAAAAAAACAGATTGCTTTTTCAATGAGTTTTTGCTGTGTGGATGCCGTCTTTCAAAAGAAGTTTTTTTCAGAAGATCTCTTCTGAAAAAGCTTCTTTCGAAAGAAGCTTGCAGTCTGGATGTACCCTGAGATAATAACACGCCCTTCAGCCTCTGACTCCATAGAATCAGTATGTGCTTTTTTTTTTTTTTTTTTTTTTTTTAAAGCAGGGAACATTTGGACAGTATTTTCCTTTCCATTTCCCCCATGTGCTATACCAGGTGTAGTATTTACCGCCTGAACTGCTAGCAGGAAGGGAAGAAATCTCCTAGGAGCATGTTCTGATACTGCAAGCTCAGGAATTCTGTGTGCTTGGATGAGACCGGAACACCTTGGGATTCACATAGCACTAATTAACACTCACTTAAAAAACTTTTTCTAGGGTTTTAGGTGGTAATTCTCAAGTAGTGAGCGTATTTTTGCTTAACTGAATTCCCTTTCACACAACTCTTCCTGCAACTGAAGCCCAGGCTTGTTCTAGACTGAGTCTCTGGAGGCCGTATTTGCTAAGTCAAAATGTTTTCACACACACACATGCTTTCTAGCAGAGTTTGAACCTGCTGTAGCCTCTTTTCTATTTTCACAGTTTGACTCTTAGCTTCAGAAGCAAGGTTTCTGTTTGAAGCCGTCACCTACTACACTGCAGCTTGATTCCCTTGGATGGCTTTTTCTCATTCATTTTAATTTGTCTTTATTAAAAAATTAAGTGTACACTTGGAATGGGAGAAAAAAGAGCAAATTATGTTTGTTTATGTAGAATAGATGCAGGTACATGGGAATAACCTAATGAGAGATTAGAATCTCCATGAACAGCCCTATTTAAAGGAATCAGGGTAAAAACAAATGGCTGTTTATTTTTAATGGACTTATTTTCCTTTGGTAACTAGTTTACAGGACTTGAGTGATGTAAGACCCAGAATACAAATTTTGAAATGCTGAAGTCCCATTTTCAACATTGATTTTCAATGGGAGTTAGGCTCCTAAGTGAATTAGGAGCTTTTGAGAAATGTCACCCTTTCTCATCTCAGGTCTTTCCCCCCATTTTGAATGAATGAAACTGCAAGTCTGTAAATACAAGTTAAAAAATGAAACCCAGACATGCCTTGTGTGGAGGAGCAATTCTGGTATTGGTGGGTTGATGAAGTGATATATGGGGGGTGTATTGATGGCTGGCAGATATTAAGGGGACTGACTTGTCTGGTTTTTTTGGGGGGTGCTCATCAAGTATCTTCTAGCTCCTCTCATTTTTGTGCCAATTATTTGTTTTAATAGGGGTAAAAGTCTGAGAGTTTATCATGGCTGTTTAAAAATGTTGAAAGAAAGAAGCAATGTGATATTAGTTGTCATCTCTCAGAAAGAAAGGCAGTTAAAAAAACATTAAAGGGCATAAATCAAGCAAAATACAGTGAAAGCTTTGTTATCCGGCACTCATGCAGAATGGGGGTTGCTGGTTAATTGAATGTGCCAGATAATAAAGCTTATTGTTCTGTCTCCGCCCCCTACTGGCAGATCTAGCTCCCAGCAACTCAAGGAAGGCTAAGGGGGAAGGAGGCGCCTGCTGATGATATCAGCAGGCAGCGGCAGCTGTCAGAAGTCCCACAACGGCCAGCTGGACAGGTGGGAGTCAGGTGTGCACTCCTGAAGATGTGGCAGTATTGTGGCTGGGGGCGATGCTGGTTATCAAAGTTTTCTGGTTAACAGAGTGCCGGATAACACAGCTTTCACTGTATAAGTAGGGCCAAACTGTTCATAATGGCACAGCTTTGTTGATGTCAGTTTCAACCCACAAGGAATGTGCTCCATAATCTCGTAAGATAGCCAATGAAAGACCTTTGTTGGATAAAACAGCCTTAAACCAAAAGGCAAGCCCAATGCCAGGCAAGGTGACACTGACAAAGTGCCACCAAATATGAGCTGAATCCTGCTGTTTGATGAATTTCCAGACAGGGAGCTCACTGGTTTCGTTTAGTTATCCTTGGAGAATCAGGCCATTGCATGTTTGTTATGCAACACGTTAAATCGCTGGCCAAGACACTTAGTTGCGTCTGGTGGTGGGGAGACACGGAAAGAAAAGAGGCAATAAATGAATAAACTCCAAACGGTGTGACCTTAATGATGAAGGGGGCGAGCAGGGGGGAGCATTTAAATCAAGCTGGTGCGGAGTCATACTGTTTCAGGTAATCTGGACGTAATTAGTGTAATGGAACATACTCCAGCCCTAAGCATCTGTACCCAGAGTTTTCAAAAAGTAAAGATTAAATTTAAAGAGATTAGACAACTTTTCCTCCCCCCCCCCCCGATATTAGCTGTTCAAAAATGACAAAAATGTCCTTAAGCCTCTCTGAAGGAAGGGTGACCAAACAAGCTGCCTTTTGTTTAGCGATAGAGTTTGCCTGCGAGTTACTGCGAGGTGGTGTCCGGTCACTGTGTGCGGGACCCAGAAACATGACTTATCTATTGCCAGCAAAGCGAATCAGGTTGGGGTATTAGCAGGGGGATTAAAAGTCAGAGTTGCTAGTGCAGCAGGAAAGCCACCGGCCACCCACAAGATGTGGTGGAGTGAGTAGTTAGCAAGCCTGTCTGCAACTGATAGGAAATTTCATGCCGGGCTCTTCCTTCCAGTGTTCATTTCAATGAGTTCTGGGCGAATGGTATTCAAACGGAGTGAGCAATACATTAAGGCCAACATTTTCAAAACCAGCTAACTAATACTGACTGTCAGCAAGGAAATCTGCCCCACTGCCCAGAGCAGTTTGAAAACAGGTGACGTTGAAAATATAATACCCCTGAAAGTGGGAACAGTTTTAGGCTGTGGACGCTCATAATTGGGGAGCAAATGATAATTTTGCAAAAGGCACCGGCTCACCCTTTGTCTGCTCAGTAATCACAGTGTATGAGTGGGGTCCAAAATATAATTATTGAAGGAAATACACTTCCATATTTCCTTGTGTATGCACATTCACAGCATATGAACGCGGCCCAAAATTTAATTGTCCACGGAATGAACTTTTCATATCCCATTGAGGAGATAGGAAGTTCCAGATCAAGAGGACTTGATGGCTCAGGGGACTGGCAATAGGAACCTAAATCTCCTGTCCCATCGGGGCAAATGCAGGTCAATATCCGCAGAGTTTTGCTCGGGTAACTGTTTGGTGGCCTGTGGGAAATGGGTCTGTGGGTTTAAACTAGCTCCTAACAAACAACTGCGCCATCTTAAGGTACAGTGATTGGCAGGCTGGTTGGCAGCGTGAGAGGAGAGGTCCGTGACTGAACTGGCCTTGGGAAAGGAACTTGCCTCTCACTTTTAAAGGTGACTCCTTTTACTCTGTGTGGAGGGTCATTGGCAGGTGGGGGAGGCGGGGCAGACTCTGCTGCCGTGTCCCTATGCCAGATGAAATTGGACAAATAAAAGACTTCATTGTTAAAGGCTGTCCAAGGGGCACCTTTCCCTTCTGGGCATATATGCACATGGATGTAAAATGTTGGTCTCTCTATTTGATCATATACTAGATGACTTACCCAGCATTGCCTGGGTCTTTCAGGGCAGGAGGCTGGCAGGGTGGGAGATGCAGAAGTCAGGGCAGGGCCTTGGGGATAGTGCAGGAGGCTGGGGGGCGGGGTGAGAGTGAGGATTGGGGGGGTGAGGAGGGGCTCAGTGCAGGGGGGTCCCATCCAACAAAGGCCTTTTCTCTCCCCCCAGACCTTTGGTAGTCTGGGCCTTTTCTCTCCCCCAGCCTCTCCCCCCGGTGCTGCAGCCAAGGGCTGGTGGGGGAAGGGTTTGGGGCATGGGAGCTACGTACCTGGTGTGCTGGCAGGCATGATGGCGGAGCCACTTGGTGGTATGGCTGCCCTCAGTGGTCACTCTCACTACTACATCCCTCCAAACAGCCCTTCCCTTTCCATGTCATGGAAAACATTCCCTTTCCTGTCACTTCCAGTTTTCCTGGCACAACTGAACCCTGACCTTGCTTTAAGTTAGGTGACAAGGAAGTTGCCCACCAAATCTGGCGGTCCTTGCTCTTACTGTGTAGCAAGCATTCTTGAACAAATGGTCTCGCAGACAGACACACAGACAGATAGACGCACAAATCTCTAAAATAGATCATGTTTACAGCTGGAAAGGTTGTTCAAAATCCAAGTAAAGATGTTCTGGTCACAATTTGACTAACAGATCATTAAACAGAGTCCAACCCTTGGACTAAAAATGGACTGAGACACGCCCAAACCAATTTCAAAGCATTTGAAATGGTTTCACCATTTGAGCTGATGGCAACAGGCAAATCTCTCTAGCACAGCCGCCTCCAGACAAATCCTAACGCCACGTGACCCTCTTAATCTCTCAGAGCCTAAACAGAGGCCCAAAATTATCACCCAAACCAGTCTGATGTAATGTGCCAGCGTGGATTTATTTTAAGCATTGTGTCTTTTCAGATACTTGCTTCCTTGTTATTCTCACCATCACCACTTGAGTGGATATTGGTAATTATGGGGCTCACATTACCTGAAGAGAAACAGGTATTCAGTGCTCCACACAAACCTTCCCACCTGGCCCCACTAGCTCAGTTCAATTTTTCTGGTCTTTGAACTGTTCTTTGGGCTGCAGACATGGCAGCCGAAAGATTTACATAAAGAAAAAATCTCAAATGTTGCTATTTTTTGTTAAAATGATCTTTTTCTTCCTCCTTTCCAACCTGAAAGCCCTCTTAGCATACTCCCTTTATTCTTTGCCAGCTTCTGGTCTGACCCTGATGGGGAACATCAGGAATAACTTACTGCATGGATTTAACTCCACGTACTTCCCTCGTGTCACTCCAGGTGCTGGATCATGTAATGAATGGCTCTGCCCATAGACTGTTAAATGTTGGCGGTGGCTCTGTCTATTGGAATTGTCTGCTTGGTTTCTGATTTGATCATTCCAGAGGCCCACATGTACCGTGGCTTTGCTAGAGTCAGTTCTCTGTAACAAATAAAGAGGCATGAAAATAGGGGTGGGCTTATTTACTGGAACAACCTATCAGCAAATATAAATCTCATCGTCATTTTCAGGCAGGCCCTAACTTGCAGGCCTCCCTACTTTTCTGGAGTACTGGCTCTGAACCTCAGCCCTGAGTGTTCCAGCACTTGGACCCGTGTGTACCTCTACCAGTCGGAGGGGGGGAGTGGAATTCCTAGCTCGTCTGTTTCGTGAGTTAAAGAACATTCCACCTCAATCGTGATACCCAGCACCCTCTGCCTAAATTCTTCCTGAATGCATTCTGCCAGCTATAAGCCAGATTATAGCGGTTTTGTGCTGGACCAGGGGATGAAAACATTAAATTTGCTCCTGCTGGAGACCTAGCTGGAATTTATATAAGGGTACATCTACACTGCATGCTTATTTCAAAATAAGCTATTCCGGAAGAAATACCCCAAAATAGATACTTTTCAGATATTTGCTTCCTTGTTATTCTCACCATCACCACTTGAGTGGATATTGGTAATTATGGGGCTCACATTACCTGAAGAGAAACAGGTATTCAGTGCGCCACACAAACCTTCCAACAAGGCAGATCACCTGGCCCCACTAGCTCAGTTCAATTTTTCTGGTCTTTGAACTGTTCTTTGGGCTGCAGACATGGCAGCCAAAAGAGTTACATTAAAAAAATTCTCTAATGTTGCTATTTATTTTGAAATAGCATGTCTACACTACAGGGAAGCCTCCAAATCAGTCCGAGGCAGGCTCCTGTAATGTGGACAGGCCACCTCGATTTAGAGCTCCAGGAGGCACTGGGGAGTAATTATTTTGAATAGCGCTGGGGAGGAACTATTTCAAAATAGCAGCAGAGGAGTGTCCACGTTACTGCTATTCCGAAATAGCTATTATGGAATATAAATGAGGTTTATAGAAACTGGAATAAGCTGCCCGTTATTTTGAATTTATTTTGAAATAGTGGAATTGCTGTGTAGATGTTCACATCATTATTTTGGAATAACGGCCGTTATTCTGAAATTATGCTGCTGTGTAGATGCACTCTGAGTGTGTCAATCCAAAGGTGAAAAACTATTACGTCCCCCCCCAAGAAATAGGGGAAATGGATAACCTCTCTGTTCCTCATTAAATCAAAAGTTCATGTGTGATGCAATCACTGTGCTCCCGAGGAGTCTAAGTTATAGCTAGAGCTCGTCAGAAATTTTTTTTAAATGTAAATTTTTGCAAAATGTATCTTGTTTGTTCATTTATCCAAATTTTGCTTGGAAGGATATTTTCTGACCTGTTGTCTCCAAAGATGTATTAAAGGGGTGTCCAAATTATAAGAATCAAGGAGCATCTTGCCAAATGGATTTTTACTCTAAGTTCCTAGAATCATTAGCATCACAGGTTCACAGCATGAGTTAACTGAGCTTTTCATCCATCTGTGGGAGATACATTGAGTAACGGACTGGGTCTCTTTCAGAGTAGACAAAAACCACCTGTAGATATGAGAGCTCTCTTTGTATGTTCTATGAGAGGAGGAGGAGTTTTCTTAGGTGTCTCAAACCCAAAAGATCCAACCCTTCTCTCCCTTGTAGTTTACATGACACAGAAAGAGAGATTCCAGCTTGGATCAGGTGCCAAATGGCCAGAAAGTGCAACAGAAGTGACAACAAAATTCTTCTCCTGCTGTAGAACAGCAGGTGCCCCAAGGTCAGATCAGTTGGTTCCTTTCAGTTTGTTTATTTATTTGCATGACCAAATGCATCTAGAAGCCCTAATTATGAGGAGGGCCCCAGTGTTAGGTGCTGTATGAACACAGAACAAAAAAGGAAGTGGCTGCCCTAAAGAATTTCCAGTCTAAGTCACTCCCTTTAAATCTCTGATCCGGGCACCGGTCAACACATAGAGGAGAAAACAATTAGCCCTGCGGTAGCTATCCCTCTGCTCCTAGGCTTCTCCTCTCAATACATACCTTGTACAGGTTGACCCTTCTAGTCCAGAACACTCTAGTCTGGCAAGGTCTGTCATCCAGAATTATTTCAGTTATCTGGGTGTCCACTTTTCATGCATGTGGCCAAGTTTCCCATGGTCCCATAAAGTTTGTTTACAGCCACCAGTCCTGGCTCTTAGTGTTCTGTGCTGTTATTTAGCTCTAATTTACCCCTCAATGTTGTCTTAAAGCCCAGAAAGCAGTGGAAGAGTTGGTAATGCTGCCAGACAATATTGACCTCCCATGGTCTGAAAAATTCTCTGGTTTGGAGAATGCCGGATTAGAGAGGTTCCACCCTTATTATTGAAATGCTGGATTGATCCACCTAGAGCAAAACTGATTCAGTGACTTCTAGACAGACTTGGAAACTCCTTTTCCACAAGTGCACCTGTACTAATTGTTCTGTAAGGAGGACCTAATGCTTAGGGGATAGTGAACTGGTTCAAATGAAATATACCCCCTCCCCTGCCCACCCACACATCTTTGGCCATTTTTAGGTGTGAACCTGGGAAAGACATCTTTCTTAAGATCCTGGGACACAGATGAGCCTGAGCAAGACAGGATCAAAGGGTGCCATGTCCCATTTGGGAGGGTTTCCTTTCGCTCACGGCAGAGATCTGCCACCTGGGAAGTTTGGCTCTGGATTTGGACTTTGTCAAAGTGTGTGGCATGTAGCAAGGACGGGGCGGGCCGTGGCTATAGGTGGACTCAGCTGCCGCCTAGGGAGCTGCCTCCCACGGCGCCTGATGATGATGCCACGGGGGCGCCTGGGGGCCTGCTGATGACATCAGTCCATTGATGGCCCTGCAGGCGGGGGTGCCGATCACACGTTCCACCTGGGGCGCCAGCTGCCGCAGCCGGCCTCGGGCCACTCCTGAGCAAGGAGATTTTAATTCATCCCTGGAAGTGTCCAGATTATTATTTTTTTCACTCAACTTTGCACCTGCAGCTTCTGACAGGGCACAAGAAACTCCCCCTTCTCCGCCAAGCTCCTAAAAAATCCAAAAAACCGCCAACAACAAAAAGCCAAAATTATGCTAAGAAAAATGGATTCTGCCAGCGATCTGGCAAGAAATCCTTTCCACGAGTGAGCTTTCCAGCCAACTGTGGCAGACTCAGAAGCATCTAATGTCCAGAGTCTGAACATGTGGTGGGCTACTTGCTTTAAACGTTGCAGAGAGGGAAGCCAGTTTGTGACACACTCCAAATAGCAGGCTCACACCTGTGCTGCTTATGGCCCACAACACCCCCATCTCTGCACCAAGGGTGGGCGCAATGTTCACAGCCTCGTCCCTAAGCCCTGATTCCATCAGCAGGAGGGTTTCTTAATCAGCCCTCTGACTCTGAAGCCTCCGCTTGACCTTTCCAAGTGCATCGGCCAGACAGCAGCCATGTGAGGTGGATCATATGGAACAGATTTAGATACAAGCCCATATCATCCTACCGGTGGAATGCAAAGTCCCTCCCGATCCCTTTCGCAAAGCTGCATCATGTGTATGAGATAAATCCTGGGGACATACGGAGCTGCCAGACAGCCGCAAAGGACAATAACATCGCTATCTAAAACAAACCGGACTGCACCGCTCTGAGATTTCACTCTTAAAGGTGTAGCAGCCTTCTCCCACTGTCGCAGGAAACAAGCATAATTGCTAAGGGGAAATGCTGTCCTGACTCCAAGGTGCCTAGGCAGAATGGAATGAGACACCAGCCCAGAAATAGCAATGGCTGCTGCTAGTTGGAAATAAAATGCCTTTAAAAAAACAGCGGGGGAGACTTTGAGTACTTGGAAAAAATATTAGTGAACTAAACTTTTTCTGTGCCTCCAAAGACTATTCACTTTTTCCTCAATCCATCTTGTTTGGAATGATCTGTTATCTGTTCCAGGAGCTCCTGTTAACATTGCTGAGAGCTGCACATGCAATAAAGAACAAACCTCTAAGGCCATGTCTTCACTAAACGGAGGATCGATGCTGCCACGATCGATCTTCTGGAGTTTGATTTAGCGAGTCTAGTTAAGACCTGCTAAATAGAACTCAGAAGGCACCCCCGTTGGTAGCTGGTACTCCTCCCTCTGCGAGGAGTAAGGAAGCTAATGGGAACATTTGTCACCATCGGCCTCCTGCTGTGGGGACAGTGGGAAACTCAAAACAAGGTATGTTGACTCCAGCCAAGTAATTAACTGAGCTTGATTTGACCTTCCCCTTCAGTGTAGACCTGGCCTAAGAGTGTGTATCTTCAAACAGGAAGAGTTTAGTCATTGGGCCAGATTCTCCGATGAGCTCCCACTTACATAGCTAGATTTTTCAGAAGAGCTCAGCGTATTGTCTGAGGTTGGTGCCAAACTTTTGTGAGAAATCTGGCCATCAAAGTCACAATGGGAGCTGAATACCATTGGGGCTACTGACTCCTTGACAATCTGGCTTTGTATTCATAGAAGGTAGTTAGGAAAACAGGACTGCCAAAACCAGCCTTCACGTTTTTAGTGAGAGAGGCCTCCAAGGCTCTTGACCAACATAATTCTTCATTCCTTTATTCCATAGCTTGTCCTTTCAAACTGCCTTTGCCTTAGGACTCTACAACTCTGACCTCTAGCACCAGCATTATACCTTTAATTATGTCTGCTAGACAAATATGTCCCCTTCAATTTACCTCAGTCAACCCATGCTATGAATCTCCCTTGGTCAATGTAATGTAAGGCTCTGATTTTTGACAATGCCATTAGCAGGGAAGCATTTTAAGCCACAGATTGTATAATCATCTCTATACGGTGGCGTTTCCCCCCAAATTAATCAGCAGGGCCTGTATTTAATCAACAACAGTCTCTGGATGTTTTTTCCTCGACGATTAGAAGCCTGTGTCTCAGTGTTTCTTAGTAAACTGGATTTTGCACCTTATCTGATTTTAATAAGCATGACGTGCATATAAGTAAGCAGACACTTGACCTTGAACATAAGACCAGATGAGCGGCAGTAGCCCTCTTGGTGTTGCTGACAAAGCAAACAGTTGAAACATGGGAATTAAAATGTTCCTTTTTTTTTCTTCAATATTTATCCCTTTTTTTTAACTTAAGCTCTGACACAAAAACACAACACAGTTTGCTCCTGAGCCCGTCTCCAGGATATTAATATTCTTATTAAAGAGCAACGAGGATAGAGAGCAAATGGAAAAAAACTCTGAATTTCTTTGCTTCCTGGAACTTGAGCATGAAGATATTATTAAGATGATTTGTTAAATAATAGAAAGAGTTTTTCATTTCCTCATTTCCAGCGCCAGCTAAAGCTATCTCCCGGCAACCTGCTTCTCATTCCTTAATATTTAGACTTATGGGCCAATTTGAGAATATTTTCTTTCTTGCTATGATTAATGCTTCCATGAAACAATGTCATCGCAAGCCATCTACCTGCCTTGTCAGCTTGGCATCAGGCTGGCTGCGCTGTGCTGTAATTTATGACTTGAGCCAGTAATTTGCAAATCTAATGTAAGGAAGGCTATGAGGATCTGCCATTTGAATGCTTTTTACTGATTTGGTAAGTATCTCCACCATTAGTGAAACAAATGGCACAGGGATCAAACATCATCTCCAAGGCTCAATAAATATTTTATCAGCCATAATGGAAATTGTCAAATTGATCTAATTGTACAATACGTTATCAACAAGATATCAAAGTTGGACGTGGCCTCTGCCCTTGTCTCTGGTTTGCAGGCTTTTGTCTTCGATTGCTGCTCCCTGCGAGAAAAGTAGGAAAGTGCAGAGTTCATTACAAAGTCGTGTAAATAATATAACAAGCAAATATCCATGCAGAAGATAAATTCTGGTGACATAATTAACTCTGCCTGATTTTAAAGTGGGGTTGGGGGAAAGATGCATTTAAATCAACTAAACAGAGATCTTTTGAGACTGGCCCTCTTCCCATTAATCTAACACAGAATGGTAAATTTTCTCGTTTACTTTAAGCAGGCGCAGGATACAAGTCTTGAGAAAACATTCATAGCACCACTCATTTTAATGGGTGCTGAATGAGGGCATTCAAAAGCAAATTTTAGCCCCGTGGCTGGTGTTTCAGGGACAAACTGATTAATTACCTAAGTAATATAGAAAATTGTAACCCAACCATTGGTGACTGAAATTAAACTAAATAATTGGTCTTCTTGGCTTCAGTGCAAGTTCTGGATATTCAACCCACTGAAATTCTGACTAATTATTTAGAAAACTAAGGTGTGGCTTTGGGGCGGGGGGGTGGGGGGTGTCTAATTTTAGGCAGGCAACTTTGAAAACTTTGCTCTTAGTAAATGTTGTGCTACAGCCATAGATACGTTTAGCTTTGTTTATGTTTCGTTTGTGTTTATGTTTAGTTTTGTCTATTGCTGGCTAAAAAGAACCTTCCCTGCTGCTGAAAAATATCAGTTTCCTGTAGGTTCATGAATAGGAACTGAGCATCCAAACTCCTTTTGGTAGTTTTGAAAATCTCAGTCAAGGTTCCTCATTGGGGCAAATTCCTAAATTTTTGTCATGAGCAAATGAAATTCTGCCATTTTTCCCTGTGTATGGTTGCCTTTATTAGGCAGGCCTTGGTGATACTTTTATCCATGAAGACTTGCAAAAATATCAAGTTGGGGTGGGTTTTTTTGCATAGGACTGTGCTTCAAGGGATGCGGGACTGCCCTGCATAAGTCAGTTAATATGCAACTTTCATTATGCTCATTTGCAAGCCACAGTGCAGTGTGTTAGCATTATCCAGCAGGAAGAGTAGGAGACCTGGAAGGAAGACGCCTGGATTTAATTCCTGCTGTGTCACAGACTGACTGTATTATCGTGATCTGCTTTCTCTGCACCTCCAGTTGCGTGTCCCTTAAAATGAAACAGAGAGTGGTCCGACTTCTGTGGCACCTTAGAGATTAACCAAAATATATAGACTCACAACATTCATGCCTGCTGCATACATGGGGTTGCTAAGATTCAACATTTCTAATGTCCTTTGAGACTGTTGGATAAAAGGTGCTATAGAATGGGAAAGAATGTTAATTTTTATATGTCTTAAACTATTTATCATCTGGGTAACATCATACCAGAGCCTGCCAATGTCTCATCCACGGTAAGTAGATGACGAATGTCAGTAGCAGTGTTCTCGTTTCAGAACCCTAAACATTTTCTTGGATGCAGCCTCTAGCAATGTTTTTCATTAGATCTCGTGGAGACTTAAATAAAAAGTCTATACTTGATGTTTTTGGTTTCCTGTCATATTCAATAAAAATAAGAATAGGGAGAGGGGCGTCTTAATAAGAACCGTGAGCTAAAGTAGCTTTAGGTAGCGTTGTTTTAAAAGGAAGGGGTTTAAAATTAAACCAACAAGCTGCAAACATCCCCTCATGTAATGTGCTGTTCATTTGTCAGCCACAACCACTTTCTGCCTTTTAAACGGGACACAGAAGCAAATGGGAATGGTGTGGAATTAGAATCAATTTCAGGACATTCATAGATGAGCACCAGTCAGATCATAACAATCACAAATTGCATCGAAGGCAAATGGGCTATTTTACCAGTATAGTGCAGGCTGACAACTTGACGCCTGAGCTGAGTTTAAGGTTTCATGGAGCCTGGTGCCTCGGGGTTGTTGAGTTGAGAGAGGATTCAAAACATAAGCCATATGCCAATGCTCTCCTTCAAATGCGAGTTTTAAGTGTGCGCTTTTCTTCCTCACCCAGCATTTGGCTATTGTGTCTGGGGACCTGAGCGGTCCTGAACCAGGGAGCTTGCCGGATCAGGGGAGGTCAATGCTCCCCTCCTGGCCACTGAGCCCCCCCCTCCCACTGGGGTCGTGCCTTCCCAGCCCATCACGGACTCCTGGCTGCAGTTTCTTGGCCCCAGCCTCCCTGTTCCCCCATTTGCTTCCCCTGCAACCAGTCTGGCTGGGGGCTTCCCAGCTGCTACCAGACCCTCTGCAGCAGGTCTGGCTGGGGACCATCCATCCAAGGGCTTCCTGGCTGCCGCCGTCCCTTCTGCTAGTCCAAATGCTGCTAGTCCCACAACAAATCTGAATATTTTTTAAGTGCGCATCCAAGGCCTGCCCCCAGCTGTGTGGAAAGGAAGAGAAATGTAGTTGTCCAGTAACCAGAGTGTACAGGTAGATAGGTGTGCCTTGCTAGAGAGAGCGGAGGGGGTTCGGCCCAAACACCTGTCCAAAGAGTTGTGGTGATGTAGAGTGCTAGTCAGAAGAACATAATATCCCTTGGCTTGGTGGCAGTTGGTTGTCATTTTTCCTGTTCTTTTAAACTGTGAGTGTTGTGAACCTGAGTCCAAACGTTGTTGCCTCAGTGAGGGAGGATGGGGAAGGAGAAGGGTTGTGGATCAGTTGTGCTCGGTTGAATTGCTTCAAGCATAAATCAGGCGTCTCCAAATATCCTGTAACCTCTGGAGCCACCGGAGTGTGGGAGACAGCGGTTGAGCCCCCCACAAACAACACAAAGAGTTTTCGGGCCTAGGCATTATCTGCTTTGCCCCCTCCCCCCCACACGTGGTGGTGAGGGGGGTGCAGCTGCTACTGTAGTCCTGGGGCGGGGGGCAGAATTACAGCTTAAGGGAAGACAAGATCCTCCCCACAGGACTGACTTTGGCAAAGCACGTTGCGTGGCTTCGTGGAGGGCAAGAGGCTTTGGCCTGGCACACAGAGAAGATATGGGGCTCTTGGGCCCAGTTGGGGCAGCCTCTAACTTATTCCAGGGCTCTTTGCTGTCAGAAAATGAATTCCCTGCAAGATCTTCCAAGCACTGTGATAGCTTGTCAATCTGCCCCTGACCAGCTCCCCCTTCCCCCGCAAACTGCTTGCCAAGAATGAGCCTGCAAGTGGTGACAAAGCTGAGTGTGTGAGTGAGCCCAGCATTTACAGCTGGGATCTTCTGGACATCGGTTAACTTTTGGAGGGAGAGTTATTTCTTTGAATGCAAAGCTCATTTGCTCCTTCTTTTCCCTGCCCCCACCCCGGCCAACCTAGATTTTTATCTGTAATGGCTGTTACGGGGGGGAAGGGAGGAATACAAAATGTTGTTCTTAAGCATTCGTTTTCCAGGCCAACAATAACCCGAACCTAGACAAGTAACTCCTGCCTAGTTCCTACGGAGAGAAGTGTTAGACTACACAGACAGTGAGGTCATTCATAGCCACTATTGTTTCCTGATAACCCAATTAAGAAAGTGCAATTTATCTAGCCTGTTTCCATTTAATTATCTAATTTGTCTGACCGAGTAGGGCGAGCTATCTCCTCTGCGCTGCCCGGCTGCTATCATACCCAACGGTTTTCCTGCAGTGTGCTCCCCTGGTGCTTTTCATTCATTTGACCTATAGTCCTAGACACTTATAAATCAGGAAGGTGGAAGGAGCCATCACATTGTTTTCCCTTCCGTTATCGTTAGCTGAGAAAGGTGTGCACGAGATTTAGAGTCCCGGCACTATTGCCTTCTTGCTAATCTAAGACCAAACTTTAATAAAGATATTTTATAGTCTTCCATTTAGAACCAGAGATTTTTAAAGGGGGTGGGAGGACAAAGAGGTTGGTGAATATGGACATTTCTCAGCAAAGGGTCAAATAGCATAAAATAAACTCTCTTCTTCAATAGAAGGGATTGAAATACAAGTATTAACCCTTCCTGTCTGGGGAATGAAAGATATTGTAAATTGTGGTGAATGCTGACTGTAATGTGATGCTGAAGCAGATTACAATGAAGCTAAAAAAAAAAAAAAGCTTTGTTGAGATGCCCATCGGAAGCAGAGGGACAGTATTAAATGAATAACCTATTCACATCAGACTTATGAGGCGCTACCGGGTGTGTTGGTCTAGTCCACTTTGATTTCTTGGATTCCTTATTGTTCGAATGTTGGTTTACCCAGAGGTGCCCCCTGAAGCCAGGTTCATCTTCCTTATTTCTCTGACTGAGCAGTTTTAGGAGCTGGTTTCTAGAAACCTGCTCAATAAGCACAGAGTGGTTGAAGCAGATGAGTGGAGGTCAGAACTCTCGGGTTGTCTCGCTGTTGGAGGAACTTTGGCAAGTGCTGTGGATCAAAAATGTTCCCACGCGGAGGCCTAACTTTGAGCCCCAAACTCCTAGGGCTGCCTGGTGTCTAGTATTGAACAGGACAGTCCAGTATTTGAGCTTTCTGTTCGGGAAACAAATTGAGAAAAGATACGTGAGAAAATATCAATGTTTGGTATTTTCTAAATAAGATGTAGTGTAGATTGTGATGTAATGTCAAGTGTGTCCGGTATTTTTGTTGAAACCATCTGGCAACCCTACAAACTCCATGTTTAGAAACTTAAATGAAAGACCTGATTTTTCAAAAATAACTAAAACCATGAAAAAAACCCAATAACTAAACCCCTGGAGCTGCTAAATACCCATCAGCGCATGGGATCTCTGTTCAAAATGGATCTTCTTCTTAGCACCTCAGCCCTTGCTGTAGTCAATAATTACAGCCATGGTCCCTCTGAGTCTCAGTTCGCAGCTTGGTGACAGTGAGTTATGCACACTTGGAATTGTCATAACATGCAGGGTGGCTGAAAAGACTTTGCCAAGCCTGGGGCAAGCTGTGTGTGCTCTGGGCCTTGGGAAGAGGCAGGGCTTGGTGGGAAGGGGCAGGGCTGGAGACTAGCCTCCCACAGCCAGCTACTCAGGGTGCTCCACTTTGGCCTCCAGTGGTGATTTCAAGGGCCCACAGTTCCAGTCACTCCTGTTTTCTCACTAGTAGCAGTGGTGGCCTGGAGTCCTGGCTCCTTTTAAAACACCTGGCCTAGGGCAACAGCTCCCTTCGTCCTTCCCCCAGTGGGCCTGATAACAGGGCAGTTCAATATCCTCTCTCTAATGGTGTCTAGTAACACATGCTTCAGAAGAATGTTGCAGGCCACGGATGATGTAACTAAAAATGATGGACTTTCCTGTCTATAAGGAGGGGCTCGTCTAGACTATGGGGAAGATTCATAGAACCATAGAGCTGGAAGAGACCTCAGAAGGTCATCAAGTCCAGCCCCCTGCTCTAGGCAGGACCAATCCCAAATAAATCAACTCAACCAGGGCTTTGTCAAGCTGAGACTTAAACACCTCCAGGGATGGAGACTCCACTA
>JANRFK010003894.1:4602950-4618193 GCA_030068395.1 Apalone spinifera | reverse complement strand
CATCTAGATTACTTTCGCTTTCGAAAGCGAGATCGGAAGAAGATATGCAAATTCCCATGGGAATTTGCATATCCTCTTTTGAATCTTCCCTGTAGTCTAAACATAGCCAAGGTTTATTCTTAATTCCCTTGGAGTCTTGAAAGAATAGTTGGTGTTTGTGAATCATTTGGAATGGGATGAGGGATATAGAAAGACAAAGCTGTATTATTCCCTCTACTACTTCCACTGGCCCTGCTGCTGGGCCTGTTAATGATTATTTGTACTACAACCGTGTCTACAGGCCCTAGCCAGGATCGGGCTTCCATTGTGTTAGGTGCTGTACACACACAGAGTAAGATGCAGTTCCTTCCTTTCAGAGCTTTAGAGTCCAAACAGATCGGATTTCAGGCTGTAGGTGCTACTGTCATACAAATAGTAAATGATACAAAAATCCTCCTACATTGAACCTCTCTAGTCTGGCACTCTCTGGTCCAGCAACAGCTGTGGTCTGGCATATCGTAGTTAATGAGATGTCCACTTATCATGAGTGTGGCCAAATTTCCCAACGTCCTATAAAGTTTGCTTTCAGCCACCTGTCAGTGTTCTGTGCTGTTATTTATCTCTAATTTACCCCTTAATATCTTCTAAGAGCTCAGTAAGTGGTGGAAGTGTTGGTAATGTTGCTACACAATATTGACCTCCCATGGTCCGGCAAATTCTCTGGTTGGCACCGGGTCAGGTCCAGAAAGTACCGGACTAGAGAGGTTTAACCTGTTGTAAGGGGTGGAACATTTTAGCCTCTTCTTAAAACATATACTTATGTCATGCATCGGTTATCTTGCTTAAATTTGCTCTTCTGGTACTTGGTTGTCTGACACATGCATCCTTCCAAAGATGTTTTTAATTTGTTTGATCTGCCAGGCACTGTTTCTGAAGAGATACGTTCTTTATTACTTGAAACTAACTGTGAATTGTGCTATCTGCTGATATCGTGGATATTTTATTTGCTCTGCTACAGTCCTGTGCAAGTCAAACAGGTGGGAAAATACCTGAGAAGGGTTTGGCGTTAGTTGCTTATATGTGTAGTTCTCCCCTCCCCACCAAAAAAAAGCAAGACTGCTGTACCATACATACCTTTGTGCGTGTTTGTGTTGTGTCATGCTGAATCATGTTTGGAAATAAGTTTAACAGTTCATCAGAAACTCACTTCTCCGTGAGCATTCAGCATGTCACTGACTTCCTGGGATCCCGAGCCAGAGGTCACCCGTAATGAGCCCTCCCCACAGCCTTCTGTGATCAGCAAAACTTTCCTTAGGCATGTTACAGAGAGATGTCTGTAAAGCAACTTCCTCTGCTGCAAGCCATTAATTCAGGCTTCAGCAACATGAGTGGCCCAACCTTCCTGGAGGCGTCAGCGCCTCTCAATGCCTGATCCTTTTAAAAGCCGCAGCCAAATGTTTTGTTTTTGCGATTTGCACACTTTTTTGTAACAGTTGCAACTGCAAACTTGAGGCCGTGTTCCCACAGTGAACTCTTCAGGGGTGCCGCTGAAATCTGTGTAGGGATCGACCCACTGAGGCCTCATGACAGGGTTGGGAGAGCTAGTTTTTGGAGTTTTCAAACATCGGGGCAGGTAAGGTGCCGTCTCCCCCCCCCCTTAATATTTTACTTGTTTCCCCTGGCAGAAAAGGGGAGCGAATTACTGTCTTGTATCTCATAAATGAGTCATGGTGTGTCATGTTTATAGAACATCATGATTCAACATGATGTGATTTCAAGTAACCTGATGCCTCTCTTTCATAGGAATTGTCAGCTCAAACACTTGTTATAATCAGAGAAGAACACAGGTTTTTGGCAGATGGTTGAATGTGGTGATTCTGAGCTGTCTCTGGGCATCTGAGAAAATACAGATGGGTCTTTATCATCCTATCTCTAAACGCTTATGCCCGGAATAATCCATTTATGGCACATTTCCTCTAGACATGTCAAAGCCCCTTTAGAAAGTGTTACCCATGTTTTACAGACGTGGAAACTGAAGTACAGAGAGGTTAGGTTGTCTTTCCCAAGGCCATATGGCCAGCTGCAGAGTTGGGAATGGAACCTCCTCTTGTGCTGTTAGCTGCTAAATGCGCTGCCTCCCAGTGGCTGGAGGAATGTGAATGCAGGAAAGCTGTAATGTTGTGATTGCTTGAATGGCTTCCGTTACCAAGCATGTTGCAAGGACTTTCAGGCCAGCTCCTACCTTCCCTGGGATTTTTTTGGATGGACTCCTAAAAGGATAGAAAAAGGGGAAGAAGCCATCAACTTGCAAGTGCTAATAGAAGCTCTGAACACAAGAGCATAAGAACGGCCATACTGGGTCAGACCAAAAGTCCATCTAGCCAACTGTCCTGTCTTCTGACAGTGGGCAATGCCAGATGCCGGACTCATCAAGTGATCTCCTCTGTCGCCCATTTCCAGCCTCTGAAAGAAGCTAAGTACACCATTCCTACCCATCCTGGGAAATAAGTATTGATGGACCTATCTATCCTCCATTAATGTATCTAGTTCTTTTTTGAACCCTGTTAAAATCCTGGTCTTCACAACATCCTCTGGCAAGGAGTTCCACAGGTTGGCTGTGTTCTTCATGAAGAAAATCTTCCTTTTGTTTGTTTTAAACTTGCTACTTATTTATCTCATTTGGTGCCCCCTAGTTCTTATGGGAACAAGTAAATAACTTTTTCCTTATTCACTGTCATGATTTTATAGACCTCTATCATATCTCCCCTTAGTCACCTCATTTCTAAGCTGAAAAGTCCCAGTCTTTTTAATCTCTCTTCATATGGCAATCGTTTCAAACCCCTACTCTTTTCGTTGCCCTTTTCCAATGCCAAGATATCTTTTTTGAGATGAGGTGACCACATCTACATGCAGTATTCAAGATGTGGGGGTACCAAGGATTTATACAGAGGCAATAAGATATTTTCTCTCTCATTCTCTAGTCCTCCCCCCCATTTTTTTTTATTATTATTTTTTTTGCCTCCACATTGACCGCACAACTTTCTTCATTTGCTTTCCCAGGATCGTTTCTTACTGGCTAGGTAAAAACAGAGATGTTGCATTGTGTCCTCTCTGTAGGGGATTCCTTGCACTGCATTGTACTCACAAGCAGACACCCCAATGCCTCAGATAAGCAAGAGGAACAGTACCATCTATTGTGCCACTGAATGGGCCCAGCCAAAGAGTTTGTGGGGCCCAAGGCAGTGTGGCTGAGTTGCATGGCTGCAAGTTAGCGGCCGGGTGGGCGGGGCCGGGAGCTTGGCAGTGCAGGGCCCTGAGCCAAACGGCCACGTGGCTGTCCATCAAGGGAGTGAGTGAACAGTAGGGTAGGCGGGGCCAGGACGTGACAGCGGGGCCCTGATGAGTGAGGGGCCAGGTGGGCGAGGCTGGGAGCTGGGTAGCGCAGGGCCCTGAATGCACGGGGCCCAAGGCAACCTCTTCACACACCTTGCCCAAAGGCCGGGCCTGCCACCAGAGACATGCTGCGTAGGCCTAGCTCGTCTTTCACATCTCTGAGCACAACATGCTACGCTGTCCCATTCCAGGTCCTGCAAGCCATTAATATTTGAGGCTTAGCAGAGACTATGCTTGGGTTTTCCTGGCAGCCATTTGCAAAGCTCAGAGGCAGTTGCTAAGTTTGCAGTTGCTATTGTGCGCCATGTGCCCGGGGCTTTATTATTCTTTGTTCTTCCTCTCCTGTAAATGCTGAGTTTCAGGCTTTGGAAGGTACTGCTTTTCTTTCATGAATATTTCAAGTCTTCTTCAAATAGGGTCCTTTTTTAGACTTGGATCATGTTTACTTGATGCTTATCTGTGTAAAGGCCAACCACCTGAGACTGCTGGATTCGCCAATAAATAAGTGAGATTGTTGTCACCATAGAAAGGTGATTTAAAATTAGTAGATCATCTGTGATCCTCATTAAAATAAATATATATGTTGTTCGGTCCAAATATAGTGTTCATGAAAGAGAGGGGAAATAATAGAAATCAAAAAGTTGTGAAATGATTGGCAGAGTTCTCCGTTACATTGGCCAAGCATCTCAAGTGTGACTTGTAATATTCTTGGCTCCTCAGCCATGGACTTCCCCAGAGAGTGAACCGTTTGGTGAGACATGTCCGCAGAAGACCAGTGTTTCCTCTTCAACTCTAGACCTCAGATTTGAACCAAGGTTCCAGACACTAACTCCTTTTGCTTCAGAGTGTGCTCAGTTCTCCTATACCATACAGGGCAATGCATTCCATTTGACATGGAGTGCCCTGTCCTTAGCTCTGTCATTAATGTGGGGCTCATACCATCGTCTGATGCAAGGCAAAATGCATAATCTTACATTACAGGGTGCTGTTTTGTCACTGCGCTGGTTTGTAGACGCACAGTCTGACTTTCCTGAGAGAACTGCTTGCAATTAATAATCTCCTTCCAGTTACTTGAATGAAAATGTTTTATTATCAGGTGATGCAGGTGAATTTTTCCCTGAGGAGGGTTGGTACCGACTTGTGTCACTGGCTGCTTGACTGTACATTCCTTCACCACTGTGGTTCCTATGTGATGTCTACTGGCTTTCCTATAACTGCTAATCAACTCCATGAAAAATTCAACCTGTAAATGTAACTCACATGCCCTCTAGGTGGGGTGCACTGTCCCCTCTTTGTTGCACTGAGAGCACTTACAGAGAGAATAATGAACTTGCTCTGTAGCCTTAGTTGAGCGCCAGCTGGCTTTTAGCTCATGCGGGAGAAGCTCATGCCCTGAGGTTCTAGGTTCAATTCTGCTTGTCAGCATTACATGAGCACTTTGCTCCTGGTAGGAAAGAAGAGATTAGTACCGCTGGGCTACTGTCCAGTTACATCCGCTGCTTTGTAGCAATGTATCCCAAAGTCACCTATAAGGATATCCCCATACGGGTCTCCTCCTAATACTAATACTCTAGAAGCACCCATCTCGCTCTGAATAGTACCAGATCCATTTCTAACCCTTGGCAGCAATTCCTAGCCTTCCAGTTAGTGCCAAGAAACATAGCATTGTTTCCATATGTGCAAAAGAATATCAACAAGCCCGCGAGACCTGGTGGACACTTAAAATTTAGATTGACTTAGCGACATTAATCAGGGGTATGGGAAACTCACACATCTGACCACCATAGTTACGTTTACCCAACTCCAAATATAGATGCAAATAAGTTAATGTAAGAATTCTTCCATGGACCTAATTACCATGGCTGGGGAAGGTGGATTCCTTACACCCATGGGAAAACCCGTTCCCCTGATTCAGGAAGGGTCTATACTATCTCATTATAGTGATGTAGCTGCAGCTGTGCCATTCTAGTGTGTCTAGTGTAGACGTAGGCCTGGGCACCATAGCTTTACACTCCCGCTCCCCAGGGATTTAATTTTGTTTCATCTACACCTTGAGTTCCCGCATGGAGCATTCCCATGGGCAAGTCACGAAAATGGCTCATCCTGCTTCTCTGTGACTATGTGGGCATTTCTCCTGGCCCAATGGCAGGAAATGCCTACACCTGTGTCACGAAACACTGATGATCTGCCATTTCACTGGCATTTGTGATCCACCTGGGAAGCCCGCGGTCTCCAGAATTGTTGAGTTGAGCTGGTGGAATTTTTTTTTCAAGTATCTGTGCATCTTTTCGTCATAAAAAAGCATGGGACTTAGTTTGCTCTTCATGGGGTCATATTATTTCTTAAGTACTTGGAGAAGTGCCAGGAATGCTCCAAGTTGTTTGTAACTCATGAAAGCTTCACATATTTTCTCTTGAATTATGATTCGTTCAAATATTTACACTGGAAAAGTGCATCCGTCCCTGTTTATTCTCTTCTTTAAGATGTTTGTTGGCCAATCAAAAAGCAGAAATAAAATCATGGGATTTGCATGGGTGGCCAACCAATTCAAATCTCTGAAGGTCCAATCCTGTGCCAGGAAAGCTAATAAGATTTTTGCCATCACCTGCAAGCAGGAGTAGGTCCTAACAGCAAGTAGGTGAAGCAAGCTATTCATAGACAACCCATGGTCTGAATGTGATCGGTCCAAACTGCTTCAGCAAATACTTATGAATAACAAACACATTCAGAGGAAAAACAATGGATCCCCTCAGGCTGAAAGGGGCTAATTTTGTACTCAGATAATTCATACTCCCCGAGGTCTGCTGTGGAAATGTCAGACATGGAATTTGTCTGCCAGACTAGATCCCTTAATTCTGTACTTTTGTTCAGTCTGATCTAAAGCCACCAGAAATGGTGAGGTCTCCTTCATAGGATTCTTGCTCAGTACTGAGGTACTGGAGATTCTTTTAAACTAGTGAGTCTAGACCCCCCTAGTCAATCAAACCCTAAAGTGAGTAGGAATTTATATTGACCCAAGGATAGATTTTTGATTCTCCCTAGCAGTTTAGCATAAGAACGGCCAGACAAGGTCAGACCAACGGTCCATCTAGCCCAGTGTCCTGCCTGCCGACAGTGTCCAATGCCAGGTGCCCCCAGGGGGAACGAAGAGAACAGGGAATCATCACGTGATCCCTCCCCTGTCGCCCATTTCCAGTCACAAGAAACAGAGGCTAGAGACACCATTCCTACCCATCCTGGCTAATAGTCATTGATGGACCTAACCGCCATGAATTTACCTAGTTCTTTTTTGATTCCTGTTAAAGTCCTGGCCTTCACACCATCCTCTGGCAAGGAGTCCCACAGATTGACTGTGCATTGTGTGAAGAAATGCTTCCTTTTGTTTGTTTGTTTTAAACCTGCTAACTATTTATTTGGTGACCCCTAGTTCTTGTGTTATGGGCAGGAGTAAATAACTTTTCCTTAGATACTTTCTCCACACCAGTCCTGATTTAACAGACCTCTATCAGGTCTCCCCTTCATCATCACTTTCCCAAGTGGAAATGTCCTAGCCTTATTAATCTCTCCTCATTTGGCAGCCATTCCATACTCCTAATAATTTCTGTTGCCCTTTTCTGAACCTTCTTCAATTCCAATGTGTCTTTTTTTGAAATTAGTTGACCACATCTGTACGCAGTATTCCAGATGTGGGTGTACCATGGATTTCTCTAGAGGCAATATGATATTTTTTGTCTTTTTCTCTATCCCTTTCTTGATTTCCAACATTTTGTTCGCTCTTTGGACTGCCGCTGCACATTAGCTGGATGTTTTGGGAAAAGTGACTCCAAGATCTCTCTCTTGAGTGGGAACAGCTCATTTAAACCCCATCATTTTATATGCAGAGTTGGGATTATGTTTTCCAGTATGAATTAATTGCATTCATTGACATTGAATGTCATCTGCCTTTTTTTTTTTGGCCCACTTACTCCATTTTGTGAGACCTTTTGGAAACTCTTTGCCGTCTGCGGTGGACTGTGCTGTCGTGAGCAATTGTGTATCATCTGCAAATGTTGCCACCTCTGCTATGTTGCCCTGCATCTCTTCTTTCCCACCATTCTACACACCCAGAGAAAGAAGTCTGTATCCTTTTACAGGGCAAGCATCCCAGAAAGGATCCTGTATTCATTTCCATTACAATAAAAGACAAAACAACTAAATTAAGTTGGACACCATCTTTGCATGACGCAAGGCTGCAAGCTCCGAAATTCTCAAAACAAAAGAGGAGGAAGGGGGAGAGCACATGGCCATCAGGAAAAAAAAGCATGTTGGGGCCAGCACTTTTACTGTTCCTTAACTCAGAACTGAAATATTTTAATGCCTCCAATGTCAGGGTAGTTGAAATGGCAGCTTACTCAGGGTAAGGGCTAAAGAGTTTCATTGGACCGGGATGATACCTGAGTTAGTTGCCTTTAGGAGCTTACGTCATTTTATAGCAAATATGTTTGTGGTTCATGTCAATGACTATGTGACTGTCTCAATCCCTGTTCTCTCCATGCTCATTAGGGAGACGGTTTAGCCAGCTACAGGGAACATGTGCTAGTGACTTGGCAGGGTAAAAATGCAAGGGAAATACAAACTGTCTTCTAGCACTCAAGGTTTCTTTTTCTGTCCTTCTCCCCCCTCCCTTTTTTCGTAACATCTTTGAAAAGCTAGACTATTTATTATGGTTAAGTTGGCCACTGACCCATTGGCACAGAATGCAATCTCATACAAAAACTTGTTGCTAGATTTTATTTCACTGGAAATGAAGGAGTGGAAAAGTTAACTGATCGGGTATCTTGCCTCATCCGATTTAATCATTTCAGTGAAAAAAAAAATGCGGAGAATTCCTTGGGGCTCAAGTCACAGCATTATTATCAATTCAGATTCAATGAGCCTTTGCAAACTGGCCCTTGTCTTGGGTGGAATCCGATCTTCTCATGCAGAGGTGCTCTGCCTGATTTTTTTTTTTTTGTCCTGAAAATTATTTCTGGTTTCTTTTTAGACTGGGTTTAGCTTTTGTTTAAAAACTGGCCTGTGTATTCAATAGATACATTCTTATTTATCATTTAAAAGTTAATCCAAAGGTCTTTTTTAAGATTAAAAAAAAGTCTTTCCTTTTGAGAAGAGACTTCCACATGAAGAAAGAAAGAAAAAGAAAGAAAGAAAAAGAAAACAAACAAAACTGGACGGGACCTCGAAAGGTCATCAAGTCCAGTCCCCCGTCCACACGGCAGAACCAAGCACCGTCTAGATCATCCCTGATAGCTGTCTATCTAATTTGCTCTTAAAGATCTCTACTGATGGAGATTCCACAACCTCCCTAGGCAATTTATTCCAGTGCTTAACCACCCTGACAGTTAGGAAGTTTTTCCTAATGTCCAACCTAAACCTCCCTGAGGTCAAGGAGAACAATTTCCCTCCCCCCTCCCTGTGACACCCTTTTAGATACCTGAAACCCACTATCATGTCCCCTTTCACTCTTCTCTTTTCCAAACTAAACAAGCCCAATTCCTTCAGACTTCCCTCATAGCTCATGTTTTCTAGACCTTTAATCATTTTTGTTGCTCTTCTCTGGACAATTCTTCTCCAATTTCTCCACATCTTTCTTGAAATGTGGTGGAAAGCAAGCAAGCAAGCAAGCAAGCCATATTGTGCCACGCATTTAAAAACACTGATGATGAAGTCCCTAATTTTTAAGCTCTGATTGGCAAAGGACCTAGCAAAGGGCTATGGGATTAAGCGGAGAGTGCAGGAGAAGTTATCAATGCCTTACAGAGGCCTTTTCTACTTCAACATTGTTAATAAATGAGGTGGAAGACCTGCGCCTGCTCCCATTGGTGAAAGAGCATGTGTAGAGCATAGACTTCAGTGGGTGTAGAAGTGGACCCTCCTTGTGTAGATTTAGTACTAAACTGAAGTGCTTCCCAAATGAGAACGACTCTGCATTTGGGACTTAGCAGAGATAGGGTTCATTCCTGGCTCTGGTGCGGATTTCCTGAATGACACTGAGCGTGTCACTTAATGGCTCAGTGGCTTGGTTACCACCCGTCAGTTACACGGGGATACAAATAATTCCTTCCTCCCACCATGTTGCTTGTCTTTAGATGTAAGCGTTTCTGGGCAGAAGCTGTCTCTTAATGTGTTTGTATGACAGCCTCACCAGCCACTGAAGCCTCTAACCCACCAATGAGCAACCTAGGCAAGGGAGTGGCCTCCTTTGTCTCCTGGGAAAAGGTAGTTTTGCTCACTGTGCCTGAGTACTTAGAAGTCACAGGGTGTGCCAATTGAACTGTCGCCACACTTTGATTGGATGCAGAGGGAGCACCTGGCTCTCACAGTCAGTGTTGTGTGTAGTCATCCAGAACCTCCCTTCATTGCCCTCACTGTATGTGCATGTCACTTTAGCAATAGGAAAAAAGGTGGACGGAAAGCAGTGGAATCTTGTAACCCTGCACATGGGCTACAGTCAATGAAATATCTCTCGAGCCACACATAGAACCCAGGTGCCCGCCACTGCAGTAAGAGCTAAATTAAAACAAGTAACAAACACTATTTCCCACTGAATTCAATAGGGGTGATGTGCAGGTAGCTGAGGACAAGTAGGGTTACCAGATGGTTTCAATAAAAATGCCGGACACACTCAGCATTACATCACAATCTACATTACATCTTATTTAGAAAATACCGGACTTTTCTATTTTCTCTTTTATATTTTTCAATTTGTTTCCCGAACAGAAAGCTCAAATACTGGACTCTCCGGTTGAAAACCGGACACCTGGCAACCCTAAGGACAAGAGCGGGTATCTAAAAATACACATTAAATAGAAGAACTAGAAATTACTTCTTCTTTCTACCAAGACGGGAGGTCAGGGTTGTGTGTTCTCCTCACTGCTGCAACAAGCAGACCTGTGTACGGGGAATGTCTTCCTGCTCTATTTTAGATGTGTGGTCCACCGGCAAATGTTGCAGAAGAAACAGGGCCACTGATAGGGGGAGACATAGGAGGCAGCTGCCTTGGGGCCTGGTGATTCAAGAGGGCCTGGATCTCCTGACCACCACCACTGCTACCTCAGCAGCAGCAGTGGCTGGAACTCTGGGCCCTTTAAATCGCCGCTGGAGTCCTGTGTGGTGAAAGTCCTGGTGGCACTGAGGGCTGGCTGGGGGAGGCTAGTCTCTAGCCCTGTCCCTTTTTCTCAAGGCCCTGCCCCTTCCAGTGGGTTTGGAGCCAAGCCTCTCCTTCCCCATAAAAATTGATCAGGACTCCGACAGTCTGTTGCCAGCCCTGAGAGGAAATAGATTATCCTGAACTAAAGGTTTAATGGGTACAAAAGCTTTATAATTCACCTTTAAAAATCCCTCAGAGAAACAGTGTCCACAATGGATGACTCTTCCATGAACCTGCATCAGTACCCCATTCCTTGGCCTCCAATAATTGAGAATCGGCGCAGAAGGTGTGGCTAAGCAATGAATGACGAGGGGAATAATAAGCATGTCCCCAGCAATCTTGTTTGCTCAGAATTTACATTTCAAATGTATCGAATCTGAACGGATGAAATCTCTCGCTGAGATCATCATACACGAGCAATGTTCCTTTGCGACGGCGGAGGAGGGGAATTTTCACGTGGTTAAAAAAAAAAACCCAAGTCGTTTGGAACGCATTTCAAACAAAACATTAGAAAATGTTGCTCCTTTGACAGGTGTTTCAGTTTAAAACTTAGCTGTGTTTTCCTTGTGACTGATAAATTACAGCTTGATTTAGATGTCTGTGTACTAATGGCAAGATAACTGAGACAAAAGAGGGGCTTCCTCATGTTACAGAAGTGGCTACCCTCAGGTAAAGCACCTCGGTTGTTCATAAATTGACCCGCTGACCTTCTAATCACTGCCAAATTATCCAGCACTTTCTTCTACAGTCTTCATTATGCACTGTTATTAAACAGACTCATTTCCTCTTTATTAGGACAGTTTCACTGAGATTCAGTAATAACCCTTCTCATCAGCTTTAGGGAGCACGTATAAAAGTGCCAGAGTGATTTGCCTTAAGATTCAGTGTAACCCTATGGTTTTGCAGCAGTTTTTCAGTCATTTGCTATTAGTAAAGCAGCACTGCTGGCTGTCCATTGTTGTCTTTCTTTTATTTTTGTAAATTCTTTACAAACAAAGAGCCCCTACAGATGAAAATTCTTCATACAAAGTTTACATTGGCCCAGACATAAGAAAACTGCCAGAGTCAGTGTCTCACCCTTTCCTTCTTACACATATATTCAAGCCATGGGTCAAATCAGGCTCTCTACAGAATATGGAGGCCTTGTCTACAGTGAAAGCTCTCAGCCCTTAGAGCAGCTTTACCTAGTAAGTGACCAGGTATGACCCCTCTAGGATAGATCTGGTTCACCAAATTAAGCTACTCACAGCAGTCACTGCAGCTATATGACTAGTGTTTCACAAGTGAAGCTACACTGTGTCTCCACAAGGGAGGGTAATGCAGACAAAGCTACGCTGGGTCTACACTGGGGGTGTGGCACACCAGTTAAAAACCTCAATAGAAGTGACAACTCTAATCTATTGATCTGCAGAAATCCCAGAAGCGTGGGCTCAGAGGCTGATTCTGAGTAAGTCAGAAGGGAAAAGAACAGGAAGTATGTTTTGCCTAAACTAACAGAGATAAGGTTGTGTTGCTTGCAAGATGTTTTTCAAGGCTTCCCATCAGCCTTTTCAGTGAAGCACTTCCAATTTTTCAAAGGATTTATTGTGAAGGCAGTACAGGGAGGGCAAGCAAGTTAAAGGTCCAAGAGTATCCCCACTACCAGTCCCACTCCACCAGAAACCTCAGTTCGGCTGAAAGGAAATCCGTGAGCCAGGGCTTAAATGTTCAGACATGATTAGTGAGGTTGGGAGTTGAAAACCTTAAAGGACGCTGATATTCAAAAAGTTCTGAGCACCTTTAAGAGGACTCAAGTTGGTCACCCAAAATCATTACAGGTTGAACTCTCTAGTCCGGCACTCTCTGATCTGGCAACATCTGTGGTCCGGCATTGTTTTAATTAGCCACATGTCCACTTATCATGGGTATGGCCAAGTTTCCTGCCGTCCCATAAAGTTTGTTTACAGCCAGCTAGCTCTCCGTGTTCTTTGATGTTATTAGCTCTACTTTACCCCTAAATGTCTTCCAAGAGCCCAATGAGCAGTGGAAGTGTTGGTAATGTTGCTAGACAATGTTGACTTCCTGTGGTCTGGCAAATTCTCTTGTTCGGAACCAGTCAGGTCCTGGGGGTGCTAGACTAGAGAAGTTCTATAGTAACCTTTATACATTCATCATTAAGCAATCTTAATGATACGGTTTTTGTTCTTCATTATACATCTGGAAAATGGGCTTGTCCCAAACTACCAAATCCAACTGCCTTCTCCCAAACTTTGCAAAGTTTGGCCCCACTCCAAACTTTTATAGCTAAGGGCCATCTCTCAGGATAAGCAAATGAGTAGAGAAAATAAGAATTCAGATGGAACCCACCTTTTCCCTTTAAGATTCATGGTATGTTTTCTTCTAGTTTGTATTTTTTTTTGGGGGGGGAGGGGACTCTGAACTGCGTAGGTCTGTCAGAAAAGCCGTGCTGAATTACTTTAGAAAAGGATAGTCTCAGAAGAGTTCCTTTTCAGCACCATTTACAAGTTCCAAGAAGTTCAAATAGTTCAGAAAAAAATTGCATGAATGGTTTGAATCCTCTGGGTTCTACCCATTCCCTAGTAGTGTCCATCACTACTAGATCGAGTCCTGTTTTCCTCAGGCAGTTCCCAGTTACTCAGAACTCCCATTTCAGTTAGTTACAGTCAAAAGCAGTGGTGGATCACATGAAGCCCAGGCAGGCCTGGCCAAAGAGTTTGCGGGCCCCAAGGCAGCATGGCTGAGCTGCATGACCATGAGTGGCTGGGTGGGCGGGACCAGGAGCTGGGTAGCATGGGGTCCTGAGCCACATGGCCATGCAACTCCCAGTCAGGATAGTGAGTGAGCGGCCAGGTGGGCAGGACCGGGAGCTGGGCAGCACGGGGCCCTGACGAGTGAGCGGCCAGGTGGGCAGGGCCAAGAGCTGGGCAGCGCGGGGCCCTGAATGTGCAGGGCCCAAGGTAGCCGCCTTGCTCGCTTTGCCCAAAGGCCGGGCTTGAGCCCCTGGGTGTTCTGTGGGTGGCCTGCAAGACATTTTGATAAGGATGCCCACTTGACGGGTTGTCAGATTCTGCTGTTTTCATCCACGTAGGTTTTTTTTCCTACTGGTATTAAAGTGATACACACATAAAACAAGGGCACAGGAAGTGAGGTGGGTGCTGACTGCACACAACATTGACTGTGAGAGCCGTGTGCTCCTTCAGCATCCAATCAAAGCGTGGCTATGGTTCAACTGGAACCACCCTGCTAAGTCTAGCTACGCAAGCACAGTGAGCAAAACTGCCCTACCCTGGGAGACCACGTTGGTTCCGACTAGGGCTGCTCATGCGTCCCACTCACCAGGTTGCCCCCCATTGTTCTAGAGTGTGTAAAGGCCTGAGCCTGGAAAGTCTTGAAAGGAGGAGCCCATCCTCGGTGTCTGTTGGCTTGGAGGGAGGTGAGAAAACTCAACCCCTCTCTAGTGGTTGCTCAGTACCTTGTAGGATTGGCCTCTAAGGGTGCGTCTATACTACACCCTTACTTTGAAATAAAGCGCTATTCTGAAACGTCCCTTCACCCTCGTGGATTGAGGTTTACAGGGATGTTGGAATAGCGAGCCCCTGATATTTTGAAATAACGGGCGCGTTGAAAAGATGTGGGATAGCTATTTTGGGATGCTTCCGGTATCCCAAAATAACGCCGCAGTGTAGACGTAGCCACACTGAGTAGTAAGGACTGTGTTCTAATGCCAGTGTATCACCATCGAGAATCCTGATCAAACGTTTCTGTTATGAATGACTAGCTAGTAACCCTTTAGAAGTGCCATATAATCTATGATGAGTTTGATTCTGCTCCTGTTAAGATTGTGGGCTTAACATTTTATTCAATGGCAGCAGGGTCACACTCTTAATCTATATTGTTCTAATACTTGGATAGCTTTGTGCTTTAACTCAACATCTGCAAAGTTGGGATCCTATACTTAGGTATCCAAATCCATATTTGGATGAGCACAAACACCCAAAATAAATCTGATTTTCAGGGCTATCGGTAACTTGTGGCTCCCATTGACTTTGGAAGCTGTCGAGTGCTTGAGCATCTTTTAAATTCAGACCAATTGTTTAGGTGTCTCACTATGGATTTAAGCATCTATCTTTAGGTTATACGAGACCCAAGGTGGATGAGGTCATATCTTTCATTGGACCAGCTTCTCCTAGTGAAAGAAACAAGCTTTTGAGCTACACAGACCTTGTGGGATCTCAGATCCCAGATGCCAGCCCAAACTCAAATGTCTACATTCGTTTTATTTCCCCATGAGACCAAGTCAGCTGATCCAGGGCAGCCACAGATCTTAGAGTCCAAAATTAAAAGACCCTGATTTTCAAAAAGTTCTGAGCACCCCTTTAATGGAACACACGTGGGGCATTCAAATCCATTAATCACTTTTAAACCAGTGTGCAGATGTACCTGGTAAGTATCTTTCCCAGACCTGAAGAAGAACTCTCTGTGGCTTGAAAGCTTGTCTTTCACCAACAGAAATTGGTCCAATAAAGATCTACCTCAGCCACTTGACTGTCTGATGTACTGGGACCAGCACAGCTACAGCCATGCTGCAAATAACTTTAGGCTGGTAAGTTTGAAAATTCTGGCCAAATAGTTTCTTAGGATATGTCTACACTAGCCCCCTAGTTCGAACTAGGGAGGCTAATGTA
>JANRFK010003894.1:4542635-4577003 GCA_030068395.1 Apalone spinifera | reverse complement strand
GTTGCCCTCATTTGCCTACCTAGCTCCAACTAACGAGCTAGTGTAGACATACCCCTAGAGTGGCACTTAGACCACTTACAGAGAGAAAGAGAGAAGGAGTTTGCTCTACCACCTTAGCTGAGAGCCAGCTGTCTTTTAGCTTAAGCTGTTGAAGCTCAAGCCCTAAGCTCTGGAGATCCCAGGTTCGGTTCCGCCTGTTGGCGTTACGTAGGCACCTGGGGAACAAGTCACTACTTAACCTCTGTTTGTGAAGCCAAATAGACTGAGATCCTTGAGTTGATCACTGAGACATACTTTCTAATCCTTTAAAAACAACGAATAGTCCGTGGCATCTTGAGACGTTCTAATCCTGTAATTATTCTTGTATTTCTTCTCTGAATTTTCTCCAATTTATCAACATTTTTCTTGAATTGTGGTCACCAGAAGTGGGTGAAATAGTCCAGCATGTACTGCACCAATGCCACCTACAGAGGTAAAATAATCTCTTGATTTCTACTGGAGGGTGTCCTGTTTTTGCCTCTAAGGACTGCATTAACCTTTTGATCCTGATTTGCACCAAGAGCTCTTTTTCAGCTTATTATCCATCACGACCCCCAGATCTTTTCCAGAGTCCCCACTTCCCAGCATAAGAGTCCCCCACTGTATAGGTGTGATCTGCATTTTTTGTTCCTGCTTGTGTAGATGGACATTTTAGCCACATTAAAATGCATATTTTTTGCTTGGGTCCATCTTACCAAGTGATCCAGATCCTCTGTGTCGATGACATGTCCTTTTTATTTACCACTCCCCCATTTTTGGGTCATCTGCATACTTCATCAGTGATGATTTTATATTTTCTTCCAGGTCACGAATAAAAATGCTAAATAGCATAGGGCCAAGAAGCGGTCCTTGAAGGACCCCACTAGAAAGAACCTCATGTTGAATTATGTATCTCTGGTTTATAATTATGTTTTGAGGCCCATCAGTTTGCCAGCTTTCAACATGTTTAATATGTGCCATGTTCATTTTATATCTTTCTAATTTTGTAATCAAAATGTCATGTAGTACCGAGTCAAATGCCTTACGGAACTCGAAGTGTATTACATCAACACGATTACCTTTATCAACCAGACTGGTAATCTCATCAAAAGAAGATATCAAATTAGCTTGACAGGATCTATTTTCCATAAACCCATGTTGATTGGCATTAATTATGTTACCCTTCTTTACTTCTTTATGACTCGAGTTCCGTATCAGCCGCTCCATTATCTTGCCCGGGATCGATGTCAGACAGACAGGCCTATAATTACCCAGGTCATCCTGTTTACCCTTTTTAAATATTGAGCCTTATTATTTTTACTGTGCTGTAAGATCATCTGATAAGATTCTCATGTAAATGAAAATATTATGCTCCACTGATGTTTAAATGATACATGAGAAGCACAAGAATTAAATTACTCCATAAAAAGGGAAGTAAGAGCCTAGAAACTAAGGGAGTTGGAATGAGGATGTCAGCTCAAGATGGGTGCCTATTCAGATTTGTTGATTCATTTCAGCCCCATTTGCATTCCATTACAGTTGCTTGCCACATGGATTTGGGCCATTTGAGATTTGCAGAAACTAAACTTTAGATTCCCATGCGCAGTGCAGTTAGTTGTTCGGTCATCCCATCAGAACAGCAATGATGCCATGTGACTTAGCAGAATAATCCGAGCTACATAATGCATCTTGCAAGTGGATATCAAATACCAGAGCCTTGCATGGAATTGTTTGAGATCAATTCACAGATTTTTTTTTTTTTATTGCTCGGTTTTGGATATTTTAAAGTGATGAAAAAATTCATGGAAAATGTGATCGGCCGATGAATATCCCCCCCACACACAGAAAATAGACTACATTATTTTATTATTTTCATTATTTTATTTGTATTATCTTATCGTCAGATAAATTCATTGAATACACATTATGTTCTCAGCTCTGGCATCATCCATTATTGGGAAACCCCAGTAATATAACACAAAAAGGACAAGGAGGCATTATGTTGTCCCAAGCTGGAAAGTTGTACTTCAGATATTTTCCTATACTACTGAAAAGTTAGGCAAAAAAAAAATAAATAAAAAATAAAAAATACCAAGCAGTAGTGCAATCATTTTAATCTTCAAGTTAAATGCAGAATTGGACCAAATCATTACACACAGTATAAACATTCTGAGCTAGAAAGAGACCGCTTGGCACTCCAGTGGCTTTTGATAAACTGCCCATCCGCTTGTCAGGTAAGATTGTTTCCCTCCAAGCTTACTTATTTTAAGAACCTGTCAGATCTTTTTTGAAATTGAGAGAGGTTGTAAAAACCAAGGATTTTCATGAATGAGTGAGAGACATCCCTAAAATGTCACGTATATAGTGGTCCTACTTTTCCCTCTGTGGTCATTCCAGAGTTGTACAGACATGTGAGGGCATTGTCCAAGGGTCCATGTGTTTATAAATGATTTCTCATAGGTGCTCACCCAGATGCTGCTGGATTTATTGCTCTTTGTTCAATGTCCACTGGCAAGTTGCTCTCTGAATATGCAACTTTGATGGGGATGAGAAACTACCATGCACAGTCAACCTGTGGAACTCCTTGCCAGAGGAGGTGGTGAAAACTAGGACTTTAACAAGGTTCTAAAAAGAGCTAGATAGATTCATGGAGGTTAGGTCTATCAATGGCTATTAGTCAGGATGGGTAGGAATGGTGTCCCTAACCTCTGTTTGTCTGGAAATGGGTGACAGGGAAGGGAATCATGTGAGGATTACCTGTTGTGTTCCCTTCTTCTGGGGCATCTGGTATTGGCCGCTGTTGGCAGACAGGACCAGGAGCGGCCCAAAGCGGGCTTCGGCAGCTGGTACCCCAGGCGGAACACGCAATCGGCGCCCCCGCCTGCACGGCCATCAATGGAGTGACGTCATCATCGGGTGCCCCGGGCGCCCCGTGACGTCATCATCGCGCGCCCTGGTGCCCTGTTGAAGGCGGCACCCTAGGCAATGGCCGAGTCGGCCCACAGTCTCGGACCGCCACTGGACAGGACACTGGGCTGGATGAACCATTGGTCTGACCCAGTATGGCCGCTCTTATGCTCTAAATTTGGGAGGAAATGGAGTGATAATGTCACACATGTGCTGTGCTTACTTTCTGCTTTCCAAGTGACATAGATTTCAGTCCATTTCCTAGTGAATCAAAAGTGAAGCCTCTTCCCCGCCCCAGGCACTAATTAGCATCATTTGTGGAATTGGGGAGGGGGGAGCACTTTCAAAATACAGCATAATGGTAGTCCAGAGTTTCTTTAATTCTTCAGCTTCGGTGTCCCTCGCCTTCTGAGAGCTAAATCATCAAATCTTGCTTTCCGCCTGTTCAGACAAGAGGCCTCATAATCATGGGCGGGTGGGCGGTGGGGAGGGATCATTCTTAGCATCCTAAACAGCTCAGTGAGCAACTTGTAAACCGAGGAGTGAGCAAAAGAAACAGGTCCAGATCACCTGGACGATGGGGACGTGCAGAAGAACGAGCCCCTTCTAAAGCTTGCAGTGCATGTTACTTTGTTTGGCAACACTTCGGAATGAGTGCCCCAAAATGCCTGGACCGACATTTCTGGAGAATATGGGTCTGATATTTCAGAGATCAGCAGCTCCAGTCCAGCAAAGGGGAGCTGCAAGGTAAGTAGGATGAAGTTTAGGTAAATAAGGACAAATGCAAAATACTCCCCTTAGGAAGGAACAATCCGTTTCACATACACAGAATGGGAAGTGACTGTCAAGGAAGAAGTACTGCCAAAAGGGATCTACTGGTCATAATAGACCACAAGCTAAATATGAGTCAACAGCTGTGATGCTGTTGCAAAAAAGCAAACATGATTCTGGGATGCATTAACAGGTGTGTTGTGAGCAAGACATGAGAAGTCATTCTTCCGCTCTACTCTGCGCTGATTAGGCCTCAGTTGGAGTATTGGAGGTGAGGAGTCCTGTGGCACCTTATAGACTAACAGAAGTGTTGGAGCATAAGCTTTTGTGGGCAAAGACCCACTTCGTCAGATGCATGTAGCCATCTGACGAAGTGGGTCTTTGCTCACAAAAGCTTATGCTCCAACACTTTGGTTAGTCTATAAGGTGCCACAGAACTCCTCACCGTCTCTGCAGATTCAGACTAACACAGCTACCCCTCTGATAGTTGGAGTATTGTGTCCAGTTCTAGGCACCACATTTCAAGAAAGATGTGGAGAAATTGGAGAAGGTCCAGAAAAGAGCAACAAGAATGATTAAAGATCTAGAGAACATAACCTAGGAAGGAAGACTGAAAGAACTGGGCTTGTTTAGTTTGGAAAGGAGAAGACTGAGCGTGGACATGATAATGGTTTTCTTTTCAAGTATCTAAAAGAGTGTCACAAGGAAGAGGGAGACAAATTGTTCTCTTGGCCTCTAAGCCCATTGCTTCTTGTCCTGTGCTCAAACTGCAGCAAGGGAGGTTTAGGTTGAACATTATGAAAAACTTCCTACCTGTCAGGGTGGTTAAAAACTGGAATAAATTGTCTAGGAGGGTTGTGAAATCTCCATCTCTGGAAATAGTTAAGAGCAGGTTCGACAGACGTCTATCAGGGATGGTCTAGATGGTGTTTGGTCCTGCCATGAGGGCAGGGGACTGGATTCAATGACCTCTCGAGGTCCCTTCCAGTTCTAGTGTTGTATGATTCTATGATTCTAAGATGTCCCTCCTCTCTGAAAACCAGACTCTGTATCCAAACTCCAGGGTCAGCGTGAGCCGGCACTATTCAGTTTTGCTCTGCACTAAACTGCCTTGCTTGCCCTTGTATTTCAACACTGGCCAAGGTGTGAGAAGAGCTGTTTAATCGCCATGCCTATTCAGTGCTTGTTGCCTCAGGAGGGTCTGCCAATCTGGTATTCCTTGTGATTCACAAACATGACATCTAAGATCTGGATGGAGACCCGCTAATTAGTTTCATATGAGTCACCAGGATGAAGGTCCAGAGACCTCATCAGATGTGGAGAGCAGAATAGGGAAATGGGATTGGAGACTGAAGGCCCAAGCAATCTTCCAGAGGGAATCTAAGAGAGCTGCTGGTTGAGTACCCTGAGGGTTATTTCTAGAATTTTTCAGAGGTACCAAGCACTGTGGCTGCTATCAACTTTGAAACTTAAGTAGCTGCTTAAGTGCTTTGTCGTGGGAGAGCGATAGGCCTGTTCTTTTGCACCATGCCTCTGAGGCACTAAAGATCAAATTTTTACTTATGGAAAAATATAAGAGAGAATCCCTAAATAGGAAAGAAAAGTCTTTTTCGCCCTCTTCCCATGCCAATAAAAAACGGCAAAAGGGTCCTTTTTTCCCTGTTTTGCTGGAGGTCTGATATTGTTCATGCTGTTTTGCTAATACAGCAATAATCCAAAACAATTTCCAGTGCAGATTATTAAAGAGAAAAGTTGAGGCTAAAGCAAAAAACACGCTGCAGGAGCTTTGCTGTGTTCGGCTGCCTTAAAGGGAACTCTGATGCATTCCCTTGTCAGTTGCAACAAATGTTTGCTGCCGCTGCTTTTCCCCTGAACTCAGCGCAGAAGAAATAGGTCTCAAGGAAGCCTTAAGCTAATGGATATTTTATGCCTTTGGTGTTTGCTTGAGTATGTCTTTTAAATTATGGTAGACAGTAGCCCGCTAAGCAGCAGTTGGAGACAATATACCACAATATTCAGCGGCTATATCAGTTTTCAAATTTGTAAAGAAATATCAGTTAAAAAGGATGAACAATAAAATGGGGGAAAAAAACCCTCAATAAATCAACCAAGCTCCTTCAGGATATATTTTAACTAAAGAACACAGCCATCTCGCTTTCCCTCTGCACAATTTCGTTTCTGTCTAGGGATATAGACAATATATTGATATTCAGATTTTCAACTCTTTCACGCACATTTTCTTTGGTCTGAGATCGCATGCTAGCCTCCAAAAAATGTACAAATTCATTGGGAGCCTGAAATTTTCTCTGCAGTTGAGAAAATGAAAATATTAGAGCGTTTTATATGTAGGCTGTATTTATGCAAACCAAATCCACTAGAGAATCCTTTCGGAGCCCTGGCAGGGCTGTGGAGCTGAGCCTGTTGCTATTTTATGTGCAAGTAAAAATGACCCATTTTCTGCGAACATCCAGTTCTTAAGCCGCCTGCCAAATTTTAGCTTGGAAAGTCACCGTATGTCAGCCAACAGAATAATGCAATGGAGTATGACAAAAGTGTGATGGGCTCAATCCTGCGTTCTCTTTGCTCTCTGAACTCCCTCTGCATTTAATGGGACTTTTAAGTGCAGAAAGAACATAGGATTGGGCCCAGTATTATGTCTTGCAAGGTCAGGGCAAGAAGAACACTGACTTGCTGATCAAATCTTGTTCAGACGCTGGCTGAGTTCAGTGTGGGCGGATTCTGTATGTCTTAAAGGCTAAGGAATCTGCACTGTTCCTCCAAAAGTCTGTGGATATTAAAGTTGTTTAATCATGTCACATAACGAGGTGCATCGCTAATGGGATCTTACATTGTAAAAAAAAAAAAAAACGCTCTCGTTTTTATGCAATCGTTCATGTTCTCCTGCTTTTTAGCCGGGAAATCATGCTTGTTCCCTTTGCTAGATGTGTAGATACACACGCACACACACTATATCTATATTTATATAGTACCGCTGTCCAATAGATTGTTCACGAGGCTTATCACCAATAATAAAGCGCCGCCTTGATTGTTGCAGAAACCTCATTGGTGTCACACAGATTTTAAGCCTCTCCCCTTCTCTGATTATCTGTGGAAACAAGCTTTCGATATGGCCTATTGTCGAGCAAGTTTGCCAGTGAGCTTTGAAGGACTAATTTTAGTTTCATGACAACAGCAATAAGTTCAAGTTGGATTTCTCTAGCGTTTTTCACATGACCAGACATTCCAGACTGTGGAAATACTTGTCAGCAGAGAAGGGAGTACACAGGATAGCATGGCTGTCGTTAGTGAGTGGCAACACCCCCCATGCTGTAAATAAAAGCCATGAAAGACAACAAATCTGGAATGAAACTCAGTAGAAGACACAAGGGTTGTCTTGGGGTAGGGGGTTTTTTTTGTTTGGTTTTTTTTTTTGGTCAGTTAAATTAAATTTAGAACATTCAGGGACTCACCTAAAAGGGATAGTGGAATATGTAGTAGGCTTAATGCCGATTTAGTAGCATACTACAGAGGTGGCATCTCCAGCAGCAGTCCTATGCTAGGGCAGCGGTGAACAACCAAAACTAGGAATTGTGCCACGTGTGTGGTCCTCCTTCACTTCAGTGGGCTGCAGCAATCCGCAACCCACTGGGGTTCCACCTACAGCCCTGCGATCTCCCCATGCCTCCTACCCCCATGCACCTCTCGCACACTGGGCCCTGGGGATGCGAATGGTCAGCCGGTTCAATGGTAAGAATCACCTTGACTGGGTGATGCTTATTGGTTACGGCTGCCCAGCGGTGCGGCAGGGTGCTCCAGCCTCATCGGCCCATCCCCCGCACCCACCCCTATTTTGGCGGTTTGCTGGTGAAACATAACATTTAACGGGTTGACTGATTAGATGGGATTTTGCATCTCTGCTGGGCACTGGAGCCCTGCACTTCCTACACCTGCCCTCCCCCTCCCCCAACAGCATTTTCAGAAAACACGCGTTGCCTGATTCACATTCAATCCCCACTCCCCCAAGAGCTGGAATGCCACGAATTAGCTGTGTGCGCGCTCCATCAGTGCTGGGGGGGGAGGGGGGAGAGGGAGAAGGCACAGGAAGTGCGGGGCTCCAGTGCCTCAGATCACGAGAGGTGCGTGGGGGAGGGGAGCAGACAGGGGATCCGCAGGTGGAGCCCCAGTGGGCTGCAGGTTGCCCATCACTGTGTAAAGTGAGGGGAAGAAACCTGGGAGGCTCGACCAACTATTGGACTCCACCCTCTAATGCCTGGACTTGCCCCATATGCACCTTGCACAGGTAGGTAGCACTGACTGAACCCACAATTGTCTGCAGGCAACACCTTTAAAAAGAGAGAAGCCTTCGCGCTGCCGAGCTTGGATAAACTTCTTTGGGTGGCAGTCGCTCATGGCCGATTTCACACACCGCCCCGTTATTTCTGTTCAGACATGACAGCAAAATATCCCTGCTAGACTTGACAGTAGTACATGGATATCCTGAGGTAATGGCAGATCCTCTTGTATGGACAGGTGATTACAAACGTTTGCATTTAAATCAGCCCTTTGGGGTGTTTAGTTGTTAGTCCTGAAAGACTTTCTGACCTCCCACTGCTCCCTGGAGGTTTCTAGAGCTGCCCACCAGGTAGTAGTTAGCTCAGAATTCCCAAAGAATATTCCTTTTCATGAGAACTGAGAATTTCCACTGCCAGTACCAGAAAGTATGGCAGCACCGGGAAACAAAACAGAAAGTCCAGTGAAGAACAACAAAAATGATTAAAAGTCTAGAAAACATGACCTAGGAGGGAAGACTGAAAGAATTGGGTTTGTTTAGTTTGGAAAAGAGAAGACTGAGAGGGGGCATGATAATGGTTTTCTTTTCAATATCTAAAAGGGTGTCACAAGGAAGAGGGAGACGAATTATTCTCTAGGCCTTCGAGGATAGGACCGTTTTCTACTATCTAAAGGGTGTTACAAGGAGGCAGGAGAAAAATTGTTCTCCTTGGCCTCTGAGCACAGGACAAGAAGCAATGGGCTTAAATTGCATTGAGGGAGGTTTAGTTTGGACATTAGGAAAAACTTCCTATCTGTCAGGGTGATTAAACACTGGAATAAATTGCCTAGGGAGGTTGTGGAATCTCCATCACGAGATATTTAGGAGCAGGTTAGATAGACATCTCTCAGGGATGATCTAGACAGTGCTTGGTCCTGCTGTGAAGGCAGGGGACTTGACTTGATGACCTCTTGAGGTCCCTTCCAGTTCTAGTATTCTAGGATTCTATGAAAAGTGTGACAGAGTCAGGCTGGAGGACTCCAGCCGACAGAGAGAAAGGCAGCAACAGCCCTGAACAATTAGGGGCAATGGGGATAGGGCTGCTGCAAATTAAGCAGAGCCAGTTGATCTCACCTGAGGCTGCCATTGAACCTGTTAAAAGGATGCCATCCTGACAGGAAGGGGGGAGAAGAGTGAGGCCGAGCAGCACAACACAACACAACATAACACAACACAACACAGCATTGCCAGGCATAGCTAAGTGGTGGTGTGTGAGCTGCCTCAGACCAGGGTTGCTAGGTCCTCCGTGGGCTGGTGGCCTGAGAGCCCAGCTGGAGAGCTGGACAGGGCTGTTTTCGCAGCCCAGCCTGACCCTGGGGCATTGGCCCAAAACCTTTGTGGCTGAGAGACTGGAGCTGCAATCCTGCCAGGGGCAAATAGAGTAGGACGGAGGCTGCTTGAGGTAGGCCTGAGCGGGGTGTCGGGACCCAGGAGTGGGGCCATCCTTCCACAAAGGAGAGGAACTAACCACACTTCATTGACCTTCCAAAGCGTAGCCAATGTCGGATTGCGCGGGGTCACTTGGGATTGCTTTTTAATTTACATTTGGACTAGTCTGGCCAAATAGCAGCAATCCTACCTTAGTGGTCTGTACCAGAGAGTAATCTCTATTGTCTACCTGCGCCATTTCAAGTGTCTCACAGGTTGTGCTCTACTAAGCTCCGCTATGCTTTCAACTCGGTTGGAATTCCTGCTTCTTAAGTGCAAAAGAGGCTAATCATAGAGTAGAAAATAATTTGACTTGCTAATACCAGAAGAGAAAACATTTCCAGCAACCACAAGTATTTTGGGGATTATGGCGTATAATGCTTATGAAAGCTTGTTTCTGGGGATATGTTTGCGTAAGCAGGGCTGCGCTTTTTACTAGAGGAAACATTTATGGGCTGTAGCAGAGGGTTTGCTGTGCTTCCCAAAAAGTGGGGACAGAAAAAGCCAGTGAGGGAAGAAGCAGCCTTCTCCCTCACTAAGGTGGGCCACACAGTTTCTTAAAGGGGGCGGGGGGAGAAATGAACTCGGAAAAATCTTTATGAGGTCTCAAAAAGAGAAGAGGAGATATTTCTTTAATACAGAAGGCCTATTCTGAGGCTATAAAAGAGATGTAGTATGTGCTCCTTAAGCATAGCCCTGCTGTGATAGCTATTCTCCCCTGATAGTTCCTATTTGGCAGCAAGAAATGCCTTCCATGCTGAAGCGAAAACTGTAATTTTTGTTGGGTGCTATTTTTCCCCATGATTACATCAGAGGTCAGTCATTAATATTCACCGTGGGAGTCCTTCTCATTTCTCCATGGCCCACAATGAGGCAGTTGTTGGGGTTGTTATCATAGTGGAAACTACTGTGCAACGAAAGCACAGTCATGCTGCCTCATATTTAATTGAGAGAGGGTAAATCTGTTCCCAAAATACTTCAGCTCCGTATATTGTATGACAAATGTGTTTTTCTTTTCTCCTTCATCTGTGTATGTTTCCCCCTCCTCCTTCCTTTTGGATGAAGAAAGCTCCATTTCCTCGACATGTGAGGGTCATATCTCAGCAATTGGTTCTTTATGGAAAATCCCCAAATATTAGTAGCCTGAGAATCACTCCGTTTCCTTTCCTTTGCTCATGTGGGCCTGGTCTACACTAAACCAGGCAGGTTAATTTAAGGTACGCGACGCTAGATATGCAAACTGCATAGCTGGAGTCAGCTTCCCTTAAACCGAGCCATGGAGGCATCCACTCAGCGGGAGGCTGATAGGAGCAAACATTCCCATTGGCTTCCCTTACTCCTTGCAGAACGAGTACCGGAAGCTGGTGGGGGCTGCCCTCAGCATTCGATTTACGGGTCTACATTAGACCCACTGCATAGAATGCTAGAAGATCGACCTCTGGAAGGTCGATCTTCTCCCTAGTGTAGACATGCCCTTGCAGTTCACCAGAACTGGCCTAGCTTGCTTTTCGACCCTGTTTAGACTCAGATGACACAGCTCTATTATCGAGCCTATCTGGAGTTCACATTGACATTTGGCATCCCCTCTTCCCACGTGCTCCTGTGGCGGTAAAGATCCTCGGAGATGCTTTTGGTACAAGACTAGATTTGAACATCTGGGACATGAAGCAGGGCATTGTCGGTAGGCTTGGCCAAAGAGTTCGCGGGGCCCAAGGCAGCACGCTGTGTTTGGCTGAGCTGCACGGCCGCGTGGCTCCCAGTCAGGGCAGCGTGTGAGCGGCCGTGTTGGCAGGGCCAGGAGCTGGGCAGCACAGGGCCCTGAATGCGCAGGGCCCAAAACAACCACCTGGCTCACCTTGCCCAAAGGCTGGGCCTGATTGTCAGGGCATAACATTCACCTCAGGCATTCTCTCTAGCCCCACTGAGTCTAAAGGCCTGCTTCTCACTCGTTTACATGGAGACGGGTATGGAAGAGCTTTGTCGCGGCCTTCAAAACCTGGGGCATAATGGGAATGTCATGGTGATGATGGTATGTCTGCACCACAACTTGTGTTGGTTACACCGACACAAGCACCGGTATGGACAGCACTATGCCGATAGAGTTACTGCTGCTCGGGGGGGCTGGGGGAATGAAGCCAATGGGAAAGCGCTCTCCTGTCAGCTTAGAGCAGCTACATTCGAGGGCTTATAGTGCTATATCCAGGGCCACTGACAGTTGGGAGCGGGGGGAGGGGCAAAGGGGGCAGGAGCTTTGGGGCCCAGGGATTTAAAAGGCTCTGAGGCCCTCAGCTGCCCCAGCTGCTACCTGAGCAGGCCCTTTCAATCACTGCTGGAGCTCTGGGTGGTGTGCCAAGCGGCATTGAAGGGCTGGCTGTTGGTCGGTAGCCCCCAGTATTGTCCCTTCTGGGCAAGGCCCTGCCCCTTCCGGGAACCCAAAGGCAGGCCCTTACGCCCGTATGGTGAAGTCTCTTCTCAGCCCTGGCCACAACTGCAGATGCGCCACTGTAATCTCTGTCGTGCAGTCATGCCCTTAAGTCTCACTCCAGTGTCGCTCCACTGAGTCCTGCAATAAGGGATTGGAATTTGCTGCCCCAGCGAGGTACAAGGCCCATCCTCCACCGACTTGGACCTTTTGTCGGCGGGGGTGAGGGTGCTTTGTACACGGACACAATAATTGTATTTATACTTCATTTGTTGTTGGCAGTGCCCTGCTGAAAGGCGATTCCCAGGCTCGCCCGTTTGAAAGGCAATTTACAAATACAGAAATGTGGGCATCGAAGTACCAATTTGAGTGCCGGCAGGTGGAGTTTGGAGACCTCAGGGATGCTTCCACATGGGAAAAGTGGGCCAACGACATGGCTCTCAATGTAGGGCGGCTGCTTATTGTGTTTAAAGTTACAGACGAACACAGCTCCCCCCCCTGCAACTTTTTATCATATTAACAGCGAGGCTTCTCCTTGCCTTTGAAACCAGACAGTATCTTGAATCTAGCTCTGGAAAGTCAGGTACCTCTTCCATCAGACTCCCTGGGATCACAGGGGAGTAGCAAAGCCCCATTCTGTTTCAATGACAACAGCAGAAGCCATATTTTACTGAGCCAACGTGCTAACTTATTGGGATACATTTATTTATATTAATTTAGAATTAAGAACTATGGAATAGGCTTATGGTATAGCCCCTACTTACCCAAAGTAAATGCAATTTACGGAGAACAATTACTGTTTTATTCAGTATCTAATAACAATCTTATTAGTGCTGGTGTTTGGGAATATTAATTTAACATTTTCCCCAAGTTTCTCTTAAACTGGTGTCTTCCTCGCAAACATATAACTCGTGTTTATTGAAGTGAATTAATATTGGGAAATAATATCAGTTTGGCTGTAACATAGCAGGAGGCACCTGGATACCAATTTGTTACACTGGATTCAAATAATGTATTATAACATATAGGCTACATCTACATTACAAGGTTTTTGCGCAAAAACAGCTGTTTTTGCACAAAATCCTGCGGAGCATCTACACCTCAAATGATCTCTTGTGCAATTAAATGGGTAATTAAACGGCAGAACAGAGGGCTTTTTCTGCCGTAGGTAAACCTCCTTTTCTGAGGCATAACTGCTTTTAGCGCTACAGCTATTGCGTAAGAAGGCAAGTGTGGACTCTCCAGAGGGGTTTCTTGCGCAAGAAACCCCTCTGGGGAAAAGCACAGGTGCTGTGATGGCCATTCCGTGAATGGCCATCAGAGCTTTCTTGCGCAAGAGCGTCTATGCAGTGTGGATGCTCTCTTGCGCAAAAGCACATTGATTTTGCGATGTGCTTTGAGGTGTGGACGTGCTCTTCTGCAAGAAGTTTTTGTGCAAAAACTCTTGCACAAAAGGCATCTTTTGCAAGAAGCATGTAGAGTGGACGTAGCCATAGAGCGACCAACACTATAGCAGAAACTGGAAATCCATGCTAGCCCCTAATTTCATTTGCTAATAACTTTCAGCAGGGAGAGGAGGCTGAAATGTATTTCTTGCTGAATCTCAACTCATTGGGGAAGGAGGTTTGGGTGTCTTTCTTTTGCAAGCTTAAGGAAAATCTCTTCAGTTGCCTGTGTGCGAAGGGGCATGTACCAAAATGCATGCGCTTGAGTGGAGAAATTAGCCCATTTGATAGTGTTCTATAGGCACATAGTGGATAGTCTGCTTGTAAGAGAAGTAATGTCTAGTGGTCAGTGCCACTCCACCACCGGGCGTATCCCCTTAAGGATTTTGAAAGACCCAGGAAAGATATTCAAGGATCTAAAGAAGGACAAGAATACAGAAGAAGTGATCCCAGGTGTAAGTAGCAGTTGAGAGAAAACCAGGCACTGTTTCTTTAAAGGCCTGGAATCAGGAGCCTGGCAGGCGGGAAAAGAGGAGGGGATGTCAAGGTTCCTCTTTCCCGCCAACCAAGTGGGGGATGAGTTGGGAGAAAGGGGCCAGTGTAAAGTTTGCCTCCTTCCTCACAGCGAGGGCAGACACTGACTGAAGAAGGCTGTAGTTTTGGAAGGCCAGTGTGACGGTAGGAGCAGCTCAGGGAAGCGGCAGAGGGGCTGACGGAACAGTCTTTAGCCACCTAAAACAGGGTCCCTGGGCTGAAACCCAGAGGAGAAGGCAGGCCTCTACCTTCCCACCAGAGCACGAGGTGGTGCACAGGTCTTAAGAGTAAAAATGGCCAAGAACAAGTTCCAGATAGATGTGGGACTCCTCTACTCATGATTAAAGAAGGTATGTGTGGAGTGCAAAGGTTCAGCTAAAGAACCCAGTTTGGAAAACAGCTACTGTGAAAACCACCTGTAGTCATATCTGCCCACATTCTGCTCCTTTAAGAGCAAGAAAGAATGGCTAAGGTGCTAGATGGAGACCGAGGCAATCTGAGTTCGCTTCCCAGTTTGGTAACAGCCTTCTTGGTTGAACTGGGGCAAGTCACTTAATCTCTCTGCAACTCAATTCCCTGACTGTAAAATGGGGATAAACACTGAAGGCCACTAGACTTGGAATTCCCTGACTGGGACTTTTTGTGTCAGCTCAAAAGGACATAGACAGAGTAGTGAGCTGGCTGGAAGGCTAGGCCACGAAAAGCTACAACATATCACTGGGGAACCAGAATTGCCAAAGTGGGTGCTAGACTGAAAAATAACCTGCAACACCCTACATGGATGCTCTCTGGAAGTGAGACACACATTCACAAGGCAGAATTCAGACACTGCTGTGATTCAGAGGAACTGATGATTGTACACACACACACACACACACACACACACACACACACACACACACACACACACACACACACACACACACACACACACACACACACACTTTTTAAGGCCTCCCTCAAGAATGTTTTAGAATGACCAGCTCAGTGGTGATCCTATAACCTAAAACCACTACAAAACCAAAATAGAGAACTTCAGGTTTTCCTTCAAGGAAATAACCTACTTATTGTGTAGCATATTTCCAAAAGGCATTATGAATCTCCTGTTCTTGGCAAGCCCTTCCAGCATCTGAGAAGAGTGACTGGAAACACTTCTGCTATAATTGAGGCTGGTTAGCAGGGATTGTAAGCCTGTATTTGGATTGCAAATGGCCATGGTACTTTTACAAATTGCCCTGCTCTGGAACTGTGTGTTTCCTGAAAAATACACCACCTCTACTTGGGCTTAAAGAAGGTATGTGTGGAGTGCAGAGGTTGGGCTAAAGAACCCTGTTTGGAAAGGAGCTACAGTGAAAACCACTTATAGTCATATCTTCCCTCACCCCCTCATTCTGCTCCTTTAAGCACAAGAAAGAATGGGTAAGATGCTAGATAGAGGCATGAGATCTGGATGCAGCACCCGGTTCTGTAATAGCTCTCCGGGGTGAACCTGGGCAAATCACTTAATCTCTCTGTGATTCAATCCCCTAACTGCAAAATGGGGATAAACATAATTTCTTTCTCCCATTGTTTATCTTCCTCATCTATCTGGCTTGCTCTTTGAGGCAGGTAGTGTCTCCATCTATAAGCAATGGACTTAAACTGCAGCAAGGGAGGTTTAGATTGGACATTAGGAAAAGTTTCCTACCTGTCAGGGTGGTTAAACACTGGAATAAGTTGCCTGGGGAAGTTGTGGAGTCTCCATCACTGGAGCAGGTTAGACAGACATCTATCAGGGATATCCATCTAGATGGTGCTTGGTCCTGCCATGAGGGCAGGCAACTGGACTCGATGACCTATTGAGGCCCCCTTCCAGTTCTAGTGTTCTATGATTCTAGGTGCGAGCTGTTGCACAAACTCTAGGTGCTACTGTAACATAAGCAATAACTTAAATACTCCAAGGCTATGTCTACACTGGCAGGTTCTTGCGCAAGAACAGCCATTCTTGCGCAAAAACTTGCCAGCTGTCTACATTGCACGCACATTCTTGCGCAAGTAAATCTACAGTACAGTGTGGAAATCAGGGCTTCTTGAGTAAGAACTCTGACGCTCCCTCTCAGGAAGAAGCTTTCTTGCACAAGTGTTCTTGTGCAAGAGGCCAGAGTAGACAGGCAACATGAATTTCTTGTGCAACAAACCCCTATGGCTAAAATAGCCATCAGAGCGTTCTTGTGCAAGAGAGCGTCTACACTGCCATGGATGCTCTTGTGCAAAAGCACAACTTTTGCGTAAGAGCACGTGGAAGTGTAGACGCTCTCTTGTGGAAGATTTTTTTGCACAAGAACTCTTCCGCAAAAGAGTTCTTGCTCAAGAAGCCGCCAATGTAGATGTAGCCCAAGAAGGGCCACAATAAGCAAAATTACACTGAGTATAGCCGTGCCAAACATAAGCCCCAATTTCAGATTGTCCAATTTGGGTGCGTCTACACTGCACCCGTAGCTCGAAATAATGCGTGGCTTATTTTGAGTCAATTTTGAAATAGCTTAGTTAGTAATTTGGAGCTGTCTACACAATGCCAAATTTCAAAATAACCTGCTATTCTGAAACATCCCTTTCTCCTTGTTGAACAAAGTTTACAGGGACGTTGGAATAGTGAGATTTCAAAATAACGGTCTTGCTGTGAAGATGCAGGATAGCTATTTCAGGATGTCTCCGGTATCCTGAAATAGCGCTGCCGTGTAGACGTAACCTTTCACAGCAGGATTTTCACTGTGTCCAGGTTCTAGGTTCCACTGCAGGTTCTAGGTTCCATCCTCAAAACGTTCCTGAACAGGTTTCTTGTTCCTAATATTTCCTTGGGTTTATTTAGCTTTTAGAAGCAAAAATCAAACCAGAAAATTGATATATGTGGTGATAGTCTTAATAATGGTGTTTCCTTGTAATTACCTCCAGTGTAGTAATTTGTGCTTCTAAAATAATAGCACTTATTTCCTAATTGCTCTGGAAGAATGGATCTTCAACAGCCTTGCAGGATTAAGGATATTTTCTGTAAAAACAACAACAAACCTTCCTTCTCTGCCCCGGCCCCCATCAAACACTCCCCCCCCCCCAAGTCTGATGTATGATGCAATTCTGTAAGGCTAAGCAGCCTCTGTTCCAACTGCAATCGATTTAAGTTGAAGGTGCTCAGCCTTCCCCGAATTGGGCACAATGTTTGTAACCAGATGTGGTTCCCAATTCTGACTGATGTTAATTGCTCCTACTTACACTTTTTACCTTTATTCTGCATACGTCCCACTTACGTGGTTGACGTGGGTGTTTCTGAAACCTAAACCACATAAGTACTTTTGATGCCAGGCAAACAGCTGCAGTGCTGCTCTTGCGTTTGTGAAAAGATCACACAAATCAATTAAAAAAAGGAAAAGAAAGAAAAGAAAGACCTGGCTACGTATCACCTCATCGGTAGCGTTCTGAATGCTGCTACATTAAATAAGTGTTTTAGCCACATGACTTTGAAAGATTTTGGTTTCTTTAGGGGGGAAAATGGTTTAAAATAGTTCTTGAATTGATCTGTTTCTTACCAGCTCGTGAAATGCGGCATGGAGTATTTTTCTGGAACCGATATGATACGACTTTTCCATAGCTTTCTGTTTCAACAGTGCAGCACTGCATGAAACCACATCCCTGTCCTCTGAAGTTTTATGAAACAATATATGTAGTGTGGTTGAGAGAGTAACTTAAAATGTCCACTGTTGAAGCACAGATGATACATGACGCTTAATGGGATGTTATAAGCGAGTGATGCGATAGGTCTGCTGGAGAAGGAACATTCATTGCGGCGTGCCACGCCGCAAATAAAGACAGAGGCATGGTTGGGAGGTCAAATTGGCCACAGCTTTTATTGAATAACCCATTGAACCAAATAAAGCAAACCTAAAACGACTCTGGCAGTGCGTGCCAGACTTGAGTCGCAGGTGCGGTTGGCTTTCTTAGGGTCACAGCCCATGCTGTGGAACAGAGCTTCTTGGACACTAATCTGCAGTACATTTGCTGGGGCAGGGGACCCCACAACCTTGAAACGAGTTATCGATGCTCAGGTTATGGGATGTGCAAGCAGGAGTGCTCCTGGTCATTGAAATGGACATGGCCTGCGTACCCTTGCAGATGTCCCTCCCAGTCAGTTTGGCAGAGAGGAGCATGGGACAGGCGTGGCTGTTCCTCTCACTCATGTGTGAATGATTGCTCATCAGCACAGCTCAGAAAATGGAGGCAAGGATCCATCAGCAATGTTTCCCTTTATTATTGGGTTAGGTTGGACGTTAGGAAAAACTTCCTAACTTTCGGGGTGGTTAAACACTGGAATAAATTGCCTAGGGAGGTTGTGGAATCTCCATCTCTGGAGATATTTAATAGCACGTTAGAGAGGCATCTCTCAGGGGTGATCTAGATGGTGCTTGGTCCTGCCGTGAGGGCAGGGGACTGGACTCGATGACCTCTCAAGGTCCCATCCAGTTCTAGTAGTCTATGATTCTATGATTAGTGTCTCTATTTTGAAAGTATTGCCTGCCACAGTGTAAATTCTGAGCCAAAATTGGGTACCTACATGGAGTGTATTTGTGTATTGGAGAACCTCATGACCCCAGAAGAAAAATGAAAACTCACTAGAATTATCTGATCCTGGGTCATGTAAATTTCATCCATAACTTTACTTTAAGGTGGCTTTTTGCACTTGATGTAAAAACCACTGAGTCTGTAAAGACAGTGAACAATAATGGAGAGCTCTGACCACCTTCTCCATTTTCCTCTGTCCTCATTCCATTATTGGAGGTCGTCTGGAATTATCCTGAGCCTGTAGCACCTGTAGCAGTCATGATTGCTAGCCTCCATTCCATATGCTGATTTGAGTACCACTTAGCCACTACATAAATCCCTTTCGCCTTCCTTTCTAGAGGCTACAGTTGCCTTTCTCCATAAATTCTCAACCCACTGAAGTGTAAGCTTCCCCAGCACACAGTCAGATGCTCACAGGGCTGTCGAATGTAATAGTCATTCACCATCTGGACTCGAATCTTTAAACAGGCAAAGGTAGCTCCTTAAGGACTCTGTCATGGGCTGTGCATTATTCTACACAGATCTGCACCCCAGCTCTGGATCCACCCACCTTCAAATTATAGGGAAATTCTGGAAAAAACCCTAACTCAATGGGGAAAGCTAAAAGTCTGAATTCTCAATCTGGACATTCACCTTTCCTCTAGAACCATGATGTTCAACTAGTTCTGAAGCAGTAGCCAACATAGGGGACTAGAGTGGCTACTGCTATAGTGAACTAGCCACACTCAACCGGTCAAGTAGCCACATGTGGCTTGTGTGTTGGACACTATGGCTCTAGAACCATTCCTACCCTCTACAACGTCCACTGTGCTTTGATGTTCCTTGTCTAGGGAAGGGGTGAACTAACTGTTGACTTCAGGATTTTAGAATGTGTTGTTCTGTTGTTTCCCCTGTAGGTGACAGTGAGATTGTAAATAATATGTATGAGACAGACCCTGATCTCCTGGCTGGTGAGAGTGCAGAGGAGGAAACAGAGGACAGTATTATGTCCCCTATCCCCGTTGGACCTCCATCACCTTTTCCTACCAGTGAGGACTTCACCCCCAAGGAAGGCTCACCTTACGAAGCCCCTGTCTACATTCCCGATGACATTCCAGTCCCACCAGACTTTGAACTCAAAGAATCCTCGATTCCAGGGGCAGGGCTGGGGATATGGGCCAAAAAGAAGATCGAAGTTGGGGAAAGATTTGGACCTTACATGACAATACCAAGGACCACGTTAAAGGAAACAAACTTTGGATGGGAGGTAAGCATGCCGAATATGATTGATCACTCTCATTTGTCTTGTATACAAAATACGTATGAAGCTATATTGAGTTCCAACTGGCCTGGTAACAAGAATATTTAGAAAGGAGATACCCTGCTAATGTCATATTTCTTTGGCGCATTTTGTACCACAGTTTACATGCACTACTTTAAAAAGCAACAGAAATCCTGCTGGATAGCTTTTGGGCTGCAAATGTCCCTCTAGTACCATTGTCAGAAGGCTGGCTTTTGTGATGTTGTGTCATTTCTTCAAACACACATTCTTGCTATTTTCTAAAGTTGCTGTCACAACAGAACAAATCAGATTAATTGCACAGTACTTTGGAGATACCAAAATACATATGTGTGTTACCTTAGCTGGCCAGTCCATATTTGTCGGATCAGTCCTTCAGCTGGTTGTAGAAAAAACACTTGCATCCATTAGTATCACTGATAAGTGTGTTCTAGAGCCCTTTGCCGTGTGACAATGGAAAAGAAACAGAAAAAGGGGCTCTTCTGGCTCCTTATTCACCCAGAATTGAACGAGGAGCCATTTTAGAATAAGAAAAACAGTAATATCCTTAATACACTTGTCTGCCTCTTTGCTTGACTGTTGAGTTTACCCTAGAACCTTTTCCAACCTCTCCAGCTCTGTGAATTCCGGTCTGCAAATATCCCACACCACTCTTACAGTATGGAGAATTATTTCTGAATTGTGTATTAGCTCAAACGTAATTTAGCTGTTTTGGAGAAATGTTGTTTAACACGTTGTTGTTAAAATTCTATAGGAAGGTTGTGTTGTGTTTAATCTCTAGCCCTGACTGATAGGAAAACAAGGCCACATTTTCAGTTCCAGGATGCTCAGCAGTGTTAAAACACCTGAAATTTTATTAACCGCTATGGTTTAAAGAACCCGAGGGAAAATACTTCCTAGCAAGGTTTCCAGTACTTTTTGGTTTTGGTCACGTTAGAAACGGTATAGTACAAGAACTGCCTGTCTTCTGGTATTTCTCCTTCCCATCCTGGCTGATATTCAAGGCAAATACATGATGTAGTTTCTTTAGTTTTGTTCACATGCAATTCCAAAATATTAGAAAAACCATGCTGGTTTTAATAAGCTCACATCTACAGTCGGAACCACCGAGTAGTATATTTTTGGAAAAAGAAATATATCTCTATATATGCTTATCCTCATCCTTAAAATAATCCTCATTTCTGAAACAATGCACTTTATAACAATAAGGACACATCTTATTCTGTCATTTGCAGAGATGGGAGAATAGAGGTGACAGCTTCTTACAATGTTTTGCAAACTAAATACCCTACTCCAGTTCAAAATGTTGGTGAAACAATTGTTGTTTTTTCACAAATATTTTTCCATATGAAATTCTGTTTGTATGACTTAAAAAACTAAGTGAGTAATACATGTAATTCAAACCTCTTTCTGTAAGAAAATTAAATTTATCTTGTAGCTGAATGGATTTTGCTTGAGACAAAAAGTGGAAATGCCGTATGACGTCAAGTGGCCAATCAAAAAACAATTAAAAAATAACCAAGAACGAGCGGCAAAAGCCAACAAAAGCCCACACATTTTTGTTTGAACTCATAAACATCAAAGAATGTTCATACTCTGAAAAATGGTCAAATTTCATTTAAAATGTTTGCGCTCAACTCTGGTTATATTTACACTCCTCAAAATTCATTGAGTCTTTAGATTTTACAATCAGATTCCAATGAATCCTTGATAAATGTGTTCAGCTGTAGCTGATGTCTTTGTCTACTTTTTTAAATGTCCAACGTGCAGAAAAAAGAAAAAGAAGAAAATGCAGTGCACAAACAAAGCCCGACTAAATATTACCTTTCCTCTGTAGTAGGAAGTTCCTGAAGAGTTAGAACTGGGAACTTGCTTGAATTATGAATGAATGAGTGAGTCAGGTTTCCCTAGCTCTCGGGCTATGTCTACACTGCAGAGTTTTTGCACAAAAACTCACGGAACATCCACACCTCAAGCGCATTTTTGTGCAAGAAAATTTACAGTGAATCGACAGAACAGAGAGGTTTTGGCGGCATAGGAATTCCTCTTTCTACGAGGAATAACTCCTTTTTGCACAAGAGCTCTTGTGCAAAAAGGTATGTGTGGATGGGAAACGGTTTTTTTGTGCGAAAACAGCCTATCGAAAGAAGCACAGGTGCCCTGGTGGCCATTCTGTTAATGGCAATCGGCTTTCTTGCAAGAGAGCATCCATGCAGTCTGAACATTCTCCTGTGCAAAAGCGCATCGCTTTTCTGATGCGCTTTTACAGTGTGGATGTGCTCTTGTGCAAGAATTTTTTTCAGAAGATCTCTTCCTCAAAAAGCTTTTTGTGCAAGAAACCTGCAGTGTAGACGTAGCGAAAGAAAGAGAGACAGACAGATAGACTTTCCTCAGTATGTAATGGAGGTGCCTTCTAGGTTCATCCCTGAGTTAGCTCCTGTTGTGAAGTTTGTAGGGCATAGAATGGTTGGTCAATATCATGTTAAATTGATATCATGAATAAATTGTCAGGGAGGCTGTGGAATCTTCATCATTGGAGCTATTTAAGAGCACGCTAGATAAACAACTATCAGGGGTGGTCTAGAGGGGGCTTGGTCCTGCTGTGAGGGTAGGGGACTACACTTGATGACCTCTCGATGTCCCTTGATGTCCCTTTTAGTTCTAGAATTCTGTGAGTCTATGTTCAAAATTTGCTTTTGAAAAAGACTCCCTCCTCTCCCCCCCATCAAAGTACTACGAATATTTGTCCATTTCAGGGAGGGGGTGAGCACAGGGTAGCTTGGGGAGCACATGAAATACTGTTTTCACACTTTGAGAGAAACATAACATCTTGTGGAACAAAGGAAAGTCTTCAAGGAACATGAGAAGTAAATGGTTCTCAAGCTAGGAGATGGGAGGGACTGTGAATGGAAGTAAATCCTTTTGTTTTTCTGAACCTGACACGTGGAATTGGTCTTTGAGCTTTTTGGTCCTCCTCAGGATGATCAGAGATTAAATATGGTGCCATGTCTTTAGCTCACAAGTCCTGGAAATTGAAGGGAGTTTGAACACTAGAGTAGAGTGTTTTCTTTTCCTCCTGTAACCTTGAGGTAACTTTGTTCTTGTCTGCTGTATTCTTCAGATAGAAGTCTCTGTTTACTTTCATGTTTTTCAGTAATGTTCCATATCACCATTACTCAATGAATGGTAGGCCTGGCACAAGCTTTTTCTATTATCGGCCATATATGTTGACTCTGTGATACTATTTATTTTTGCAGTATACGTGAGAGAACTTTCCTTCTCTATGGTGCGCCTCACACATCTGTGGTATTCCTTTGTTCCCTGGCCTGCCAGCTACTTTTCATGCAAGAAAGTTCTCGATATTTGTCTTCAATCTAACAGCCTCAAACAGTCTTTGACCTACTCTGATGCTATCTGTTTTGACCTTGTGAGTTCAAATACAAGTCACCTCTTTCTTTGTGTGTCCTTTCTTCTTTCAGTTGGTCATTTACAAGTCAGTGATGAGCAATTTTTAATAATTGCTTTTTAGAAATCTACTTTTAGTCACTTAAGAATCTTCCATGTGTTATGTCTCAGCAGCATGGCTGGAGAACTTAGAGTTCTGAATGGGAATGCATGTAAAAATAGCACTTTTTCTACTCTATTTGTTGAATTTACATTTTGTTGCTATTTCATTTGAGTGTAAGACTGGAAAAACCCTGAAAACAGGTTTCCTGTGCTGTCTCCTCTAGTAATCCTTTTTCCTAAAGAATAATAATTTCTTAGAGCAAGCGTTTCCATCCTCTGGCAATGACAGTCACTACATAGGAAACTGGACATTGTGAAAGGATGATCAGTAAATTTTTTTGTAACACGTTAACATTTTAACTAGACTCTATATCTCTGTGCTATTTGTTGCAGAAATAACAATCAATGATATAGAGTGTTAGTAATAGATCATGAAAAATGTTCACAATTATAACAGTGCTAGTTGTGTGCTAGCTACTCCCATACCAGTAAATACTCAACTATAGTTCAACATAATAATTTAAAAAAAAACTTCTGTGAGACTTCTGGTTTCAAAATTCCTTGATTTATAGTGCTAGAAAGTAGAATCCTTTCACAGGGCTATTTACTTACTGAAGGCTAATACTCTATGAATATACGGTTTGATTTGCAGTGCAGCATTTCATGAATGTGTTTATTTCATGGAAGATCATTGTTCCTGGTTTGATAGTTTCTTACAGAATAAGTGGACATCATTTCATGTCCAATAGCTGCAATTTCTAAGTTAAAAATTAGCAGTTACAAATAAAAAATCCTGAAGACTTTTTTTTTAAATGTAACTTTCTGTTTTTTTGGTAAAACTTAAAAAACAACAAATAGTCTAGTTAGCACCTTAAAGACTAACAAAACATGGTATCATGCACTTTTGTGGGCACAACCCACTTCTTCTGATGACACAGATTTTTTTTTTTTTTTGTGCTTTGGTTTCGTCCCTCAAACATAAAATGTTGAACTTCAAAACGGGAGGTATTAAAGCAATCTTGGACTAATATAAATTAAGAATGCCACTGGAACTTTTAACAACACTGAAGGATCAAGATCTCAGGGGGTTTTTACATCTTGTCTGAAAGTTGGTTGCTCTAATGCTCACTAGCACCACCTTTGGGTATTGGTTCAGCACTAAATCTAGCCAATATTTTTCATCATACTTTCTAATTTTGACCACAACAGTGGAAGACAGTCACATTCTTTTTTGCCTTATATAGACCAGTTTCATTCAGCTGTCTTCCAATAATGTTTTCATAATGCACTTATCTTTGTAATAGCTGACTACGAAGGCTGGGGGCTATCTGGAAAATTCAGATCAGGTGTTTGACTTAGATTTTGCACACCCCAAAAATGTGAGTTTCTACAGAACTTGGAATTTAGTTGACCCCATCTCTAATTATCCAGGAATGGCCACAATCTTAGGTAAATATAGGGATACTGTAATGTAGGAGGTCATTACTATAAAATATTGTGGCTTTAGGATTTTTTTTTTTCATAGAAAGGATCATGGTAGTGCTATAGAGCCCAGACTTTTAGAAAATTGACTCTGGTTCTGCACTTTGTAACTCAGGTTCATCTGCCTTTAAAAAAAAAAATAAAGAAGAAACTCCTTTGGTCTGGCAAACTTGTGAGAACAGGTTTTCTTGTAAATATGGAACAATTCATTCTGGTGAGGATGGAATTACTTTAAGATCAGCTTTCTGTTTCTAGGCCTAGATGAGGGTAGGCATGTGAATATTAACGCAAAACAAAACAAAAAAATGCTAATTGAACTTCTTTAAACTTCAGAATAGGCTCGGGGACCTGTTTGAGGTAGGGGTCAGTACTAATTTCTTCTGAACAGCTTCACCCGTGCCTGGTGTTGATGCAAAATATCTAGCTCCAGGAGGCAAAAGAAGAATGCCATTTGCTGAAACTTTCAGCTTATTCATTATTTCCCTTAATAGCCTAAAACATCACACAGGGAATACAGAAGGCCGGGTCTGACCTTGAAAGAGGAAAAAAAAAAGATGCATAATTATTTATTACAGACATTTTCCCCTTTAGCGAGACAAGAAGATTCAGGTTTGCAGTGTGTGAATATCTCCCATTTTATCTGCTCCATTCCTTTAACCACATTGTTTCTTTATACATTCTTTCTCAAATATTTGCTTTCTGGCCTTGGTTTTTATGCATATTCTTTAATTCAAACCACACCTGTTAACCCCCCTCCCTCAGAATAACACTGCACAGCAGTGAATGATTCACGCTCATTTCATAAGAATAAATGAGATGTGTCGACCTGGTAACTACCCCCCCCCCCCCCCCCCGCCCCGACAGAGATGACTCAGTAAATGTTCATATAGTTCGGTGTGTGCTCTGTGTGTACTCTCTGAAACAGTCATTCCTGGAAACCATCTCCCCACTGGTTTGTCTGTTTATTTTTTATTGTTTAAAAAAGAGGATGCAGCCCAAATTAAAGGCCCTGGATTCTGTGTTGTGAGTGACTGCATTTCAGTCATGCCGGATGACACAGAATGTACCAGACACAGGATCCCAAATAAATCAGAGCGTGTTTTCACTTGATTGCCCCTGGGGCCTTAAAAAAAAAACAAAACCCTCCACAATGAATATGATCATTGGTTGAGTAAATAATGACATTTATCATAGTGCTGTTTATTTTGCTAATTAAGAGATGGTTGGGACTGACATCTCAGAGGGAAATATAGCAACTGAATGCCAGGAAGCTTGGGAGCAGTGTTCCAAAATGCCTTTAGGGTAGTTTGCATCACAGCATAAATACAACTAATAGAACAGGATTATGAGTCCCTCTATTCCAACTTGTGTCTGAAGAGTGACAATCCATTGAGCCATAGAAGGAGATTTCTTGCACCTGTCGTATAAGCGTCAGAGAGGCAAAACAGAATTGCCCCTTACTGAGAAAAAAAAATTTTTTTGTTCCATTTTTAATGGTGATTATAGAAACCATCTTTCTGAAGATACACAGTTGTGTGGTTAAATTAAGAGCAAGCTGTTCAAGATACAGCTAGCATTCCTTGCTTGGACGCGCCAGAATCATATCTGGGCCAGTAGTAAATGCTGGTGGTTTCTGAATATCTGAAACATTTGATGTTGTCAGTTACGCATACTAGTTCAGCCTCTTTCCTCCCGCAGGAGAGACTATTTAAGCATTGTGTGTGGTTTTTTGTTTTGTTTTGCTTTTAAGAAATTGTGACGCACACACACCAAAGAAAAAATGTGCTTCAAAGAACTGGCTCTGAGAATTGTGGGGAGAGTCATATCTCCTCAGGGTTTAAACAAAATTAAGTCAAGTCAGAAAAGAATCTGAACTGGTTTCAGAAAGTGATGGTTTCTGGATTGATTTTCACTGGGAGGAGCATAGAATCCAAACTATCTCACTTCACTTAAGAAGCTGATCCAAAGTCCACTGGCATCTCTGAGAGTCTATAGAGGATCGAGCCCTGAAAGAATTTATGTTCCCCACAACCTAAGGGGCAAATAGTTTTATTAGTGCAAAAACCAACCCCAAATCCTTGACTTTATAGAGAAAAAGCCAACCAAAATTCTCAACCCTAAATTGAACTGATATTGAACTACCAAATTTGTTTTGGAATTCAGATTTGGACTCCAAATTGGAAGGGCTAAAACATGAGGGATCCCATCCCTGCTGTGTTGCCACTACAGTATTACTAGAAAGGAACCAAAATAGTTATCTTCCAAGAGATTGTGTATTCATTTATCTCATTTCTAGACCAGAAAGGTTTGGAGAAGCAGCTGAGCTCTTCAGCTATATGCAACTGAACCCAAGAATCTGTTTGCCCCACCTCTTAATATTGTATATCCTGATTATATTTAGACAGAAAGGATACGATGCTATTTCCTTGTAGCTTTTCTTTCTATATCTTCTGATTCCCTCAATTCCTCTAATCTCTCTCCTGAGGGTAGTGTTAGTATAACAACCATTCTCTATCTGAAGGCAGGAGTTTGTGACTCGCTCCCTTCAGAACCACATCTAGTGCTCTTGCAAGGTATAAGCAGTTTTAGGCCTAGTTGAAGATAACCCCCACCATCAATCTAATTGATGTGATTTGCATAGCTGAAGTCGACGTACTTACCGAAATGTCTTGAGAGTGGTAAGGTCAGTGGAGGCTGCTCTCCCGTCGATGCTGACTACTCTTCCTAAACTGGTGGAATACGGGCATTGATGGGAGAGCACTCACATATAGATGTATCCAATCTAAGTAGACACGATAAATTGACCACCGGTTGATCAATCATTGCAGCATGGATCCCAGGCTTAGAGGAGTCAACCCCTTAGGGAGCTGCTGAAGAATGGTGCATACGCCCTTCCCAGCGATAGAGCATGACACATTTGTAATATATATATATATTTCTACAGGGTTCCTTTGCAGTTCTGCAAATTGTTTCAATTACATAATTCTGCAAAAGCAAGAGTCTGCAGGGTATTGGGCATATGGTAAACAGAACAAGAGGCAAGGTGCATCTTCCTAGGCACATCTATAGGTTCTAGTAGGTGCTAAAAATTATTAAAGCATAATTGTTTCTAATTGAGTAGTTAAAGTTTGTGTCTAAATGATTTTCAGGGTTTGCAAACTTGGCTGTAGCCAGTTGGTGTCAGCTGAAATTTGGCAAAGTAAGTGAATTTTAAAAAAAGAGTCTGTTGGGAAAAACATCTATTGAACTTTTCCTTTTGACTTTTTATTTACGATGGGATTTGAAAGTAGCTGCCTGGATGGGCTTGGAAACTGAGACATCTTCCCATAGAACAGGTACAGTATGGGCATGAACAGTGCCAATGTCTCCCATAATGCATTGCCTAGACTCTGTTGAGCTGTGACTGCCTCTCAGACTGAGTGGATGAAGCAGCCTCTAGATCCCTTTATTTGTTGGTTTCTCTGCTATGAGTGGTATTAAGAAAATATGCCAAGCTTTGCTGGCAGCAATGTAGGGATACTGGGTTCTGGTCCAGAAATGAGTATAAAACCAGTTATCTCAAATGCCAGAACTTCAGAAAAGTTTTGGAATTGGGTTCTAAAATTGGATTGACCCAAGGCAGGTAGAATTCTTGAGTCTACAAAGGGAAATTACCTCTCATTAGTTATGTCCAGGGCTTTTTTTGTTTGGCCAAATTTTATCTGTAGACAAAGGTGAAAAATATATCAAACCAGGGCAAAGTGAAACTATAGACATCCATGCTGCTGTCTGATGCTTCACTGACAACATGACCTAAGGGTTAGAGGAGGGAGTCTGTTTTAGCCCAGGAACGCCAAGAAATCCTGCACTATCTTAAGCACTGCTCTGAAACATGGGTATATAAGGAATTAAGGAAAAAAAGAGACAGAAGCAATGACTAAGAATACCTCCCTGATATTTCTCCTTTATTTCCATAAGGGGTAATAACTCATGAGTGATCCGGGAGAGGGCACTTTCTTTAAATAGAACATTCTGATTCACAAGCAGAAAAAGGAAATAAATATTTTCTTTTCGTCTTTGAGAGACATACATGAATGCCAGCTTCTGAAGCACTATTTTATCATCTACATTTTTTTAAAAAGAGAGAGCTAGGAACCAAGAATAGCTCGTTTGTGACCACAGGACTTGAAAAATAGCCTTTTCATTGTCAGAACTCTTGCAGGGTACAGGACACTATTTCTTCCTCTGGAATGTTAACCTTCATATAATTCTAGGCTTTATTTTTTTTTCTTCTCCCAGAAAGCCCTGGCTGACGGAGCATTAGAACACAGTAGCTTTTTGTAAGGGGAATGATCGATACGTTAGAATTAAATCACACGTGTTACGTGGAAGGCACCATTTTTTATCCTAGCTCATCTCTGGTTCCAAAATGCAGAAGCATCACTAGGTGGCTTGCAACAAGTCTGTGCAGAATGTAGTGGTTGCCCTAGGAAAGGAGTCATATAATTATTTTCTTTAGGTTGTCTCTGGGTAGCTCATCCCTGACTCCTTTGGCCAGACTCAGACTCTCCAGTGCAAGTTGTTTGCAAAGTTTGCTCCGTTTTCAGTCATACCTGCAGGAAGCTGCCAAACTTCAAAGCCCCATATACAACATGATTTTATTACAAAATCACTAATCAGCCTAGAATTAGATTCCAAAGGTTTTGCAAACTTGATCTGAGTTTTGAGCTTGTAATGAAATCTGAAAATAGGTTTCAGATTGGGTTGCCGATAGCTTGTGCTGCCTGTGTCTTGTGTGAATGGGATGGGATGCTCATGGAAAATTGTCGAGGTTTCAGAGTGAAATTTTGTAATATTTAGCGACATGACTTGAAAGCTATTTTCAGATTTGAAAGTTTTGTATGTGCAGGGACTAGGGTTGCCAGGTGTCCGGTTTTGACCTGGACAGTCCAGTATTTGAGGTTTCTGTCTGGGAAATAAATTGAGAAAATACCGGACATTTATATGTCCGGTAGTTTCTAATTAAGTAAGTTTTATTATTATGAGTATCAGTACGTAGTTACGTACTGCCTGGCTGGTAGACGCGCTCACGCTGTGTGAGCATGTCTACCAGCCAGGCAGTACGCAGCTACGAAGTAGAGAGGAGGGAGGTGGGGGTGGGATGGAATCCCCGGGCCCAGACACACTTGTGCTTGTCCGGGACTTTCTCTGGGCCAGCTCCGCTCTCTGCTGGCCGGTTCCCTCCAGCCGCTCCCTCTGATCCCCTCCCAGCCAGCCCCGCACCCCGCCGGCCAATTCAATCCCCCTGACACTGTCCCGGCCAGCCCCGCTCCCCCTGACCTCCTTCTGGCCAGCCCTGTTCCTTTCCTGGCCGGTCCCCTCCCCTCATCTGAGATCAAGTGTGTCTGGTATTTTTTTTGAAGCCATCTGGTAACCCTAGAAGGGACTGGTGGGTTTTGTCCTTTTTTTTCATGAGGTGGTTGGGCAACTCCCATGTCAGCTGCAAATGCAGAGGGGTACAAAAGGTTTCGAATTTGAGCCCCTCAGGAGCTTTTCAGACTATGGAGACGATCAAGATACCAAATGCTTGGCTCAGAAATGTACATACTTTCAATTGCTCATTCTCGTCCTCTTTATTTATTTAATCCCAACAAAGTGCTGGGCGCTGGACAATAAGCAAAATGAGACAATCTCTGCCCTATAGAATTTACCATTTTGAAAGAGAGAAACAAAGGAAGATAAGTGTTATGGGAAATACCTGAGGAAAAATAACATAAGGCACGCCTTCACTTACCATGCCGGAGCTTGGCCTTCTGGTGTTCGATTTAGCAGGTCTAGTTAAGACCCTCTAACTTGACCGCTGAGGGCAGCTCCAACCAGCACCTGTACTCCTCACAGTTGTCAGGCATAAGGGAAGCGGAGAGGAGCATTTGCTCCCGTCCGCCTCCTGCTGTGGGGATGGCGTCAAACTCGGCTTAAGGTAAGCCGACTCCAGTTATGAAATTTACCTTGCTGGAGATGCAAACATTAAGCTGACCCTCCAGGTCTTGGGTAGACCTCACCTTAGAGAGACATTTTTGGGAGGACTGGTTAATAGGCAAAAAGCCCTTATATGGGCTTTGCTAAAGGAGGTAAACTGGATTGGCAGCAAAGAGAGGTAGGAGGGCATTCCATGTATAGAGGTTGAGGATTTAGGTCTGCTCCCCCCATCTCACAAATCACTTACTTTTTGTTCTAAATTGCACATCTCGTCAGCTCCTCTGCCCAGCCATCCCTGTCAAATATCCACCTAGGCTCATTTGTGCATCTCTCTTCATTTCCTGCTTCTCTGTGCCCTCTCTGAGAGCAAACAGATAACAGGATCATTTTAGACACTGGGCTAAGTGGAAGCTGGTTACCTTAATCAGGTTCCAGCCTGGTAATAGTGGGCTGTGACCATTTAATGTGTTTGCATTGATCAAAGACATGCACATTCAAGTGGGATGTGTAAATAAAGGAGAGGCATCTCTTTCTGAAGGAAAGTCAATGTGTGTACACATCAGAAGGCCCGGAATGGGAGGGTGGTTAGTCAGAACTTGCCATCCCCTATTGTTTTGGCTCCAGAAGTCAGTGAATGTATTTTTAAAAAAAAAATCTTGTGCACCGAGGAGTTTTCTCACCCAAATGTTCTATCTTATCTGCTGCTCTTAGCAGGGCCTCCCCTGACCCTGCCTTAACGAGACATTGCTAATTCTAAAGTAAATCTCCAGGTGGTCTCTCAAGTGACATAAGGTATGATACATGACACAGCAGCTTGTAAGTACTGACCCTTTGAGAAATACTATTGTATTTCATCCTTTTTATAACTTTTATGGTATAGACACCACTGTATTCTAACCAGTTTCTCCTGGGATCAGCCCTGGGGTAATTTATTCAGAAGTGCGTATTTTGCTCCTTTTTTATCTGATTAGCTGGCAGTGTGTTCCTTCATTTTGAGAGAATGCTTGGGCAAATCATTGGTTTATTTGTACATCTCATTGTGTCATCCCTGTTCAGTCATGTTCAAAAATACCTACATTCCCCCCTCCCCCTCTACCTCCTCCCCCAACACTACCTCCCTTTTCCCATTTAGATCTCACTAAAGTCCATTCTACCTTATCAGCACAGTAATTTCACGAACAGAGCTAGGATTTCTGCCATTTAGGCCCCGGCCATTGTCTGTCGCAGCTGCAGTCAAGATAAACCCTCACCCAGAACAAAGTTGGAATGACCTTTTACAAGCAGAATCTGCCTTGTTTCCCTCCAGACTAATTTATCAACCTTCATTTCAGCCTAGTCTCTCAGCAGAGGCCTGAAAGAACATTACAGAGAGCATGAATGAACAGGGGGATTAAGATGCTTGCCTAGTCCCTCTTTTTCATCAGACACCTTCTGGATTTACTGAGATGTAAGCTGTAAATGACCATAAGTGGTGAACTGCTGTAAACTTGGGGGCGGCGGGGAAGAAACCAACCAAATGTTTGTGAGAAGAGGAGTGAAGTAGGGAAGCGGCAAAACCTCCTTCCTGCCTTGAAATCAGAAAGTGGTAGCTCTGAGTGATGGCGGAGTTCTTTGCTAGCCTCCTTGTATCCGGTCTTGACTGATAGAACAGTCAGTCATCCCTGAGACAGAAAGAAGGTGTCTGATTTAGTGTTCTACCTACTGAAACAGGCCCACAGCTGTTTCAGAGAATTCTAAGCCATGGGAGGCATCTGCTTTTAGATTGAACTTGTTGGTCCAATTAATAGATTACTTAGCAGCGCTGAGGTGTACCAAAAGTCGTCCTGTGTTGCAATCCAGGCTGCTGTGCTTTGGCCATCTTTGCTCAATGAACTGTATTTTCAAAATAACAATACTGGAAAAATAGGGATGTTAAATATCGGTTAAGTGAATAGTCGATTAACCTCATGAATTCTTATTGGTTACTTGACTATTTTATAGGCCCTGGGAGTGGGGCTGGCAGCCAGTGTGCTCCAGCCCAACTTCCAAGGAGCCCCCTACCACTCCACACTGGGGTGCCAGGAGGAAGCCAGTCCACAAGGGGAGCTAGCTTCCTTCACGGCCTAGCTGCCTATCAGCCTCTGCTGCTGCCTCTGATACAGAGGCAGCAGAGTGGGGTGGCCGCAGCCCCTGTCCAGGTGGGATCTGAGTTCCTGGACTCGGCACGAATTGGAACTGAGCTGGGCTGCCTGCCTGGCTCCTAACACACTTTAAATTCAGAGTCACAGTGGGGGTAGGTCCCAGACCCAGCTCAATCTGGGTCTGAACTAGACTGCTGGCCAGCCTGCTAAAAAATTTACTGGTGGGGGGAGGAGGGAACTGTGTGTAATCTCTAGCATTAACCGATAAGCTTTTGCTAATCAGTTAATCGACTACACCATTACTTCCCTAATATTTTATATTGGCAGGAATTAATTGTCTTTATTTTTAACTAAGGGACTTCAGCAAAGGTGAAAAATGTCAAAAGTGTACTAAAAGAACTACTCTTTATCTTCACAGCAGGCAAAACAGAGGCAGCTGCCCCCATCTGGAGGCATTACTGTGACATGGGTAGAAGATATCTGTCTCTTTGGGGGAAAATGGAAAAACATAACCAAAAAATTGCTATGAAAATCTTTTTGTGTATCCTAGGGAGTTGTGGTTATTTTACTGGCTAACATGAATACAACAGGGCATAAGCCTTAGATCTTTCTTTTGTTGATGCTTATACTTTTTGGCTTCCTTGCTCTTTTTATGTAATAAAAAGGGGTTCTTTTTGTTTAATAGTTTTCAAATACATTACTGTGAAGCAGGAGTTTCTGTGTGTTGGGAGGGAAAAAAATCCTTGTCCATAAAATTTGCTTCAGTGTGTTGGATTACTTTAATTGAGTTGACTTGAAAGCTTTGGCAAGAGAAGAATTAAATACAATGCCAATGGCTTAATTTTTATTGGTGGTGGTTGTAGCTGTTATGTATGTATTTTTTGCCATCCAAGTACATAGCATGAACAAGATATAAAGGGAGGTAAAGTCCCAGCCTGAAGGAACTTGCATTTTAAATTCATTACCTAGTGAGTATTAGGTGCACAGCTTATTGGAATGATCAGATAGTGGGCAACTCTCCAAGTGGTATAGCGTACAGAGGTATACAGTTTTAATGGAGGGAGAAGATTTTGACTATGACAGGTGAGCTTTTGCTGCCTGGCTGCATGAAGGAGAAGGAAAAGAATGTGAAAGGGCCTGCCCAGAAGGCAATCTGAAGATTGTCTAAGGAAAAGAATGTGAAAGGGCCCATTTGAGACATTGGCTCACAGTGATAAGTTATGGAAAAACCTCGAAAGGTTTAGAAAATGGGGTTGGTTGAGGAGCTACCTCTTTGGCAGCTTATCTAAGGGTTGTGAGCAAGACACGAGAAGTCATTCTTCTGCTCTATTGTGTCCAGTTCTGAGCACCACATTTCAAGAAAGGTGTGGAGAAATTGGAGAAGGTCCAGAGAAGAGCAGCACTAATGATTAAAGGTCTAGAGAACATGGGCTGTGAGGGAAGGCTGAAAGAATTGGGTTTGTTTAGCTCAGAAAAGAGGGGATGTGATAATAGCTTTGAAGTACCCAAAAGGGTGTTATAAAGAAGAGGAAGAAAAATTGTTCTCCTTGGCCTCTGAGGATAGGACAAGAAGCAAT
>JANRFK010003894.1:4528374-4542535 GCA_030068395.1 Apalone spinifera | reverse complement strand
TAACTGTCAGGGCAGTTAAACACTGGAATGAATTGCTTAGGGAGACTGTGGTATCTCCCTCATTGGAGATATTTAAGAGCTAGTTAGATAGACATTTATTAGGGATGATATAGATGATTCTTAGTCCTGCTGTGACTTCAGGGGACTGGACTTAATGATCTCTCAGAGTCCTTTCCAGTTCAACAGTTCTATGATTCGATATGATTGATCCAACTTCCATAGGGTTGCCAGATGGTTTCAACAAAAATACCGGACACACTTGACATTACATCACAATCTACATTACATCTTATTTAGAAAATACCGGCCATTTATATCTTCCCATGTATATTTTCTCAATTTGTTTCCTGAACAGAAAGCACAAATACTGGACTGTCCAGTTCAAAACCGGACACCTGACAACCCTAAACCTCCAACATCGAGTTGGGAACCTCTCATGGAAGGCTCTAGAAATGAGGTTTCCAATTCTTCCCACAATCATTTAGCCCAGAAAATCACATCCTGATAAGTGACCTTCCTTTCTGAGCCTCAATAGGCCTGGGACATAGAATGGCACATGCCAGTTAAAACAAGAGTGACCAAACCTTCATAAACTTCAGAGATTCTGATTGGAATCAAGCTGTGGGTGAATCCTTTTTTGTTTGTTTGACATATCTCTTCCAACTTCACATGTTCATAATATACATGTCCCCTTGCAGTTATTTGGCTGGTTATCTAGAAATGCCAGAGTGATGGCATTCAGTAATGTATAGTTTATGTGCTTTATTTCCCCTCAGACCGGGGGTGGACTTAACTCAAGTTTTATTATATCTCATTAGCAAAAGTCCACAATGCAAACTCACTCCACTCTTCTCAAGCTTATAACTTGCTTTCCTTTGGAGTTGCTTTAAGACAAAAAAGATTTGTGCAAATCCCTTGAATGCCAACTGGACCATTGCTTCAGACAATGATTTAGAGGCACTATGGGAAGTTAAGGATCTTTTGCTATTCACAAGTGCTTAGATCATAACCAAACTGAATTTCAAGACTGAAGGAGAAAAAAAAAGACTGCCTTTTTCTTGAGTGTTGTTGAAGCAAAATGCAGATACTCTAAACAGGACAGGTTATCTTTGGCTGTGGTCCAATTTCCTGGGAAACAGACAGAGAGGAGCTGAACTTTTTGCAGCCCACTGCACTTGTGCTTACATTTTACTAAATTCTATGAAAGAATGTTGAGAAGTGCAGATTCAAGGCAGGCTGTAAGCTCCTTGGGGCAGAGATGTTAATGTCTGTCTTTTGTACACTGCCAAGCAAATTGTCCACATGGGCAATCATCATCATCGGTATTGAAAGATAAAGAAGACGGCCTTCCCATTTCACTCCCACTAAACAGTTGCTTGCCAGTATTTCTCTTGTAAGCCCTATTTTCCAAATTTTGTATTTTTTGGAAAGGATTCATAGCAGACAGAAATTCACCATGCAAGTTCTCATCCCACATGCAGTGATTTGTTACAATATTTGATAGCAATCAGTTAGCCAATTTCATATTTAGAGATATGAGCTTATGTCATAAAATATGAGACAATATGGGTTAGGCTGGGTTTGATTCTTTTTTGTTGTTGTTTTGTTCTCCTCCCTAGTGTGTGGTGACGAAAACCTTTTTTAAAGCACTGTAAGGAATTAAATGTGAATAAACTAAAAGAAGCAACTTTAGCTCCTACCAAGTGCAGTTAATTAATATCAATAAGTATAACAATTCCTTATTTGCATCTAAAGAATTCCCAGCCGATGACTTATTTAAATCGACAGACTACAATTATTGTTCTAATAATTCTCATTAGGAATACCTACCTCAAAAATAAAGTGTATTGATCTCATATGTATTAGATAAATGAAAGTCAGATTTACCTACTGATGGGACAAATTCAGAAGTGGTGAAGGTTCATATTGATAAACGACTCCAATCTATTTTAATTGATGCACTCAAGAGACCAAAGAAAGGAGTAAAGAAAGGAGATATGGAGGAGAGAAAGAACACCTAATAATATTTTCTTATGCTATCTTATTTGCTATTCTCTCTTCTGGTCTCCGTTGTGCAATTTACACTAATTCATGTTGGTCCCTAAGGCCATATCTATACTAGAGGGGAAAGTCGAATCAAGATACATAATTAAAGTAGCTGGAGCTGACATACCTTGATTCGAGTTTCCCCACTGCCTTGACAGTGGGAGGTGGACAGGAACAAACACTCCTGTTGGCTTCCCTTACTCCTTGCAGGAGCAGGAATACTGGCCACAGATGGGGGTGTCCTCTGAATTCAATTTAGCAGGTCTTAACTAAACCTGCTAAATCAAAATCCGGAAGATCAATTGCAGCAGCGTCGATCTTCCCTGGAGTGAAGACATGGCCTAAAACACACAGGATCTGCTTCCTGATATTGATGTGTAACTTATACTACCTTAGACATCACTTCTGAATGAGGGCCTGTTTATTTGAAACTTGAAAGATACATTATTTTCCCTTCACCATTGATGCAACTGAGTATACTCTAAATACAGGTTAAAGAGTAAGTGGCTTCATTTTATAGAGAGCAAATAAATGTGCTTTTGTATCTACATTTTACTAGAAATTGTAACTGGCAAGACAGAGGGTAGAGTTGAACACAGGATGTGAATGATAAAATACTGATACTATACCTTTTAATTTATTACCTGTATTATCCACAGCCTATGTTTTCCAACATGTTCTCTCTCCTTCATGAGTTGTGTTTTCACTAGACTGACATTTTCCTACTCTGATGAATTAACTGTCAATTGAAGTTAGTGAGATAAATCAAAACAAATGGACACAGAACCCCATATTGACTTTTCACTGCCTGATTCAGAAAACCATATTCTGAAAACTGTGCTGCTATTATGCTCACTTAGGACTAAGCAAATTTACAAGAAAGGAGGAATTGTAGGGATGAAGGTATTTAATTGCCACCAATTACATTTTTCATCACCTTTATTTTATGTTTGATTTGTATAAACAACGCAGATTATTCCCATGGAAACAACACTTGGATATTGCAGAAGAAAAGTTCATTTTGTGTCTCTCTTCAGAATGCTCAAAGACTTAGAAAATGGTTAAATGAAATTTAAAACTCTTAAAATTAGGACCTTAGTGTACACTAGAAAAAGTTTGCTGGTATGGCTATCCCAGCAAATTGTCCCAGGGTAGATGCAGTTTATACTCAAGTATAATGTTAGCCTTTTCGACAACTGCATCACATGGTCGACTCATCAAATTTGGAATATGCTGTAACCCCACAGATTTTTTTTTAGTCTAATTAGATACTCCCCATTTTGTAATTATGCATTTGATTTTGTTGGTCCTAAGTGTGTGTAGTACTTTGAATTTACCCTTATTTAATGTTGTCGTGTTGGTTTCAGACCAATTCTCCAATATATCTTGGTCATTTTTAATTCTGATACTGCCCTCCAAATTGCAAGCAGCCCCTCTCAAGCTGGTTTCATCTTCAAATATTATGAGCATACTTTTCATTCATTATCAAGTTATTAATGAAAATACAGAACAAAACCAGACCCCTGAGGTGCCTCACTAGATATACCCCCCCACACTTTAACCACAAACCATTAATAACTAATCTTTGAAAATGGTCTTTCAACTAGTTTTGCCACCCATTTTAGTTATTTCATCTAGATTGCATTTCCCTCGTTTGCTTTGGTAGAGTCTGTCGAGTGATTATGTCTCTGAATTAATGACTGTAGCTGAAGTTCTGCTGTGCAAATAGATTGGAGCGGGCCTAGAATAATGTTGTTAAACTAACTTCTTTTCACATTACTCTGAAATTAACTCGAGAGCTCAGATAACTTACTATGCTTCCTATATCTTTAAGCAGAGAGCCAGCGTCGTCTAGTGGGTTGTCCTGGTATCTGGGGTCCACTAAATTCTAATCTTGGTTTTGCATTTCCTTGCTGAGTCACCCTGTGCAAGTCATTTGACCTCTCTGCCTCAGTTTCTTCATGTGTAAAATGAGGCTATTTATTTGCCCTAATAAGTTCCAATAACCATCCATGTTATCGCCAGTAGCTAAAATCCTCCATCCATTTCATGGGTAATGTTGTGTCTATGTGGTGGCTTTCTCAGTTCAGAAGATACATTCAAGCTATGTTGTCTGAAATATAGATTTAAATGATATTTTAGTTTTGATCGAACATGGGAAAACTTGTAAAGAAAAATGAGTGTTTCCACTTATTGCATAGGAGTGTCTGGCAGAAATGATAAATTATTGTCTTTAAATATGAGAATACAAATCCACATCAAAGTTAATACTGGAAGCAATGCCCTTCTAGTACAGTGAATGTAGGGATTTCTTGGTCTGATCTTAGGGCACGTCTACACAGCAGCATTATTCTGGAATAGCGGACGTTATTCCGAAATAACTTTGCAAGTGTCTACACAGCAAGTCCATTATTTCAAAATAATTTCGAAATAACGGGACCCTTATTCCGGATTCTGTAATCCTCAATGTATGAGGAATAACGCTTATTCCGAAATAGCTATTGGTCCAGCCGGGTAAGGAGGCAACGGAACCTTCCCTTGAGATGCCCGAAGGTGCCCTCAACAACAATATGGGCCTTGCTGAGCCTAGCATTGAAGCGTCCCTTGCTTTGATCCAAGCGTCCAGTAGTGCTTCATTAGCCAGGGGAGCAGCGGGTAGGTTGCGTCCTCTACATGAATATGTCCCTGACCCTGATGGTGCAGTCGGGGAAAAAGGTGCCAACGTGCACGTTCTGGAAGAGACTGGAGTTTTGAAAGACATGCGTCGGGTGCTTTCCCTGACCAGGTGACATAGGTGTCGGTGAACTGGCCACGGTGGTCGACAAGGACTGTCGAAAAGTACCACTTGCAGTTGATGTAGTCAGAAGCCTGGTGATTGGGGACCCGGATGGGGATATGGGTGTCATCGATAGAACCCTCCTCCCCATGGTGGCAAAGCCGGCAGTGATGGGGTCCACCTTACCCAGGTTGATGACTCTGCACAGCAGGATGGTGTTGATGGCTCTCACCACCTGCAGAAGGAGACAGACATGCAGAGAATCACAGGATTGCCAGGGCCCTCTGGAGGTCCCCAAGCCCAACCCACCCCATTTCCCCTCACACACACCAGGAGCAACCTCGACTTACCCCCTCTGCCCTCAGGGCTATGTGAAGACAGGACTGAAAAACCTCCCGGGGAGGGGGCTTCCACAGCAGGCAAAGGAAAGGCTTTGCTGTCCCTCAATGAGGTAGGCGAAGGAGAAGAGCCTGAGACAGGCCAGGAGAGGGGGGTCCCTTTATGCTCAAACCTCAGCTAGCCTCAAGCAGCAGCTCCAGGAAGTGAGTGCTGTCCTGATGCCCTGCCTGACATGCTTCCGGGTGGTCTTAAATGCAATTCAGCATCCAATGAGTGTGGACGCACTATTTCAAAATAGCTCAGAGCTGTTTCGAAGGGCATTTGCTGTGTAGACAGACTATTTTGAAATAAACTATTTTGGACTATTTCCTCCAAAATAAGTGATCCATATAGACGTACCCATACTGACTATATGTGATACTGAAAACAAGAGAAATCATATGCTGATCTTACAGCAAGTGTTGAAATCTTTGTTGGTGATTACTTATGTGTTAAATGTACAGTTTAATATTTGGCTTGGAAGTAGTTTCTAGACCAACTAGCTCCTTTAGAGTATGTCTAGACAGCAGCGTTATTTCTCCAACTCCTGTAACCCTCATTTTACCAGAAGTAAGGGAAGTCGAAGGAAGAGTGCTCTTCTTTCAACTTCCTGCTGCGCAGACAGCGCCAAAAGCCGGATTAAGCTACTTCAACTTCAGCTACACAACTGACGTAGCTCAAGTTGCATAGCTTAATTTGACTTTTGCCTTGCTGTGTAGACGCACCCTTATTCACATCTACATCACTTGATCATGTACAAACAACAAGGAGTCCTGGGCTTTCGTGGGTCAAAAGCACTTGGTCCGATGCAATGAAAGCTGAAGCCCAAATAAATCTGTTAGCCTTTAAGGTACCCCTTAAGGACTCCTCGTTTTCTGCAGATACAGACTAACATGGTGACCCCTCTGAGACCTGACGACATGTTAGACCATGGTGGGGTAGCCCACGCCAGATTTTGCAAATAAAGTTATGCCCATCTCACCCTGAAGGGCTCTTATAAAGTTTAATTGACAAAAATAAAAGGTTAAAAAAGAGAGTGTGTAGCGGAATGGCTGGAGAAGAGAGGTAAAGCTGTCTCAGCAGTAGGTTAATTAGAGCGTGGAATACCAGTGTAGATGGGAGCACATAGTTTCCTTGGACAATGTGCTAAAGAACCGGGAGCTGGGAAGGACCAGCTGGGATTGTTAGTGAATTAGCTGAAGTCAGAACCCCCTGAATGAAGCAAAGAAGTAAAGGGGAAATGAAGGTTAGGGTATAATTCAGTCTAAATTAGGTGGGCCATTCACAATGCATAAAAGGGCTCTGAGCTTCCTTTCTTGGGGAAAATGGGGAGGAAAGCTCACTTTTGTTTGGATGCAAGATGAGTGGTTGATTTTCAGAATGTATTACCTCCAGCCAGTAGTGTCGGGAGCATATTATCCCACATGGATTTGGATGGAGAGTTGGAAATAATCATCCATGTCATGAACTTGAATGGCAATAGGTTTAATAAGACAGAATTAACTCAGTTATGCTTTGGAATATATTTAAATACACTGTGAATTGTGTGAAGCAAAACCAATTCCTATATTTTAGCTTTGCTTACTTCCTCTTAAAGACAGAAACTCTGGAAGCACCTCTGAACCCTAGATCTGGCGATGTGGATGCATCTCTACTTTTCTTGGGAAAGACATATGGCCCTATTTGCATATGTTCCCATTGTGTTGTTTATAACAGGCGAGGCCACTGGAAATGACATTGCAGACATGAAAAAGTGTGTCTGTAGCAAATAAACTTGCTCTCCCTAAAATTCCCTATCACCATCGTAGGAAGTTGTTGATGTTATTTGGTGATAAAAAAATAAAGAGAAGCTAAAATTGTTATTGCAATTGGTTAAATTTTATTTTTCTCCCTCTAAGAAAGAGTGTTACAATTGAGATCATTTGGACAAGTCTAATATCCCCATCATTCACTTCAGTCTAGTCACATAAGAGGAGGAATCATTTCATTATTACCAGCACTTTTTTCCAATCCAGGAGTTTCTTATCCAGGGGTCGGTGTATTTCAACAACAGGTTAATAGGTTTCAAAACTCTGTTTTAACTGCCTTGTCCCATCTTTGCATTGTATATATAGTTTCCCTTTTTGTACTTTTTGTGTATGCTAATAAGATCGACAAAGCATTGCCAATACCATTTCAGTGTATTCTTCAGTTAGAATGCTTCTAATTTCCCTTTTGTCAACTCACACAGGGTCATGGTCGTTATTTGGATGCGCTAGTTGATATTTTCTAAACTTATAAAGGCGGTGTTCTCAATTTTAGTGTGCTGGCTTCTAATTAGCTCAAATGAGGTAAAGACAGACTGCCTCATTGTATTTGAAATAGAAAAATCTGCCATGGAGCTTGATCTTTTGATTCCAGATCAGTTTTGTGATCAATGAGTTTGTAATTTGAAGGTCAGAAATGAAACTAAGCTACTATTTGATCAGAACAGTTGTGATGGGCCAGTGTTTTAGGAGGAGGCTCTACCCTATGTCATGGAATTGGGGAATACTGTGGAAGAAAAACACAGGATTAATTTTACAAATGACAATAATAATGTAAACTGATTTCATCAGAACACAACGTGCAAGTCAGGCCGGGATGCTGCGACGTGAATTTTTAGCATGGGCCGGTAGGTTGAGGGGACTCTTTACAAGCATAGGGGTCCAAGCTAATCAACCCTAATATGAGATCGGAGGGGGAAAGATAGCAGTGATGATTTATTCATCTCTAGTTAATAACCATACCCACAAGTGCCAATCAGAACTGCAGTTCCCACTCTTTGAAAGCCATAGCTTGGAGGTCCCCAAACCACACTCCAGTATGGGGGGCTCTCTCCTGCTGGCATACTCCTCTTTTCTATATTGAAATTGATCCAGAGCCAGCTGATCTCAAGGGTGCCACAGACAGAGAAGCGATTTCTCAAGTTCAAACCATGAAGGAGTTCAGCTTAACTGAATAGCTCCGATATGTTAATGGTGGCTGTTCTTTCTCGGGTGTGCAAATATACATAATACAGGTAAATGTGGGGAGGGGTCATGGTACATTTCTTGAGTGGTGCAACCCCACATTTCTTGAGGGGTTATGGTACATTTCTTGAGGGTTAAAACTACAAGGCTACGTCTATATTGGCAAGATTTTGCACAAATACTCTTTAACACAAGAGTTTTTGCGTTAGAGTATTTGAGTAAGAGAGCGTCTACACTGGCATGTGCCTTTGCACAAAAGATGTGCTTTTGCGCAAGAGCATCCATGCCAGCGTAGACACTCTCTTATGCAAGAAAGCTCCGATGGCCATTTTAAACATCGGGTTTTCTTGCGCAAGAAATTGATGTTGCCTGTCTACACTGGCCTCTTGCGCAAGAACAGTTGCGCAAGAGGGCTTATCCCTGAGTGGGAGCGTCAGAGTATTTGTGCAAGAAGCCCTGATTTCATACATTAGAACGTCAGTGTCCTTGTGCAAGTACTCACAGCCAGTGTAGACAGTTGGCAAGATTTTGCACAAAAGTGGCCACTTTTGCGCAAAATCTTGCCAATGTAGACATGGCCCAAATGTTTTTTCTCTTCCATGTTAAGACAAATCTTCCAAAAACTAATGTGTGTGCCCTGGAATTGTTCAGAAGAGTTCTCCTGCGTGTCTTTTTCTGGTATCCTATAGAAAAATGCTCCCTTGCAGTGTTTGTAGGATCTGATGAACCATGTGCCTGTGGTTCACAATGCTTAGTATCTTCCCGATGCTATACTGAAAGCATTTTTATGGGATAATTTACAGCCCTCTGACTTCCCACGGATGTCACTTAAGTGATGTTTGAAAAGTGCTTTGAGATCTGCAATGCAAGAAGCTTTATGCATTTAAAGGGGCAGTGGGGAGGTTGTTATGTAGGCAAGGAGGTCTCCATGGTAGTGCAGAGCTTGGAGAACAAGCTATTTCAGCTGCTGAAATAGAGAAATTCCTGTTAGCGTCTTTTCCAAAAAGCCATAGAACGTTATGGTTTATTTCCACATGGTCGAATCTATCACGAGCCAAGCACGGGAACAACATGCTGGCCCACAGATGAGAGAACTCCTGTCCGATCATGGATCAAAGCTAAGGCGCAGGTTTTAATTTGTAATGAAAGAGGTATCGGGGCTCCGGCAGTTTTTTTTACTTTCATGACTTATGAGGCAAGCCCAGTAGTACTGGAGATATTAACTGCCAAGCCCACAATTACCAGGGCTCAACCCTGGTGCAAATGAAGCACTGAAAGACATGAAACAAAGAGAAATACACATGGTTGCTTGTAATCTGAGCAGGCCCACCAACAGGGATGGAGGAGCAGGGGGCAGTTACCCCAGGAACCTGGGTCCTGGCTGCCACTGTTGCTACTGCAGTAGTGACATCAGTTGGTGCCCCCAAGCCCTTTAAATTGCCAGGTGGCGTGCTCTGAGCAGTTCTGAGAGTTGTGAGGTGCAGTGAGAACTGGCTGCCGCTGCCTCACTCCTTCCTCCCTAAGTCCCACCCCTTGCAAGAGCACAGAGTCTCCCCCTCCGCCCACCTTTCCCAGAAGCCTACAGAGGCTGATGGCAAATTCCACAAGTGTCAAATGAAGAGGTGGAAGGGTCTCTCTTTGTACCGTACCTGCCACCTGCCACATCCATTTTTCTATGTTCATTCAAAAGGCTTATGTCAAGCCCAGTCAATTTAAATGAGATTCAGGACTGGAACGGCAAAATAAGTGTTCAATCAAAGTATTTGATGAATCACTTAAACAATCTTGCAGATTGCAAATTCTGTAAATGTAAGTTCTGCACTTATTCAAAACTAGTGAATGTGACAAGACTAAGAGACAGGAAAGTCAAAACAGCAGGAAGGAAAACTCAGATCCTTTGATGAGATTAAAATACCAGCAATTTAAGTGGCAAGCAGGTAGGACTCGGCGGCTTGTATGGCTTTCTAACCAATACTTGAGCATTTACAAGGAGAACATACAGATGGGATGAAGAAGAGAAGGCTGATTTGATGATTGCCTCACAATTTCACCTTTACTTCAGCATGTGTGTGTTTTCTTTAATATCTTGAATAGCATAATTTGGATGGTCAGGAAAGTTTTTCTGTTATTAAATAGAATGACAAGTGACTATAAAAATGGAAGAGGAAAAATCTCAACAAAACCCAGAGTGTTTCTGAATGGCAAATAATTTTCCTTGGTTTGACTTCTTCTGGCACTTCATTCCTCTTGAAGATTTTATTCTGGTGTCTCCGCGTGAAATGTTTCAACAAACTTTTGACTTGGCTCTAAATTGATTATTTTTTATTCAGCTGTTCTGACCAGACATTTCCCAAGCACTGTATTCCATACCCCACTTCCTGCAATTTCTCCAAAAACAAAAAATGGAAAAAAATAAAGCAAAAGAAACTCTTAATTGACTTAATTAAATCTATTTATTTGACAGTTGCCCTCTTTCTCTCCTCTGTCTCTGTTCTTTGTTAGACATGAGGCTATAATGGTTGTGAAATTATGGGGGAGGGGAATTTATTTATCATCAGTATAAATCCACGCAGGGAAAAAGCAAGATTTGAAAAAGCAACATTTTTCTGATTAACAAAAAGAAACTGAGGAATCCCATCATTCTCGGTTGCTGCTGCAATTCAGCAGCCTGTGTTGTTCTAAAATGCACTTGTTGGTAGTGCTGCTCCTATTCGTTTCTGGTTTGGTTCAACCTGCCTTCCAGTCTCAGCCTCCTTTTCACAACAAAATGGGACCTTGTATTAAAATTCTGGATTCAACCTGTTTGGAAGTGTTTATACTTCTCAACTGTCCCTTATTTTCAGTTGTATTTCTATTCCTCGGAAACCTGGTATTCCCTCACTTCCGCCCATTGCATCAGAAATGTTGGCTCATGAATGTGAGGACATAGTAAAAGTTGTTTAACTTTTCGCACACATAAATTCCTTCAAACGCAAACAAAATAAATAGTTAGGAAGACGATTATACCAGCAGCCAGAAGAATTGAATAAATCTATTCCTGGATCTTCACAGACTACTTAAGGCAAGTCACTTCGTTTTGCCTCTCTCCCCCCCCCTTCTTTCTTACAAGGGGATTGTGTGCTTTAAGGGCTTGATCCTGCCCTGAGAACCATGCGTACTTGGACATTTGCCTGATGTGTTCTGAGCACAAGATCCAAAGCTCATTTCAGTTTGTAAACACTTGAAGATTCTCAGGAGTGGCAACTCATTACTTTATATGAAGTAAAAATTCTTGCGTCTTGCATGTGTGGGCTTTGGCAGGTGTGCAGGGTGGTGTGCTTGAGTCATGCACTTTATGGTTACTAGGCTGTTAGTTTTCTCTCGCTCTCTTTGGGTGTCAAGCTTAGTTTTGCTTCATGGTCCCTTAGTCCCTAAGAATGTGCAATGAGAGGCTCTCCTAAACAGAGCAGTTTTCCTAAAACACTGGCTAGTAAAGGTCCGTGTTCTAGACCAGTAGCTATTCAAGCACCTCCGGTACATTTTCTTGATATTCCAGTCTTACCTGGTCCACTAACATTGGGAAATAGTTAATATTCTTGTAATATTTGGTATCTGAACATACATGTAACAACAAAAGTTGATATTTGGGAAGTACCAAATTTCTATTCAGTATGGCCACGTGGTCATTACAAATAGAATAACAACAAATAGGATCATTCGTTTCAATTTAAAGCGGCGAAACGTTATCTGAATCTGAATTCCACACTGCGTTACAGCTTCAGTTCTTTGCTCCACTTCTACATGTAGGGAAGAAAAATAATTTTTGCCTCTTCAAGGCCAAATCCTACCCTTGGAATTATGCCACGAGAGCTCATGAACTCCAGTCCCACCTTATCTAATACATTATAAAGTCTTTAATTTTCAGGAGTAAATTATAGATTGGGTAGCACCGCTATCACATGGCCCATAAACCTCGGGTGCTCCAGGCAATGGGTTGTCTCAAGAGAAGCCCAAGTGATTTAGAAGATTCCCTTTTAGTGCATTATTTACAAAGCAGCAACGTTTCAACCCCTAAATAGAAAAAAGGGAGGTATCAGTCAACATTAGAGCTAGTGACAGTAAGTACTTGCACTTGTAGTTGTACTAAAACAGTACAAAAACAAATACACAAAAAGACGCCAAATAACTTACACATTCCTTTTCTGAAAAACAAACACATTGAAACCAATTTCATTTGAATTTTGAAAGGTAGTTGACTTTGACAATTCTTACGTAAGGCTTCATCCTGCAATTTTTATTTTCTCCAGTGAGTTGCGGAAACTGATAATGTAAATTGTAAGGGGAACTTCAAGTGATCCTATAATTTATAAATATCTTTAAAAACATGGGCTTTGCTTTAGTCATATCAGGATTTTTTTTCACATTCAGGAACAGCATCTCACTTTTATGTCTCTGTTGCTATTTTCTAACCTTCTTTACCCTGTACGAATCTGTATTTTTGCTAATTATTTTGTGATTTATTAAATGTGACATATTTACGAATACAAACTCATCTGTAATAGGTCCTTTCAGTCTTTAACTGCCAAGCTAATTGTATCCTGTGTAAGTACTAGTTGCAAAGTGGAATTCTAGAGATATAGCCACTTTTATTTCCTGTCATGCCCATGGCATATTCTAGCAGACATGGTGAGACTAAGCTGTGTTTGTGTGTGTGTGTGTGTGTGTGCGTGTGTGTGTGTGTGCATGCGCACCATGAGAGCATGCATGTGTGTGTGCGCATCTGTTGTTCCAGTCTTCTTAAAATGCTTCACCACAGTAGGCAAAATGGATGAAACATGGAGAAAAAAAAGAGACAATAAATAGTTTCCTAACCTGGCTTTGCTAATAGAGAAAGTTCGTTAGATTTATTAATCCTCATTTTCCTTTGGACTGTCAGGTTTGGAGTGACAGTAAAAAAGCTTGTGACGACTTTGGCTAATTTGCACTCCTTTCACTTTCTCATGAAAACCCATCAGGACGACTGAAGAACTGCTCTGCAATTGACCTTATTCAATGGCAGAGTGATATACTGGGAAACAGGCCAGTTTTCACAATGCCGAAAAGAGCAAATTGGACGGAATCTTTGTTCCTCTCTTTCTTTCTCTTTCCTTTTTATGCCAGTCTTGCTCTAGTTAAGCTCCCTCATTTGTTCCCGCAGTAGCTTGAGGGCTCAGGTCACCCTCTGGGGCTGCCATTGCAGGTGATCACTGGACTGCTTGTCTTGGATGTAGAGGGAGGGCGGGTAGGAGGGGAGTAGTGAAGAAGTTGGAGGCTAGGGACTGAGGCACAATGGGACAAAATCCAAGCTCACAGAGTCCTGGCCTGGTTTGTGTTCAGTGAGTATTTTTTTAGTGCATGAATTGCTAATATGAGAGAGTGCTTACATAACCAAAAGACGAAAGCCTCTTCATCGCTGCATTTTCATTTTTTTTGGTCTTTTGGGTGAGACACTAAACTGGTTCCCTGATTCCATGTGCCCACTGCTGAAATGGTAGCTCTTTTGAGAGAAGAGGATTGTTTTCCCTGCAACAGGAACAACATTCTACGTCCTTAAATCTCCCTCCAAGGTTCTACTGAATATTGTGATTCTTCATCTCCTGAACTGGCCGGGAAGTGCTGTCATGAGCTATAAAACATGTGATAGGTTTCAGCCCCAAGGAGGGTGCTTTTCACTCGCTGGATGAAACGGTCCTTATGTGCGTCAGACGAAACCTCTGTGTAGCTGAAGGGTGCTGCAGTCCTCCTATGAAAGACAATTAGCTCTGTCATTTAGAAGCACCAGTAAAAAAACACTTGTACCCGTTTGAAATGCAGTATCTTCTGTATCTGTAGAACAGTTGTGATTCACTGGGTTTAAATAGACTCTAAAATTCTCCTGAATGAACCATGAGAGTGAATGTTAAACTTGACACATTGTCTAAAATCAAAAAGTCCATTTATACATCCCCCCCCC
>JANRFK010003894.1:4489798-4510929 GCA_030068395.1 Apalone spinifera | reverse complement strand
ATTTGATAGCAACCTTCAGCTACCTGAAGGGGGGTTCCAAAGAGGATGGAGAGAAGCTTGTTCTCAGTGGTGACAGAGGGCAGAACAAGGAGCAATGGTCTCAAGTTGCAGTGGGGGAGGTCTAGATTGGATAATAGGAAAAACTATTTCCCTAGGAGGGTGGTGAAGCACTGAGCTGGGTTCCCTAGGGAGGGGATGGAATCTCCATCCCTAGAGGTTTTGAAGTCCCGGCTTGACAAAGCCCTGGCTGGGATGATTGAGTTGGGATTGGTCCTGCTTTGAGAAGGGGGCTGGACTCTATGACTCCTGAGGTCTCTTCGGGTATTTCTACACTTGCACCCTAGTTGGAACTAGGGATGCAAATGCAGGCATTCGACATAGTCAATGAAGCGGGGATTTAAATATCCCGCACTTCATTAGCATGATCTCGCTGCCGCGCTACTTCGAATCACAGCTGATTCTAACCAGGAAGTGCGCACCGGGATGTGTTAGTTCGAAACAAACCCCTTGGTTTGAACTAACGTTACTCCTCATTTTTTGCTATAACTATTTGCATCCCTAGTTCAAACTAGGGTGCAAGTGTAGACACACCCTTCCAGCCCTTGGATTCTATGAAACCATAATGGAGAGAGTTGAGCCACAAGGTTGAGATTTGGAAATTAACATCCGCAATTTAGAGATGTTCAGAGGAGGGTGAACATTTGGCCCTCCTAATTAAGAATTGGTTTCTCCTTCCCCATAGGATTTTCTTTCCCTTTCCTGTGCTGATATATAAGCTTTCTCACTGTCGATGCCTGAGTCTAAAACGTCTGTGTGAATTTCTTCATGCAAATTGCAAGCAAAACACATTATAACAAAAAATAGTTATAGCAAAAAATGCTTTTTCCTTGTGTGTCTACTGTATCTAATAGCAGATATGTTGCTCAGGAAGTTACCTACATATATCTGGCAGCCAGTTCATCTTCTGGGCTGAGTCTGGGTTGCAAAACAGAAGCCAAATCAGTTGTAATGTCAGCTGACCAAATAACCAGAGTGAAAATTGCTGCTCTATTGATCGGCCATCTAAGGCATTTCTTTGAGTAAATTATCAGAGGCTTCTCTCCAGAGTGGCTTTAACGATGACACCACTCATGAAAGCATGGTTTGTGAGGCATCTGTTGAGTATCATTAGTAAGTAAATGTCTCTGAGTTTATAGCACCTGTTATCTGTGACTAATAAAAAACACAATGCGTTGATGAATTGAAGGTCAACCCTTCTCTCGGTTCAGGTGAATCAGGGTATACAGAAAAACTAAAGAGATTACATACATACACACAGCCACTCACACACAAAGAGTTTGTTTCATTAGTATAATAAACTTCTTATTGTGATAATGGTAGGAGATGCAGATGGTGTAGCCCGGAGACATTTTTTTTAAATACCAAATATAACTTCTCACAAATAGATCTCCCTGCCTTAATCCAGAGCCTGTTTTACAGTAGAGTTTGAGAAACTATGAGACCAATTTTTAAGACCGGTGCCATAATTGCATTTGCAACACTTGCCTATTGAAAATCTCCATATTTTGCTGTAGAGTAGTGTTTGCACTGGGCAAAAGTGGCCGGCCCATGCCCATAAAATGAACCCTACTGGTTCTCTCCTTGTTTGTAATGACTCCTATCATGAGTTGAGGTAGAGGTTTTGTGGGTGGCATTTAGGATGGTAGCATTTGAAAGCCAGCCCCATGGTTTGAATTCTCTGAGAAGGCATGTTCTGTGATGTCGACGGTGCCAGCAGGCAATTTGATCCATAATCTTTTTCTTAAGAGTTTTGAAGCTACACTGACTGCATAATAAGCATATTCTGATCCTTCCCTCATTCGGGTCTCTTTCCGTTTATATATTTTTCTCCATTTACTTATGTGTTTTGGGCTTGATCCTTTGTTAACCACATTTTGTAGACATCACTTACACCAATGCAAAATGAGCATAAAAGGCTACTGCTCACTAGGGGATAAAATCGAATTAAGGTACACAACTCTAGCTATGTGACTAGCATTGCAGGAGCCGACATGCCTTAATTCGAATTTCCACAACATCCCCACCACCAGAAGTCAATGGAAGAAACTCTCCTGTTGACTTCCTTGAAACCTGGTGGAGTACCAGAGTTGATAGGAGTGCAATCAGCGCTGGATTTAGTGGGTCTTTACCAGTCCAGCTAAATCGCCCCCCAGGAGATCGATCTCCCAGTAAGTGGAGACATGGCTTAGGATCTGGAAGTGTAAAACACTACTCCAGCTTTTGCACTTGTGTTGATGACTGCACAAGGTGAAGGATAATGGGGAATCAGACCTTCTTTCTCTCAAAATATCATTTGGTGCAAATATATATGAAAAGAAATCTTAAATGTCTGCACTTTTCTTCTGTGCTTTTGAATGAAGGGTATCATTTCGAATGGTGCTATTCTCCTCTCCACTATAACTTTTTTTAAAAATCACATAGCACAGCATTACCTAACTTGTCTCCCCACTCTGTAAGAGAATGGAAACAGGTAGCCCATGTCTGGCTCAGTCAGGTGCTATTCCAGTGAAACAAACACTGCAGTTGTTGTGAGCCTCTTCTGAAAAATTCAGATTTAATAGAAAATCTATTGAAACAATCAAAGTATTCATCTTTCAGAAAAGCCATTGTGCAAGTGCAACGTAAAAGACAGCAATAAATCACTGGGCTGTGCACCTCAAATAGATAATCAATTTCACAGAAAGCATCAATAATCAGAGTTTGACATTTATTACCCTTTGGATGGTTTATCTTTTGGGCGAGAGGACAGCAGTCGTGGTGATGAATACCAGTTCTGCTGTGGAACACAATTAAATGGTGCAAGGGTAAAGGGTTTTATATTGTGCAAAAAAGCAATCAAATTTATAATTGAACCAGATTGCATGAAATCTGTCGGAAATAAATATGACCCCCAAATGCATAAAACTTTCATCGTAGTGGAATAGCTCAGGAGATGATGTCACAAACTACTTTTGTATATTATCTTTTGAGTCACTGGTCTAACCCTTCACTAAAGTTAACAGGCCTGCAAAACCAATCGTCTTCTACATCAGGAGGGTTTTTACCTTGGACAGGAGACGAAATTAAGACTGAATTGGTGCCTTCTTTTATCAGTGTGCGCTCACCTGACAGCTTTCATTATTCATTCCCAAAGGAGGAAAGTATACAGAAAGTTATATTGACAGCTTTGACAAAACCTGGAAGGAGTCAAGAGGGATCAGGATCTAATCCAATAAGGATAACGAAAAAGTCGTACCTTTTTTTCCTGCAGAACTGTTTCCTGAGGGTTGCCCTAGATCAGTGGTTTTCAAACTTGTTTCTTATGACCCATGTTGAAGAAAATTGTTGATGCTGCGACCCAACATAATGTGACTGGAGGGTGGGGCTAAGAATGGAGCTTTGGAGTATAGGAGGGGGCTCCGCCTTTGCAGGGGGTCAGGGCTGTGGCAGGAGGCATTGACATTGAGTGGCTCCCAGTCAGTGGTGCAGGGGGAGCTAAGGCAGCTTTCTGCCTCTCCTGGCACCACAAACTATGCTGTGCCCAGAGGCAGCCAGCAGCAGGTTCCCAGCCAATGGGAATGTGGAGCTAGTGCTCAGGGCAGGGGCAGTGCCTGGAGCCCTGTGCGTTCGCCATCCCTCACCCCCATACCTAAGAGCCAGGCTGGCTGCCAGCCGTTTCTGGGGCACAGCGCAGTCTGCTGTGCCAAGACAGGCAGGTCGCCTACGTTAGGCTGGTCACCTGATCCCCTGTAGAAACGAGACCCAGCATCCGACATTCCACCACCCAGTGTTGGGCCGTGACCTGTTGTTTGAAAACCACTGGCCTAGGGTACATCTAGACTGCAGGCTTCTTTCAAAAGAAGCTTTTTCAGAAGAGATCTTCCAAAAAAACTTCTGAAAGAGAGCGTCCACACTTCAAAAGTGCATTGAAAAGGCATTGGACGCTCTCTCGCGTGTAAGCTGTGATTACTATGGGCGGAGTAGCCACCAGGGCACCTGTGCTTTTTCCTGGAGATGTCTTCTTTCAAAAAACTCCCTCTTCTGCACCCACACACCTTTTTCTGATCGAGCTCTTTCGGAAAAGGTGTTCTTCCTCGTAGAATGAGGTTTACCAATGTCGGGAAAACCCCTGCATTCTTTCGATTTTCTTTTGAAAGAATGCAATAGCCATGTGGTCATAAGTGAAGTTTTATCAGAAAAATGGCCGTTTTTCCACAAAACCACTGCAATCTACACACATCCCTAGAGAACACCTTCCAATGTGCCTTCCAAATGAAATAATGGAGTACACAACGGGTGAACTTGTAAGAAAGTTCTCAGGTTTGACAGGGTTGCATTGTTTCCAGCTGTTACTTGCAAGTGCTGGAAGACTTTCGCGAATGTAAGAAACTCAGATTTAACAGTTAATGTTACAGATTAAATTATTCAGAAAAGGAATGGACAGGTAGGTTGTCTGCTGTAGTTTGAGGTATGTCATTCTTACCGGTTATTAGAATGCTGCCTTCCAAGCAGATTTTGTTACTGTTTCTGAGAAACATTCATCGTTTTACACCATGGTTGCCTTAAATTGCCACCTACTAACAATAAATGTAGGACACCGAAGTTGACCTAAACTGAAGTTTTGTGTTCACACCATTTTATGACAGCTGGCCCAACATGATCTTAAAAACAATGTCAAATGTCTGAAAACAACCCCATTGGTCCATTTTGGATAAAAGTGGGAGCAACCAAAAATATTATTTGCAAGATCAGAGATGATTGAATTCAAATGCAAGCGCCGGATAATTATGTCAAACAGCTTATCGTGCTTGGTATAATTTTAATATGATGTTCACCTGCAAGCTGAGACTATGAATGAGGGAGGAGAAGTGTACCATTGTGGTTTCTAAATTTACAATCCAACGGGGGAAAAAAGAAACCCTTTTGGCACTGGCAAAGAAGATATGTTCTGTAACGCTCTGTGTTTTCTTTTCTCATTCTCTGTTTTATTCACCAGCTCATCCAAAACCAGGACAAGAATCTTTGTTTATGTATCGCACGGGATACTGCTTAGTTAGAAATGTGTTCCTTATATAAATTAAATTTGCTGTATAAAAACAATGGCTTAAATTAAAGGAAAACTATTTTGTGAAGCCCAAGAGGAAAGGGTGTGGGGGAAGGGTATAAACAATTACATTCAAACCACCACCAGGTTCTGCTACCCGAGAGCTAAGAATCTCAAAATATCCTAAGGGGGTTTCTAAAATTTGGCAAAAAGGTAAATTACAGAGCCAGATTCTCAAAGCTCTGCAAAACAACACTGACCGCAAAAATGCATGAATGTTTATTCCAGGATGTGTACAAGCACATTTGTGCAGCAATTCTTAATTTTAGCTCATAATGTTCATTTAAAACAGTGCATTTGTGTCTTGGGAGGAAAGGTAGCCAGGGATGGTATGAATTAGTCAGTTTCCATTCTGATTAGAACAGGTGCCATGAGTCAATTTGGGGTAAGAACATAAGAACCCAAGAACGGCCCTATGGGTCAAGCCAAAGGCCCATCTAGCCCCATATCCTGTCTTCTGACAGTGGCCAATGCCAGGTTCTCCAGAGGGAATGAACAGAACAGGGAATCATCAAATGATCCATTCCTTGTTGCCTATTTCCATCCCTGACAAACAGGAGCTCAGGACATTCCCCCCACCCCCCCTTTCCCATTCTGACTAATAGCCATTCATGGACCATGAATTTATTCAGTTCTTTTTTTAATTTATCTAGTTTTAGTCCTGTTAAAGTTCTGGCCTTCATGCCACCCTCCAGCAGGGGGTTCCACAGATGGACTGTGCATTGTGTAAAGAAATACTTCCTTTTGTTTGTTTTAAACCTGCTGCCTGTTAACCCATTGCAGCCTGTGCTAGTGTGTTTATTCTTCCCTTGCTTAACGAACAACAGGAGCCCGTTGCTCTCGATGACCTAGAAGTGGATACACCAGCATCAGGATTTCACAGTCCTTCCTTTCCATTTTTGCAATCTGCCGATATGTGGGGGCATTTCGGGATGACAGAGGGAAATTCACAAGCACGTTCTAATGTTGTGTATTGCCCATACGCTGCAATTCCTTGGTGGCACATTGTGATGATTTGACAACTCAGATGGAATCCCTCGCAGTGCTCAGATCAGTGATTATTTACTTTGGACAGGCAGTTAAAAATGTGCTTTACTTTATTAAACCCTCTTCAGCTGCTCAAAAGAAAAAAATGCGTCTCCCGCATCTGGATGGATGATGGATGTTTCTGTGTCTATGAAATATTGGTGGTACTTTTAAGACATAAACAGAAATGCTTTTTGGCAAGACTGTGCAGAGAGACATCTTTTACCCAGTGCTCCTTTTGGCATCAGATTAAAACAAACAAACAAAAAAAAGAGCCTTGCAACCAAAACTCAAAAGTTGAATTTCTCTAAGATTATCTGCCAGTCTGCACTTTGAGCTTTGAATAAAAATGAGGTCTCTGTGTGGGCGCTTCTTCAGATTTATAATGGTCTATTATAAATCTGAGAGAGTTTGTCTGTCCCTCTGTCTATCCATTTGTCTGTCTGTGTGTCTGTCTCTTCAGGAACTACTCCTAAATGGTAAGAGCGAAGACCACCAAATTTGATACACATCTTCCTCTTATCATAACTGAAAGCAAGGTCAGGGTTTGGTTGTGCCAGAACAATGGGATGTGCCTGGAATGGGATTGTTTCTCCTAAACCATACAGTAAAGAGACAGAATCATCAGGCAGGTGAAAGGGGCTGGCTGGGGCCAGGCCCCCCATCTGGGACTGCCCCAGCCCTGAGCCTCTCATCCCCCAGGTGTCCTTTAGAGAGGGGGGAAGCTGAAACCCCCAATTCATACAGGGGTGTTGCTGGCTGTTCCCATTCATCAGGGAGCAAGTGGAAAGTGCACCACTTGCTGCATTGCTCACTCTGGCTGGAGAGCACAAGGGGCAGGCAAACCCGGACCTGCCCCAGCTGGCTGTGCCCACCGGAGCTGCAGAAGCCATGGAGAGGTGAGAGAGGGCTGGGGTTGTCCTCTCGCCATGGGGCAGCCTGCCTACTGCGCCCCTCCTTCCCAGTCCCACCCCAGAGCAATGATCTAAATGAAGCCTGGTCATGTTCATTTTGTTTTCCAAAAAAACAAAAATTGAGTTAAGGACCCGAGCAACGCTGGGTCAATCTTCTAGTAATAAATATTTGCTGCTACTGTTCTGAGCTATTTGCCAACTAAAAGCGAACAAGTAGGAAGTCTTAGCTGCCATGGGCCAGCTGTCGAAAGTGACTGGTGAGTTTTGAGTGCCTCGGTAATTGGATGCCCAGTGTGAGACTCTTTAAAGAGGAAAGGCTGTCAGAGAGTTCCTGCACTCTGCAAAACAGGGCCCTTTCGATGGTTTGGGGGCACCCACATTGAGGTGTTTGGAATCCCTGACCTCTTTTTAAAATTTCCGCACACAAGCCTGGCTTCCGTTCATAAAGGAGCTACAGTAATTACCACAGTAAAACGGATACTCCTTGATGGATTATTCTACTACCCCAAAGCTACTGGTAACATTAAAAGTGTATAGTACTTTATTCCCTGGCCTCCAAAGATGGCAGTGCTCGCTGTCCTAGAGCAGTGTTTCTCAACCTTTTCAATAAAGTACCGCCTTTAAAAAAAATTATAAGTACCCCCAGTACTTACAGTTTTCAGACGCACTTTTTTTTTTCCTACCGTTGCAACACATTTGTTTAAACAACTTAATGGTAGCCAGGTGGGGGATGGCATTTTTGCGTGTAAAAAGTTCAAAAATAATAAAGCGCTGTAAAGCTTAAATCAAAAATTCAGTTTTCTCCAAATTTCAGTACCCCCTCAGACTTCTCTTGAGTACCCCTAAGGGTACTCGTACCACTGGTTGAGAAACACTGTCCGATAGTTTCACATCCCTTGTTAAACATTGCTCCGTTTTAACCAACACTGTGGCTTGTTCTGCGTGGGTGCACAAGTGGGGTGTGTGGAGGCAAAATCAACTTTCCACCTCACCCCTTCATCTGCAGTCCTGACATCTGGCCATTTACCTCACCTTTGCTTTTCTGAGGCTGGACCAGTAAATAATCCCCTAGTTTGTCAAATCAGCAGATTTAGCAGGCCTGGTGAGCCCCCTAATGGGAAAGGCGGAAGGGAGAGGGTGCTATAACTTAAGAGCATCTGTACCAATCAGCTAAGCAGCCCAGCAAGGTAATGATGGAGCTGCTGCTTCCGCAGGTGCTCCCCAGAAGAAATCCTCAGGTGGCAGCAACATGGTCCTTCCAGCATGATGGAGAGCAAAAGCCAGAATCTAGCTGTGCTTTAGAATCCATCCTGCAGCCAAGTTCTCTCTCAGGGTGGGTGTGCAGTGAATTGTATGTGCAGGCTCCAGATTTTGAAAAACTTTAAAGCATAAATGTTGCCCTCACAATTGTGGGGGCAGTTAACACTGTCACCTCTCCTTCTAGGACTTACAAAAAACTCCTTTGGCCTGGTCCACGCTATAGCGGAAGGTCGATTTAAGATATGCAACTCAGGCTATGGTAATTATGTAGCTGGAGTCAGGTTTCTGTGCTGTCCACACAGTGGGAGGGGCCTCCCTTACTCCTCATGAGGAGCAGGAGTACTGGTGCCGACGGGAGCGCCCTCTGGGTTCGATTTAGCAGGTCTAGTATAGAAGATTGACCATGGCAGCACTAATCTTCCACATAGTGTAAACATAGCCTTTGAGGTGCTCCTCAGGAAGAATGACTCTCAGGCTATTCCCAATGGCTACGTCTAAACGGCAATGCTCCTTCGTGATACCGGAGTATCCCGAAATAGCTATATCGTGTGTTCACAGCAAGCCCGTTATTTCGGGCTTGTTCTTTTGATGTCCCTGTAAACCTCACTCTAGAAGGAGTAAGGGGCATTTTTAATAGCGCTTTATTTTGAAATTTGGTGCTGTGTAGATAGCGCCAAATGCCGAAATAAGCTATTTCGAAGTAGCATCGAAATACGACACACCATTTGTGTAGCTCGAATTGCGTATCTTATTTCGAGTTACGGTGCAATGTAAATGCACCCAGCATGCCCAGAGATGGACGTAGGGCAAATGCAAAAAGTCTTTTGAGGGAAAATGCTTCCTGCTCTGCTCTTGAGAATCGATGAGCGTTTTGGCGAGAGGTAGGTCAGAGGAACCAGAACACCTCAGCTCCTAACAAATCGTGCATTGCGCCCCATCCCTATTCACTATTTTGGGAGAATGAAAAGTACACTCACTCAGTGCTACCTACAGCACATGATACCTTTACAGGTTAACTTGCAAAGTTATCTATAGTCATTGTAGACACAGATGCGCTAACGACTGATGTCTGGCCGTTTTCCTCACCTTTGCTTTTCTTTGGCTGGACCAGTAAATAATCCCCTAATTTGTCAAATCAGAAGATTTAGCCGAGGCGGGTTGTAAAAGAGCAAGATTGTAAAGGTGGAAGCATGGAAGCATTTGAGATGACCCCAGCCAGCAAGCACAATGGTGTTCGGTACAATAAATGCAAATTAATCCCCACCTGCGGAAGGTATCAACAGCCTAGGCAGAAACAGAAACTGAGTTCACTTTGGACTTGCTGAATTCCTGTCTCAAGGAAATGCCTTGAAATTGCCACCCACTCCCAGTCTGGCTGATTAAATAAAATATTGACCCTTTCCAAACACAATATTATCATTCCAAGCATAATATTATCCAGCAGTGTCTGAGATTGTTTCTACAGCTCTTAAAAGTGAATTCACCTGGCACCGTCTATCTGCTCTGATAAAGAAACAACAGTGTGTGCTTTTTCAATAGGAAACCGATTGTGCAATGTCTCAAATTTATCCATACAATCATTCTGGTAACCTTTCTTCAGAATGAATATCATTTGCCTAATATTACTTCCGAAAAAAGGAAGAAAAAAAATGGCTTTTTTTTCTATGCCCCCATTGTTACTTTTCCCCGTACAAAACCATTACTACCAGGAACTGTTTGTCAAGTTAACATACCAATTTCAAATAAGTGTCCTGGTTTTGATCGGCAATGAGTCTTGGCGACAAATGGTGAAACAATGGCATACACGAGCACAAGCTGTTCCCAGAACAAACAGATTGCACTGAGACATAAATACACAGATCCATTGAAATTTACCCCCCGCAGCAGGGATAGGCAAATACTACATTGTGGGCTGGATCAGGTTGCACCAGAGTGAGTCCCCACATGGCCATATTTTCCTGCTCCTCTGCAGGTACAGGAGATCACAGCTCCTGTTGGTCGCCGTTCCCAGCCAATGGAAACTGCGATCACCCGTACCTGCAGAGGTGCAGATAAATATAGCAACAGCACTGGCCTACCAGCTGGTGAACCACTGCCACTTCATTTTCATTTGTGTTTTCTTCCCTTAAACCCACCTGGTTTAAAGGGCTCCAAATGGCATTTGCACTTCTCTGGGATTGGCCTTCCATTTCTTTCCCAGTTTTCTGGATGTACTAATAGGGGTAATTTTTCTTACTCTATCACATGGGTTGGTGACAACCTCGTCATGTGCAAGTGGCAGTTGTGCAGTCCTACTGATAGGTGTTAGGGTGACATAGCCCACCCTTTTACTCAGGGTGCCACGCAGGGACACATTCCTGGACAGCATCACCTATTAGAAAGGTTGGTCTGACCTGTTTGTATCTCTTCCTTTCCCAGTGTGACCAGGTGAACTAAAACTGCAACATCATACAGTGCATTTCCCAATTTAGATTTTTGAATGTGTGGGGGACAGTGAACATTGTAGAAGGGACTTCTTTTCCTTGAAAGATGATTAATCATCAAAAATCTACATTTAAACAAATCTCTGCTACGGTATTTCTTAGGAAAGGTTGTTTTGCATTGTACATTTACATGGAACGTCATTATTTTTTATATAGTTAAAATCAGTCTTAGATATAGCTTAGATATATGGAATTGGATTTAGGAGAAATACTATTTACATAAACAACGAGAAGTCCTGTGGTACCTCACAGACTAACAGATTTATTGGAGCATAAGCTTTTGTGGGCAAAGACCCACTTTAGCAGAAGCATGTGGGTCTTTGCCCATGAAATCTTATGCTCCAATAAATCTGTTAATCTATAAGGTGCCACAGGAATTCTCATTGTTTATGCAGATTCAGACTAACACAGCTAACCCCTCTGATTCTTGATATCCTATTTACAGTGAATGGCAAATGCACTTTTATTTGTGCAGGTGTTTACCTGCTAACTTTGAAGCATCTAGGAGACTTCTAGTGAGTTCGGCAAAGTTTGTATTATTTGAGCAGAGGAAAGAATTGGCTTCTTAGCGACCATGTAAAAGACAAAAACATGCTATCCTAACATAAGAACAATTTATTGCCTTATAAACATGCCCTTTGAACATGGTAGAATAGTTCAAAATAACATTTTTTTAAAAATTTAGGCTGCAAACTGAAGAATGAAGTAAGCTCAAATCTCCTCCATTCTCACTCAAATTCCTGGAGCCCTGACTCTATAATCATTACGTTTACATAAGAATAGAGGTTACATCATTCAGGAAAGGAAATAGCAGAAGCCAAAGCAAGCACAAATTAGACTATTGGCTCTTCTTCCTCGCCTGAAGCCATGAGAAGAAACTCTGCTCATAGATACGTGTTCTCTTCCTTCTCTTAGTTTAGCACTGATCACCATGGCAAGGTGTTGCGATGGGAGGATTACAACAGTATTGTTAGCCTCAAAGGTTTCATTCTTCATTGATTCCTGCCTATTCGACAAGGCTTTGGCATATGAAGACTGCCTTGTTTGACCTTACCAGTGAACGCATTGTGTGGCTGATTGTACAGAAGTGAACTGATGTTACTTGCCTCCAATATCCAGGTTAGGGATGTTAAACATTGTGGAATGGTTTCAGAGGGGTAACTGTGTTAGTCTGTAATAGAAAAAAACCTTAAAAAAACAATGAATAGTCCTGCAGCACCTTAGAGACCAACACAAAATATAGATGGTCTCTGAAGAAGCGGGCTGTGCCCACAGAAGCTCAGAATGCCATCTATATTTTTTGTAAGCCTCGAAGGTGCTGCAGGACCATTCATTCTGTAATGGGGCAACCGTGTAACTGGGCAGCCCCTTCCTGCCTGGCTGCCAGGGAGGTGGCTTCACTGCCCTGCCACAGAGAAGCCGCCTCCCCACGAGCCGGCTGAGTGTAACCAAGACCACTTATCGGTTAAACGTTTAATCAGTTATGCTCTAACATCCCTAATCGAGGTCTGAAGTCAAAACCTTTGCTGGTTAATCTCTGCTGATGAAGGGGGGTGAGGAACAACACTGAGTTTCTTGATTTTACCTGTTATTGACGAGTTTTATCCAGTATTCAATTATTCTTACCAACGATGAATAAAAGCGAACTATGAGGTCTGTAATTGCCTTGGTGCAAAAGTATTCAATGTAACGAGGGACCTCCCTCCAGCCCCATCTCTCCCAGATAGTAAGCCTCCTAATAAGCAGAGCAGGAAGCTGTGGCTTGCTATTCTGACAATGAGAGCACATCATTCAAAATATTTTTTGCAGATTCTATTGCTTGTAGTGGGGTTGTTCCACAGAGGACCTGGAAAAGTCATGACTCAACATGAGTAATGGATGCATTCCTCCGAAGGACATGCCTGTGCTTGGAGATATTTATGTTCCACTGAACTTGTGCACCTTACAGCTGAAGCCTAGGGAGCACAGTCTAATGGTTAGCACAGGAGACTGGGAATTGGGAGGATCTTCCATGCTACTGAAGTGATCAGGAAAATCATTTCACTAGCACTATATGAACTATACACTGATATGCACACTCCCAATCGTTTTTTATCAGATTATTGTGGGGATGAGTAGATTTAGATCCCAACACCATTTTAATACTCTTGTCTTGTTGAGATGGATATTTTGAAGGTACTTTGGGGAAGGAGAGTGGGTAAGATTAGATATTATGAGTTCATCTCCCTAAAGAGATGACGTAGGTGAGGTAATATCTGTTATTGGACCAACTTCTATTGGTGAAAGAGACAAAATTCCAGATTCAGCTCTATGTAAACTCAAAAGCTTGTCATTTTCACCAGGTCCAATGCAAGATATTACCTCACACACCTAGTCTCTCTCCTTGAGGCCAACATGGCAACAACAACACTTCATATTCCTCGGTAGGCCAATATATGTCCGGGATAAGAAGCCTGCAATTTAGTATGAAGTATGATCTCTTCAACCTAAGCTCAGAGGTCTTAGTACTTTAGAGCAAGCGTATGTCACTGCTGCCATTACCGGAAGATGTATGATCTCGCCTTATTTACTTATGATTATTACTGATCATCTTAACAAACAGGTTATCAATATACAAAGTGAGGAAGAAATTCATTTATATTATTCTGTCAATATCAAGGTCATTTCTATAACTAAAAAGGGTTGTGAACCGAAGATGGATGGGGTATACATGGCCGAAGCTAACCACGTAATTCATTTGCTGCTTTCCTCCCTATAGCAAAGCTTCGTCTCAGGTTTAACATTTCAAGACAGTTTTTGCTCAAATAATATGGAACTTTCAATGGAAAAGTAATAATATTATGTCACTCTGAAGCACCTTTCGTCAGAGGACTGCAAGTCACTTATGGTCACTTAGCTCATTAATCCTGAAAATCAGCCTGTAATGTTAGCATTGAATGTGCTATCTATATTTTGCAGATGAGAAAATTGAGTCACTGAAGAGGTGGAAATGTAACTCAGGAGTCCTGATTCCTGCTCTAACCACTCAATAATGTGTCTTCTCAAAGCTGGGGATAAAATAGAGATAGTTTTCTACTTCTAGTCAAAAGATTTGCCTGGTTCTATTCCAGTTTTTATTTATTTTGTATTATTTTGCTCAACATTTCTATTGAAATGTAATATGGAACTTTCTATTGAAATGTACTTTATTTTTTAGAAAATGAACCTATCTGAAGAATTGGTCTGAGAGAAAATCACCTCAGAAAAACTATGTTAGTTTGAGTCAAATTCAGAACCTTCCTTTTGTTTGTTTATGTATGTGTGAAACTCTCCTCCTCTTGGTCCTGGCTGAAGTGCCAAAATACAACATGAAAGACTTTCTCTGGTATTCCTAGTGCAGTTAGAAGAAGGAATGACCAGTTACCTAGTCCAAAGTACATGTCAAGTTTATTAATAGTGATTTATCCATAGGCCTTTGCACAATCCAAACTACACAAACCTTCTTAGTCTTCATAATTGTTCTGGAAATGTGGAAAACACTTTGAGAGTGCATCTACTTGCTATATCTGATCAGACCAGAAATATTAATAAAAATGGCCTTTATGAAAAAGACCTATAGGGTGAAATCCTGATCCCAGTCAAGGGGAGTTTTGCCAATGACTTCAACTGGACGAGGATTTCACCTAAAGGATTAAATGGGAATGACAGCAATAGAAATTACTCTAAAGTCCTATGCCGTTCAATGCAGAATGAGGTCCTTTCTGTATGAAATTCTATAACAGGGATACAATATTCTATTCCATCCAAAAGGACTTTTTATAAAGGCCCTGGCAGGAGTGAGGGTTCTCCTGCATCTAGACCCAGCCATAAGTGAGCAGTTCAGAGGAAGCCATGAAAGCTGAAAAGAATCCCGATTTTCTGTTGGGACCAAAGTTTCTATTGTTGTGTGTCCTCATCAGCGCTGGTAGTCCATTCCTAAATAAAATCACACAAGGGCTCGATTTGTCCACCTAGGTCAGAACCTCCTTGAATTCTAGAAACATTCCAGAGCAGCCTTAGAGCTAAAAATGTACACTTAGACCATGGGTGAGTCAAAAGTCTTCACACTTTGGGAGCACTCGGGCTCTGATTCTAAAAGTTACAGCTAAGGCCCACCTCTCGTAGAAAAGAACAAAGATTAATACAAGAACTGATGAAGAAAATAGTCCCAAACTGAATCAGAGCCATGCCTGGCTTCTCATTAAGCTCTCACGTCCTCTTCTGGGAAAATTTCCTTTCCAGCTCTCGCTCAGGAGACATTTCTGTCACATTCCACCTTTCGGTCCAGACTTCTCCAGTTGAGTAAAGTAACTAGATTTCTGTGGGATTATTGTAGTGCTGTTCCCTCCTGCACACATTATTCTGTTTATCTGGGTGATTGCTCAGCTGGCAAGCCAATTATGTGGATGCTCGCCCATAAGTCTTGCTTTCAAATGATTTCTTGGAATTTTAAGTGTGACCTTTTCATAACACATAGGGATTGTGGTCTGGCTGAATCTCAGCAAGACTGAGGGGAAAAAGTGAAATGAAAGAGATTTGTTCCTTAATTAATTAACAATGAAAATAAAGACATTGGACTGAGGTATGGAAATGCTGTAGTTCGCTAAAGCATACAGAATTGTAGTGTGGAGTTTAATTATACCAAATAACATATTTGACGCCTACTGCATAGGCTAAAAATAAATGTATTTAATATTTCCTCCATGGTATAATTATCAATATTCATTGGGGAACGAGTGGGGGGGAGCTGAGAAGGCTTGATTCTGTCACCCTTACTTTAAGTTACACCGTGAATAGACCTGTTCTAATCAATACGACTGCTCGCGGCGCAAAAGACTACTCACTATGAGTTAAGGTGGCAGAATTTGGCCCTTAAGGATTGAAGGCCTGATCCAAAACCCGCTAAAGTCAATGAGAGGCTTTCAGCTGACCTCAGGCTCTCTAAGCACTTAAAATGTGACCTCGATTGTCACAAACTGACTACAGGTTGAACCTCTCTAGTCCGGCACCCTCAGGACCTGACTGGTGCTGAACCAGAGAATTCACCAGACCATGGAGGTCAATACTGTCTAGCAGCATTACTAATACTTCCACTGCTTGCTGAGCCCTTAGGAGACATTTAGGGGTAAATTAGAGCTAAATAACAGCACAGAACACTGAGGGCTGTAAACAAACTTTATGGGACAGCGGGAAACTTGGCCACACTCATAAGCGGACATCCTCTAACTAAAATCATGCCAGGCCATGGATGTTCCAGGGCCAGAGTGTGCCAGACTAGAGAGATTCAACCTGTACTACCAAAATATACAGTCAATGTTTTCCCCCTTCATGATGCACGCTGACGCTAAATAGCAGGAGTAATCAATGGGTGGAAGGCAGGCCAAATCCGGATGGTGAAATCTTTTTACTTACTGACCATCATCATTATTATTATTCAGTTATTTTCTCTGGAGTCTGCACCTTGGTTATACCATTAGCAAAGAATTTGGACAACTACCTCTGCTGTATAGTCAAAGTTTTTTGGCGCACGTTTTCTTTCCGTTTTAATTATTTGCCATCTCGGGCATGTTGCTGTAGGACAACTCACATTGACAGACGGGCCTTAGGTTTCATTCTGGAAGCAGTGCAGCTTTTAGTCACTCTATATTTTGGGACTTCCATCGTCGGTATGGGCCTGCCGCATACAAATCTCATTCTGGCTCCAGAGTCCCTAAGGAGTGCAGTCACTGGAACAGGAAATGGGCATGGTTGATTCAACTTATTTTTATTTAAATAGCATCAATACATGACTGTTAAAGAGTTTGTTGGCCTACTGAAAATGGAGGAATGGTCCAGAATTTAGGCCAGAAGTACTTATGCTTTAGAAGAGTATGAAAGGCAAATGCATCTGTTGTTTGTGTCCAGAGAATACACATAATGAATGAAATACTGCAAAACTGCCAAACTTCCAAGTATGTTTCTCATGCTCATTAACACTGGACTTTAAGAACCTGATAAGACTGCAATATAAAATCAAACAGCCCCTAAAGACTGGGAGATTATATTTAATACCCTCCTATCACCAGCCTCTGAGTGCTTGGCAAGAGAAATGGTGACATTTACTAATCAGTACCCTCTTTTATTTGTCTTGGCTGAAAGTCTCAAGTCCTCAGCTTATTGAAGTTATTACAAATGCTCTCCATTAAATTGCGTTTAACTTCCTGGTATTTGCAGTAGAATTTGATCACAGTGTCGTGGAGGAGCTATGTCTTTAAAACAAAAGGCAGGAGTTCAGATACCATGCATGTAATTTGCATGTTTATTTTCTCTCTTGCAATCTTGTTCTTTAACTTAGTCTTAGCGTTTGACTTTCATTGTTTCCCCCCCTCGTCTGACCTTGACATTTTTTCACTCCTTTCTAAATGTGTCGACTTTTGTGTTGGGGAATATCTGGTGTGATTCATTTCTAGTTTATGATTTAAGAAATGAGTTGGTTTCTTTTGCATCGCCTCTGATCATTCATCTTTATAAAAGTGCAATTAACCCTCCTGAAGGTTGCCAGAAGAGATACAGCATGGGCAAGGGGCCATGCAGGGTTCCTCTACATGTGCTGGCCTAGCAGTGAAATGATTCTCTATGGCCTGCTCAGTCCTTAGCCAGTCTCTGTGCCATACTGGGTTTTGTGATATTGAAACCAGTTTAGTTCAGAATTGAACCCACCACCTCTGTTTACACAGATCACTAAATTCCTGCCAATGTGTAACCAGGTCTCCTTTCCAGTGGCAAAGGGATATGCACATACTTATCAGAAGGCAGACTATATCCTTCCTTGGACATCAGAAGGCAGAATATATCCTTCCTTGGACATCTGGGGCCCCTGATGTCACAGATTCCAAGTATCATATTGATCAGCTCATCTGACCTCCTGTATCAACTTCCTTCCCAAACCTGCAGCACGGTACAAAACAACTTTGATCAATCATATCACCATTTTATATATTTTAATGTTATATCATTAGATGGTTACATATAGAATCATATTGGATTGTTACATATAGAATCATACCCTGAATAAGATTTCCATAACTCTTAAGTATTGGGGATTAATTATACTCTCCCCCCCAAAATGCTGGTAGAAATTATGTCCCAATTCAAACCAATGTCATCACAACTGTTTAAGAGAAACATAACGCTTTTGTTCTTGAAGTTGGCAAAGAGTGAATTTGGCTTCAGCTTCAACACATTGTTATTCTGAATGAAACCAGACAAGTCTATCTATAGACTCAAATTCCAACTCAAGTGTCCCAGATAGCACACGAGTTATTTAGAGCCCTTTCTCAGGCAGCCTAACGAATCCATGCTGTTCATCCTCAATCATGCACCCAGCCAGGAAAGCAAATGCTGCTGTTCCACCCCCACTCTCCAATAAATATTAAGAACATCTTTCCTCCATTTCCTCTTTATTTCAGGTACATCAATTTGAAGTACTCTGAACAGGATATTGAAAAGTTCCTCCATTTAGCAGTGCTACACAAACCCAATTCACACAGCACATTATGGCTTTTCATATGTGGTTTGCCAGAAAATATTGTGAAGCACAAAGATTTTTTTTTCTTTAGGATGAACACCAGAAACTCACTTCTAGGACCTCGCACATCTCTGTCGTCACACCGCAATGGTACTTCACAACCAATGATGAGGAAGAAGAACACCAGAGCAAGCTGTTTCGATGTTACTTTAAATGGAGTGCTCTGATGTCTCAAGCGTTAGCCCCCCATTGATTGCCTTTGTTCTGATGCTGGGCTCCTGCCAGATTTCACAAATTTTTCCCACTTCTTCTCCAGGATGTGCGTGGACCTCAGATGCAGAGAGGAGTTGGGAGAGACTTGAACTCTGCCAGCCCATGCAGTCATGAGTGGCACAAAAACACTCCGCCATATAGAAAGCATGAGCTGAAACCAGCAGCTCATGAGACAATCAAAAGCTGTTAAAGCAAAAAAAAAAAAAAAACAACAACAAACAACCCCCCCAAACCCTCAAAAACTCCCCCCAAAACAAACAAACAAATAAAAAATTGGGGTGAGGGGGAACCCAACTGATGAGGTGTTCCATGGGGGTCGAAGGTCAGATGTAACTCTGATATCCATTTTGTTTCATAAAATGAGCATGAATCTTTACTCAAGAGGGGATCCTCAACCTTCATTCCCTCCAACCTTCACCAGTAGAATAGTTATTGTGCACAAAGGTAGCTTTTTAGGGTGGCAAGGTCTTTAATCCATTTGGCCTTTCCTATAACTCCACCTGGGAGGTCTCTGAGGGGCTTTAATTTCAGGGCGCTCCTTGGCGTGGCCTGTCTCTCTACATGATGGGGTGGTTCTGAGTGCAGAATGGTGAGACAAAAAGGACCATTAATCATGGCTGTGTTTGAGGAATGTCAGGAGGCTCAGGTGAAGAGGGCAGCTTTGCACAGCAAGGTGAACACCGGCGCGCACGTTATGGGAGATGATGTTTACACAGAAAGCGTCTGGATTAGGGTTAATATTAAACCAACTCCTTCCCTGTCTGTATTCAAATAACGACAAGGACCTGCATTTGCCCCATTGTGCCTAGTTAGTGTGGTTCATTGTACACTGTTTGGGAAGCTGTGTAACTGCTGGGCTCCGCAAAGGGAATTAAGGGAGTTTTTATTTGTAATTTGGGACATCTCTTAAAATCAGACTGTTCATTATTTCGCTGTTTTAAATAATGAAGCAGAATGTTTAGTAGATTGGGGAAGAGAATTTTGAATCAGAGTCACTAACGTGTCAATTCCTGGCTCTGCCACATGCTCACCCTATAACCTGGGGCAGTGAACCTGAAGTCTGTACCTTGGCCTGTCAGTCTGAGAAAAGGATGTTCCTTCCTTACCAGGATGTTTTAAGGCTCAAGTCATTTCACATAATTTTTAATCTTTTCAAAAACTTGGCTAACAATCACTCTCAAGGTTGCAAAGATTACCTACCCATTTGGATCTATGTCCAAAGTGAAGATCGGAGGCTTAAAACATGTTGTTCCGATTTGGGCTCGTGTCCAAATATTTCTCAATTACTGAGAAAATGGGCAGAATAAACAAAGGAAAAACAGATCGAAAGTTGCATTTAAAGTAGGTCATGCCTACAGTTTCAACATGATTTTGAAATTGTTTAAAAATCATTATAGTATATAAGGATCCAAAAGGGTTGGAAGTATGAATATTTCTTTCAGTTGACTTCGGTGGGTTTTCTGAAGGGTCCAGAAACTTTTAAAAATTATGCATACCTGTGTGTGTTACAGAGAATATATTTACATATCTACTATGTATTTGACAGAGTTTGTCTGTCTATCCATCAGTCAGTCTATCTGGCTGGCTGTTCAAGAACTCTTCCTAATCATAAGAGCTAGGATGACCAAAATTGGTAGGCAGATTCCTCTTATCATTACTGAAAGCAACGTCAGGGTTTGGTTTGTGCCAGGACAATAGGATGTGCCTAGAATGGGATTGCTTCTCAGAAAACCATACAGGAAGGAGACAGAATCATCAGGCAGGTGAAAGTGGCTGACTGGGAGCACCCCACATCCCATCTGGGGCTGCCCGAGCACCGAGCTGCTGCCACACCCCTTCAGGCACCCTTTGGGGAAAACAGAATGGGCTAAAGCCACCCACCCTTGATTCATAACAGAACATTGCTAGCTATTCCCCTTTGTCAGGGAGTGAGGGGAAAGAGCCCAGTTTGCTGCATTCCTTGCTCTGGCGGTGGAATACAGGAGGCAGATGAACCTGGATCTGCTCCAGCCAGAGAAGATGCACCCATCCACCAGCTGTGCCTGCTGGAGCTGCAGTGGCCTTTGGTAGGCACTTCTGACCTGGCCCCAGTCCGCTCCAGTGAGAGAGGGCTGGGGCTGTCCTTTCTCCATAGGGCCGCCAGCGAATGAACCCCTCCTCCCAGCCCCGCCCCAGAGCAATGATCTAATGAAGCCTGGACATGTTCATTTTATTTTCCAAAAAATAAAAATTGAGTTAAGGACCTGAGCAACACCAGGTACATCTTCTAGCTATGTAATATATAAAATCACAATAGGGGGAAAGTGCACATTTGTTCCCTTCCTTAATACCGTGATGAATGAAGTCCATCCAATGCATGGAATGACTTTCATTCACTGTTAGTACACACATATAAAGTACGTTAGGGTATGTCTACACTAGCCCCGTAGTTGGAACTAAGGAGGCTAATGTAAGCATTCGAAGTTGTAAATGAAGCCCGGGATTTAAATATCCCGGGCTTCATTTGC